>JAVSCE010006869.1:0-152914 GCA_032199065.1 Smutsia gigantea | reverse complement strand
GTCAAGGAAAGAGTCAGAAAGGGTGCTTTGTTTAGAGAAACCATATATTGATCTTGTACAGATTTGCTGTTCTGGTAGCAAATAGTGTAATGATTAAAAGACTGAGTCTAGATACATTCACTCATGGATTTGCATCCCATGCCAGATGATTTGGGAAAATATTTCAGTTTCTCAAAATTTGAGAAATTGTGCCTTCCCATATAAAACATTTGAGCAGCTTAAAAATGCAATTTATATAAAAGATTCAACAGAGAGTCTGGGACATACTATTTTAGTTAATAAATGTTTTTAATTATTGATATTTGTGATACATTAGAATTTGGAAGTGTAACTAAAATATTAGTACAGATGTTTGTCTCCTGGCTAGTGTATTATCATAGAGACACACTTAAAACTCCTGAGAAATTTAATCTTCACACTAAAAAAATGCATTAAGAAATAACTAAGTACCAGGAACTCCCTAAGAATGTTATGTTCATTATCTTATTCCATTCCCAAAGCAACCTTTTAAGTAAGTACTGTCAAGCCATTTTATAGGTGAACACACTGAAGTGAAGGAAGTTAAATAAATGCTCAAGATAGTAGCTGATACAAACTAAAATTCAACCTTCAATCTGTCTGAGTTCAAAGTCTATGTTCTTTACCCATGTCATGTTATCTAGATTAGTTATTCTGAACCCTTGCGGCACATTTAAAATGTTAAAAAATATATATACTGATGACAAGGACCCAACTTAGATTATTTTAATCAGAATATTGAAGAGTGAGGAGCAGAGGTAACAAATATATATATACTAATGTGCTTCAGGTGATTGTCATGTTCAGCCAAGGTTAAGAACCAACTGGTCTACACGTTATGCACCTAGAAAGCTCTTACTTTTAATATATTATGTGTTGGATCATGTTAGCAAGCCATTTGAATTCATGAAAGGCGATGGAAACTTCAATCTATTCTTTGTTTTCTGGGTTTTTTTTTTAACCCCTAGAGTATTTTAAGGCAAACACCAAAGAATACCCACTGTAAGAAATCAAAATTTTTTCTTTTCTGCACAGGAAGATAAGAGTTGTTATTGTCATGACCTTGAATAATCTTTTACAGATAGGTGTGGGAGTATGATTTATTTTTTTCAAACTCAGAGAGTAAAAGCATCTGTGTATTGACCTGAAAGAATGTGTGGAAAACATAGAATGAGGAGAAGGATTATTACACAATTTGGATGGGGAAATGTCAGGGTGGGCGGAGGTGGGATGATGGAAAAGGAGTGTGTCATGAATACTTCATAAGTGGGCCCCTGCCTACTTCACATTTGGAAGTGTCATTTATAATGGGATCAATAATAGTGTTAAGATGTGCACTCTGTGATATGTCCCTTTATCCAAACAAATAGAAGACAGCCCAGATAAAACTGTTACCCAAGGCCATCACATGCAAAACAAAGACGTGCTGTTGGTGATTTTAGTCCCAGTCCTAATTGGAAGGTAATTTTTCAGATAATTGCCTCAATTCCTTCACTTTATTCAGAAGAAGGGGGTTTTTTAAACAAAGTCATGAATCTCCCAAATGTTCTACCCATTAATTTTATTCCCCGGTATACCTATCTAGAATGATATAAAGGCAAGGGACTGATGTATGCGAAGAGCTACAAGTCATGACTATAAAAGGGTTTTATCAATTTAAAACAGGTAAAACCTGACCAAATCATGTCAAAGGCCACCAACCCAAATAAAACCCTACTGTATAACTGCTACTATTATATAATTTGTACATTCCTAAGTAAAAAAAAAAAGTTAAGTGTGTTAAAGAATTAAGGACAAGTCTCCATAGGTGTTGATAATAGATATGAGGACAAATTGACTATTTTGTTTCTAGAAAAAAATATCTTGATTATGTTAAACAAAGGAATCAAATACATTGGAATTTTGCTCTAACAGCATTAAAAATGAAGCCTAATTCATGATACTACAGAAGGCATTAGTAAAAAGGATAGAGGTTTTTGAGTAAGGACTGGTTGAGTTCATTACTGATTTTCCACAACTCACAACTTATTCTTGGACAAGTGACTTAGTGTATTTGAGCCTAATTTCTTTATCTGTAAAAACAGGAATAATAATCAGCATTCAGGATTTTTCTCAAGCTTATAAATGATATCTGTGAACCAGCAAGTGTAATTTACCTAGGAACCAGTGATGATTGACATTTTATTATATTACTATTATTAAAATTTAATTTACTTTTAAATATCTTGCCAAGGGCCTGAGATTTTGTATCCTGAGATTCAGTCATAGGCTGTCCAATTTCTCTCAGAAAAATAAAATACTACTGTCATAGAGAGCAGCCCTGAAAGGACATGTGCTGGAGAAGTTGGCTGAACTACAGAAGTCAAGAAAAATCTTCCCATTTGCAAGGTAAGCCCAGTGCCTAAGAAATATGGTAATAGGCACAATCCACATAAATGATCAGCAACAGTCAGAGCAGTGAGGTAGGTCAGCGCGTAGGAAAGGTAATGCTCAGGGGCTCACCAGGGCTGTTGGCTTACTGTCTCCAAGATAAGGTAGGAGTTCCAAACCCAGGTCCTAGGCTGATGAACAAAACAAGTTCATAAGGCTAAAAACCAAGGGAGGAGCCTATCTATAAAGACTGAGGTATGACTTAGGATTCAAGAAGTGAGACAGTCTTCCAGCTTTCATAGCCAAGTAAAAGACTTGCTCTAGATAGAGCAGATAACCTGATACAGAATTGTTATTATTACTATTCAGCTATGATATTTACTCCTCCTAATAAATCCACAAGAAATGAGTTGGTATCTTTCCATGACGATGAAGGAACTATAAGTCAGTGAAGGCAAGTAAGTTTCCCTAGGCCAGAGAAGTAGAAAAGTGTATTCCTTATTGGGTATTCAAATCCAGGTTTATTTGGCCTTAAAATAATGGACTGCACTGAGGTATAGTGTGCTACCTCTAAAAGAAGAAGACAAACAAACAAACAAAAAACAGAGAGCAAAAAGCAATAACAAAAAAACTTGATTTCAACTCAGGATGGTTCTGGCAGCAGCCAGCAAGCTTGAACATACAACTGAGGATCAAATGACTCTTGCCGTGGGAAACCAGATCTTAAGTGCCTGACATGGTATGATGTGGGATGGTCTCTGAGCCAAAGGGCTTCAAAGTCTTGCAGCTTCAACTTCTTGATCAGATCAACAGTAGTAGTTTTCACGATTTCCTGTCCTTCACCGTCGTTCAGGATATCTGGATTCTCATGGACTCTAACACAGTTCATATTTATATACTGTGTACTATTGTAGTACAGTCATCCTGATCATTGTGTTTTTTCTCACCATAATATTTAAGACAAGGATTTCCCTTGATTCAGGATTAGGAAAGATTCAAATACTGGGGTATCCACTACATTAAATTCCTTTTCAGCAAAAGTCATTTGCTGACATTCATAGTGCCAAGGGTTTATTTTACTTGGTCTTACTGGAATGTCTGAGCTTTATTTAGAGAGCCACTAGAAACACTTTCCTCTCTACCTCACTGTGATCAATAGTCCATGGCACCTCTGGCTCTTCTGTGTGGGCCTTCAGAGGCATGTGCAAAGGTCCAGAGGGAGAAGGCTAGGGAGTCTTACTGTCCCACACAGGAAATGTGAGGGAGGCACTTCATTCCAGCATAGGCTGGAAAAGGAGCAAGTATTAAGCATTCTTCATCTCTGCGAAGTTTGGTGGGGAGGGGATCAGGAGTTTGAAGAGAGAGGGAAATTGCCTTCTTTACCTCCTCTCTATGATTCCTCTTTTTAAAAATTCTTCATGGGATTTTGGAAGAGGTGATGGGGTAGGAAAACAAACCCTCTCACCTACTAAGCAGGAAGTTGCTAAGGATAAATTGTCTTTAAATATTTTTAATCTGTATTTTACTCCATGGGAATAGTCACTGTATTTACCATTTTTTTATCCATCTTCATTTATTCAGATTTATAATTCTCATACTACCTGAGATGTTCTTAAAGGAATCATAATAAAATGCCATTATTATAATTTATCACCATGCAGAACCTCTCCCTCAATAGCTCTCTCCATTCACTTCCTATCCTTCTAATGGCACAAAAGACTTCTGCCAAAAAACTTAACTTTCAATCCCAGAAAACTACCTGAATAATGGAGTATCTACTTCCAACAGAAAAACCAAAAAGCAAGACTCTACTTTCTATGGTATATTAAAGGAGGTAAAATGGCCCTTCCCAACAAGCAAATAATTTTAGATTATTGAGTCATAGTTTATTTCTTTTAGGAAAATGTTTTATTTCTTTACAAATATATGGAAGAAAGCTATTCTCAATAATACCCAGCATTAATTAGCAGGTAGATGATTTGCCAGAGATGAAGTTCCCACTTCGGATGCTGTAGAATGGTAACTTGGTGAAGGCCTTTTGAAATTACAAAGATCATCACATGCACAAATGCACTGAATGTTATTTATGTGTCTTCGTAGCTTGCAAATTTAATGAGGCTGAGATCTGAAGAATAAAAATATTTCCACTACAAAAATGAAAAAAATGTTGGAATGAAATCTAGGTTCATTGCATGCCTAAGATCCCAAGACCCAAACAAAATTTTTCTTCCATAAGATCACATGGAGAGAAAAATGAGACAATGTTCATTAGGATCTTTGTTTAAAAAACATCAAAGGGATACTGACAGTCTCACCATTTCACTCCTCTCACTATCATCTGTTGTAGACATAACATGTTTTACTTTCAGGAAACCTGGAGCATCCCATAAATTGTTGGTACTGCTCATGGAATGTGGACTGTGTAGTTATTGGCCCTGAATGTATAAACTATGAATTAAGTGTCACTTGAATGGAAAATTATTTGAAGAAAGTACACCATGATTCACTTCTGATGAATGCTTTCATACGCCTCTGCAAATGTATTCATCCAAAGAAGCTCTCACAGAAGCAGGCCGAGAAACTCTTCTTTCCTGTGATATTTTATCTAGCAAAGCCAAATAATTCACTAAAGCTAAGAAATTTCCTTTTATTTTTAAGTCGCATTCCGAAATGTCCTGTGTCATGTTACAGTCTTATCAGATAGCCAATTAAAATGTATTTCCACTCACAAAAGCATACATTCTACAAAAGACAATGAGAACGCTTGATAAAATATGAGTATAAATGAAATGAAATGCTTTGTTATTCAACCTACCTACTAATATTTATACCTTATCTCCCTTTAGAAAGTGTGAGTGCCACCCAACTGTTACTCAAATAAACTTTCAGACTCTGATTCATTGTTTTTATGGTTCAAGGTAAGAACATTTTCTGATTAAAGAAAAATTACAGATCTTGCATATCATAAAGATTGAAAGACAATCAAACCAACATAATCTGTACAACCTTGGTTCCTAGTATTCAGGACTCAGCTCGGTACTGCTGGGTGATGATTATGTAACAGTACCAATGACAGAATTTTATGCTGTGCCAGGTTGTAGTGGACCTTCCTGGTTAACAAGAGAATTGAGGACTAGCCTAAACGACAAAGAGCCAGTAGGAAATATTAACCAAAGGGTGTTGTGATCAGCCTTGTGTTAAGAAACAAAATTTTGTGACAACTTTTTGTCATTTGGAACATGGAATGGCATCTAGGGCATGTGGTTAAAACTGCAGTTTTTCAAGAGATGTTGAGGGACTGGATTTAACATGGTGGCATTTGGAATAGACGGGAAAATAGATCTAAACAACTGACACTCCATATTTTGCTTAAATGTAGAGAAGGGGGTATAGAGGAGGCAAGCTTCAAGAATGATATCAAATGCCCTAGCTAGAGAGGCAGAATCAATGATTTTAAGAGAACAAGGAGGTAGAGAATCGCTAGAAGTTCTATTTTAGAGGGGCCCAATTTCAGATGCCTGTAATTAAAGGTGGCTGCATTAAACAGACAACTGGAACTCTGGCTTGTGTCAAATCAAATCCGGAATATAGTAAGAGGCACTCTTGCTTTCCCATTTCCCCACCTTTCTCTGTCTGGAAGTTGATAGGACAGCTTCAGAGGCTGAACCTCACACACCTGATCAAGTAATCATATGGCTGAAGTTGTACTGTAGATGTTTATTGGTCTCAATTATTGTTTCCATTAGACGAGTTCAGAGTCCTGTGTTCAGGCCCATCTTTCTCTACAATTCCTTTGGATTTCAAAAAGCAGGGAATTCTTGCTGATCATATTTCCTCAACTAATATTGCTGGACAAGTTTGTCTTTACAGTAGAGGCCAGAGAAAGATTCAAATGTCCTATTACTTTAAGTCCTAAAAACCCAGCCACTTACTTTTATACCATTCTCGTTACCACCTGAGAATTTTAAATGCTTTAATTCTAGTATGGCTGAATGGAATGAGTACTGAATTAGTACTGAACTATTTTTCTTCTCAGTCATTTTACTAATAAACTGTGCTATTAAAGTTTTGATTTATTATTTTCTTTCACCCCTTAACACATACTTGAAACTAGGCACATTGTTTTCTTTATCTTACTTAATTCTCACAACGGTATTGGTATCTAGTAATTATTTTTATCAGTGCTGTCTCTGCTTAATTGTTCAGTTGCAGAATGAGGGGTTTTTTTTACTTGATAAGAATCTGAGGTACCTTCTAATTTTAATATCATGAATCTAAAACATACACAATTTGTTTCGAAGGAAAAATTTCATAGAAAAGACACAAACTAATTATACAGACATTTTCATTAAGGAAAATGTCTATGTTTGTAGTTCGTGGGATGGAAAATGTGAAAGTTACTCATTAGCCTTGGGAAGAGAATTATTACAGGGCTTCATTTCTGGAAGACTTTATTGTTGGGGGTGAGATTTTGGAAAACCTTTGAAGAAAAGAAGATAAGGTAGACTTAAAGTAAAAGGTTATTCCAAGAATAACAAATGGCATGAGTGAGAATGTGAGTGAGAGAAATAGCATAGGGAGTAGGGTAGGAGGTGAGAGTTTAGAGGGAGCAGTGGGTTCTCTGCTCCTCCACACCTTCTGCATGATAATTAATCTGAAATGCAGAAGAGCAAGGGATGGGCAGGAAGAGTGGACACTTACATAGGCACTCTAGGGAAGCCCTTGAATTTGATCCTTAAGAGTCTGGCAAAGAAGCACAAATTCTGTGGTTTTCACTAAGTTAAGGAAACAGGTAGGTTCTAAAGGCAGAAACTGGACCCATGATTTGGTTGGGTAGCCAGAGGAGGGAGCAGTTACAGATGCATGACGTCTAAGCATTAGGGCACACTCACAGACTCACATACAGAAAACGTGTAGCAGGCTTCTCTCCCTCAAAGGGCTGGGTTGCCATAGGATACTGGGGAAAGGAGCTCAGCTGTAGGAGAGGAATATTCATTTTACAACAGCATAAAACTAGGTTAAAAATAAGTAGATTATAAACAGTAGCTTTGGACTGGACAAACAATTCTGGTCATGTCCCTTAATCTCTAAGGCCAAGTCTCCTAAACCTGGAAGTTCATCAGAAATACAAAATCTCAGGTCCTACTTCCAAACCTACTCATCTGAATCTGCTTTGAAAAACATTGTTCTCTCTTATTTTTAATTTCCTCATCTGTTTTAATCAACAGAGACAATGGCTTCCTTATAAGGTTGTTGTCAGGATTAAAAAAAATAACATTCCCAAAGCTTTTAGTAGGGCACTTGGTATAGAGGCAATTTCTAATCCATAAACAGAATTTGACCTTGCAGGCTACTGATTATCTGCAATTAGACCTACTTTTAGTAGCAAGTGACCAGGTGAATGGATTTATTTTGAATGGTGCCTAAATTGGCTGTATTTTGCTGGGAGAGTATAACACATGAAGTTTCTGAATCATTTTCAGCATCAATAGCTAAGAAAGGGCCTTGTGAGCACAGAAACCAACTGTTAGATTAACACAGTTCTAATATGCAATGCAAATACTTTGCTGCTGAAATAAAGGTGCAGACTGCCCTTAATTACCCAGATTGTCTCTCTCTGGCACATGATAGGGTTTGTTTTGTTACTTAGCTTTAATTTACTCCAACTATTCTTGATCAGGTTTTCAAACGGTTTCAAAAGACCTTCAGGCCTGGAGATGTTTTAATCAACCCCCAAATATTCTTTGCTCTTCCGGCTACTACAGAATTGCTGCACTCTCTATCCCCAGCCCACTTTCATGTCTGCTTTTGCTTAATTATCTAGAGACAAAACAGTTATTGAAACATCACAGTCTCTATACTAGACCAAAGAGAGCCATGATCCTGATACCCTGACAGAGGAAAATAGGATTAGCATAATAATCATAATGATGCCAGTGATTCTGGTGATGAGGAGGAGGAGGAGGATTATAACTACAGTAATAATAACCTTCAATATTTATGGAATGTTTAATTCCATATTCTGGTTTGGAATACCATCTTTTGTGATATACTCCTATTTTCAGTCTTTAGTAGGAAACCTCTCTGAATTTCAGAGACATAGATAGGTCCAATTTCTCTAACTTGGCTATCTATGGGGCATTTCCAACCTAACCTGTCCATCATTTGGTTTCCTGTAAAATATCAGCTTCCCCTCCACAGTCACTCCGTCTTCATAAATGGCACCTACAGTTTAAATACCTTGAGAGTGCTTTTTTTTTCACATTCCATCCCATTCATCAGCAAATCCTGCTATGTTATCTCCATTAGTCTGACATTAGCAACCATACTCTTTCCAACTATGAAGTTCTGCTGTGCAGGAGAAATTATTATTGATGTATTTCATGCCACCAAAATATCAAAATAGTTTTCTAATTATGATATGTATGGAACCCACTAAAGAATGAGTGTCTAAATGTAATATAGAATGTGTAAATAAAAAGTCAGCAACTAATGATAGGACCAAGAGATCAAATTCACAACAATTTAGGCCCAAAAAGTTCCCTTTGGGCTCAGAATTATGTGTATATATGTTTCTATGTGTGATAATAGGTAAAAAAGCATGTAAGTGTATGAATTCAACAATAGCTTCCAATGACAAGCCTCTGTTACATACTTAGTGCATGTCTGGTACTATGCATTAAAAGAATGGAAATCCAAAGGTGAATAAGACAAAGTCTACCTCCTTAAGGAACTCATTCTAGGAAAAGAGTCAGGGAAGCAGTATCAATAAACACTGACTCAATTGTCCAAACCTACCATAACTGTAATAATTCGGAGCACTGTTCACCTGGTGGGAGCAACCCCAATGTTAAGGAAATAAATAAAATCTACATGGTAACTTAGCAAACCCAACCTTCCAAAGCAATACCAAACAGCATAGGGCTTATGGTTTACCAAATCTCATAGCTGTTCATATTAAAAAACAAAGAAGAGAACTCTGTAAATGGCTAAGGAATTATTATTATTATTCTTTTTGTAAATCACATACCTGATAGCTATGCTGTCCTACAAAAATGCCACCTCATGGTGAAAGGCTTTCCAGAATTGATGTTAAATTCTCTGTTAGGTTTGTTTCCCAAAGAGTGTGCATTTGAGTGATCCATTCTTTAAAGACATGTATGTTCCACTGGGTTATTCCAGTAAATCAAGTAAGCTACTGAGTGATATAGTGCTGAAAGCACTAAACTCCTGTGAGCTTTAATTCAAGAATGACATAGAAAAAAGGGAGTGACAGAACAGAAGACAAAGCTTTGGAAACTTTTTCCATACACTCAGTTGCCTTTTAAAACAAATTTATTATCACTGACCGAAAAGTGCTTCTACTAAAATGCAGTCATCATGGAAACTAAACACAACCATAACCCAAACCACTGTTTACACCAAATAATCATTTATCCATCAAATATTTTTGAGGACCTACTTTGTGTTAGATACACTGACCGAAAGAGGCAACACAGATATGGAAAGACTTGGTCGCAGTGAGTCATCCAATAGTGAATAGATTCGTGACAAACACACTACTGAACAATCAATTAACACACCAAAAACTTGGATGGGTGTAGGTACAATGTATTATAAATGGGAGTCTGCTTCAAAGGTATAGTGAAGCTGACTTTGAAAAGTAGAAAATAGTTAAGCTAGCAGACCAGTAATAGAGTGGGTGATATAGGAAAAAAAAACAGAATTTTTAAAAGCATGGATTATTGGGAATTTCGCTCAAAGAACAATTTCTCTGTTTCCTAACATCTGGCATTCCTTTTAACCTATTATGTCTTACACTTAGTAGAACTTTCAGCCATTGGACAATTTGAATGATTTGTCACAGTAAGCAGAACGGAATGGATTCTTAGTCCCTGACAAGACTACAGTTTCAGTAGTAGTATCTATCATAGGTATTATAAGAGCCAATCATTCTTAGAAATATTACTTTCCTTATTTGGGGGGATTGTTCAATTGAAAGGACATAGAAGAACAATTATCACTTAAATAAAATCTCTTAGTAACTTATGTGCATCCTATAAATTGATTTTTCATTTATTTATTAAGACCACAGACATCTACTGAGAGCTTACCAGATACCAACTACTGTTCTGGACTCTGGAGATACAAAAATAAATAGCAAACAGCCTCAGCTCCCGAGACTCAAAGGCTAGCGGAATTTTCAGATACAATTTAAACAGATATTTGTATAATAGTGTTATCAGTACAAGAATAGAAACAAATGGGTAACAGAAGCATGAAAGAGATGCTCTAACAAGAATGGATAAATAAGGAGAGAACTAGCAAAAGGACAAAAGACCTAGCTTTTGAATGATGAGAAAGTTGTTTTAAGCTACAAAATAGCATAAATGAACATATAGAAGGTAAAATGTCATAGACTGCTAGGAAATTTCCAAATAAAATTTGTTGTGCTGAACTACCCGGACACATGCTATGACCCAAGATGTAGGTAACAACTTAAAATTTATTTACACTTTCAATGTTTTGTGTTCTTTTTGTCTTCACTGACAATCACCCCTCAGCCAAGTATCATGATTGCATTGTAGGCTGCTTTCTAGAGCTCTGGGCTCTTTAACATGCAATAAAAAAGCAATGCGTTTTGATACAGTTGAACAGCTGCTATTAAGAAGATTAACAAATAAGTCAAAATGTGCTGCTGAACGTTAGTTAATGCATTATATCAGTGTTAATTAAAGTATTATTAAAAGGCTGACTGTTGTCTCTTGTATTCCTAGAATTTATACACACACTCCATTAATCTTTGCCCTCCCTGGAGGATAAGTCACTGCACCTGTTCATCTTCATGAGCAGAAGTATTGCCTGCCAGATAGCTTGTGTGTACCTCAAGACAGGCATTGATGACATGTGGCAGATCAAAGAGAAAACATCCGGTACTTGATGGGAATTTTACTTTCCCCTCATTTTGGGGATGCACTGGGGTCTTTTCTGATTGCTTGTCTGAGTAGAATTGTAAGATACAAATGATTAAATTCCTTCTATCCATAATGCCCTCATCAATATCAAGCATGCCTTTTGTATCACAGGTACATTCTCCAATATGTAGGACTTAAAATATGTGGCAAGAGTTCATTGGAAGAATGCCTCTATTCTACACCATGGAAAATGTGGCTGAACAGAGAACAGAATGAAAAAAAGAGGTAAAATATTGATAAGGCAGGCAAATTGCAGTATCATGTGCAGAGCATTATTTGGAGGCATGGGAAATAGAATCTCTCTAGAGAAGCTTGAAGGTAGGATTGCAGAGCTTTGAGACAAAGTAAATAAAAATAACAGGAATAATCGTAGATATCATTTATGGAAAACCTACTCCACCACAGCACTATGGTATGAAAGTTGGATATTTTATTTCATTTACCCTCTACTGGCAATTATTTGAGGAGAAAATTATCCCCAGTTTATAATGGAAGAAGCTGGACTCCAATGATTAAGTGAGGTCCCACTGTCCCACAGCTAGTTAGAAGCAGAGCTGGCTTCAGATGTAGATGGATCTACCTCCACAGACTGTGTTGGGTGCAGTGCATATGGGAAGATAGGATGACCATCAATTTGAAATAATACAGACAAATAACTTCCCTAGCTCTTAGAATTCCAATGTTAAGGTTAATAGCATTGTACTTTTTTACTAAGAAGAAGCTATTCCTCAGTTCAAACTAGGCTTATTGTACGTCAGACCTATTTTCACTTGATCAATCCTGAATGGAAAGAAAGCATAGCTGGTCACATCTCTGCTCAACAGTCATGACAACCCCTCAGACTTTGTAAGCCTCTGGCTGTTTCTACATGACATCAAGAAAGCATTTTAAAAGTGAGTATTTCAAACACTTGGGGAAATGGTGATTTTATCAAACCAGAGTTCTTCAACTCTTATGCAGTTGAAATTTTGGTCGAGGTAATTATTTGTTAGGGTGTCTGTTCTGCACATTGCAGGATGTTTACCAGTATCTTGACACCAGTCCTACCCCTCTATTTGTGATGACCAAAAATATCTCCAGCCATTGCCAAATGTCCCCGGGAAGGCAACAATCATCTGTCCTCTATTGGGAACCACAGTGTTATTGATTTGGGGAAGACTAGTCAGTTATAATTGACAAGGAACATGTATACATACTAGAAAGGGTCTTAATGTCTTCAATTATTCAGTTAAATGTACCCAATCTGGGATTCTACTTCTCAGTAGATAGGAAACACCCTCATGGTTATCATCATGCTATTTCCAAGGCTGAAAAATAGCATTTGCTCTGAGAAGTTCATTGGGATGCCATAGAGGTAGGCATCTTCCAACACATCTTAAAATATAGACTATGATTCGTTTGCATGCTTTGTGACAGAGTTCATGAAAACAATCCCAAGAGATTCAGGCAATCAACTCCTACTCCATGTTTAAAATCATGTATGTGTCCCCCAAAGACATGCAAACATACACTTAAATCTTCATATAGATATGGGGTATTTTAAAATCAATTTGTCAGCCTCTTGTTAGCAGAGAAAGTAAGGGACTCTAATATTTGTTGGGCCCCTACTCTTTCACATGCTATAAATATATTAACTGATTTAATCTTCATATCAATGTTATTGAAGTACTGTATTTAAAGATGGAGAAATTAAGACTTAATAGGTTTAAATGAATTGACCAAGATGAGACTATAGTAAATGACTACGGTCTGAATCTATCTTAGGCCTAACTCCAAAGCCAACATTCTCTTCTTATGATACATACTATGGAGTATATTTCCTTAAAAAAGTAAAAACAAAGCAAAACAAAGACCTTTCTTGAAAAGTGCCATTTGTGAAGAAAAATGTTCTATGAGATAAAATCAAAATCACTTTTGCTTTTAAAAAATAGTTCTTGAACTATAAAAAGAACATTTACAGGTCTGAATATGATAATGAACACACATTTTAAGAATTGAAATATAGAACCAGTTAAAATAGAAAATGAATTCTTAGCCAAAATATGTGCTCCTGGAAAATAAAAAAGGAACATAACCAAAAGGCATTGAAACTAAATCACTTCCTGAGCCATAATGAGCTTAGGTTTTTAATCAGACTAATGAGAAAAGATCTGTAATTGGGCACTGCTCATGAGTCATGCCATAAAGTTTCTCCCTACAGTTTCACAGCAGCCCTTGATGTATCATTCATTAGGTACTGGAAAAGTAACATTTTCAAGAACACAATGAACTGCAGGCAGACAGGAAAAACAATGAAAAAGCAGCCCCTGGTCCTCCCTTCCAAACTACCCTTTATTTCTTCAGTCAATGGGCTCTCATTTCTTCATCTCTGAACTGTGATTATTACTTCTGGTCTGTATTAATCTGATGAATCATGAATGGGTTTAGAAATCATGTTCCTTAAGACCCATATAACAGAAGTGTGTGATGGTGGGGAAGCTGCTGTGGGGAGGGGAGAGGGTGGAAGTACAAGCAATTAATTCTCAATTAGGCATTCTGCCTCCTTCCCCACAGATCAAGAACACAGATTTTTTAAATTCCCAAATATTTCTCTTTGTACAATACAATCTGTCCAGCATGACCTCAAATGTTCTAAGTATGCATTATCTGTATGGGGATAGTGTGGGTAGGTGGTCTGGATGTGAAAATTTACCACACATGAGCACTTACCTTATAGTTTAAAGTCTAAGATGATGTGACTAGGCGCAGAAGTTAAAAAGGATCTAAAAAAACAGAAGACCACCTGGAGAGAGAACCAGAGGGTTTAAAAATACTTTAAAAATGAAAGATAAGATACAACAGAGAGATATGAAATAACAGGAAAAGAACAGAATCTGGTATCAGAGCATATGAAGTATTATCTGGTTGGATAATTTTTTAACTGAGTGACTTTAGGTGCAAGTCTCCATTGCCCTAAACCTCAATTTTCCCATCTTTAAAATGGGAATAATGAGAATTCCGTGTCACAGGTTTACATAATACAATGCAATAATGTGTCTGAAAGTGAATTTTATTATGTTTTATATGTAGAGCTATTATTTACAGCTATTAATTTGGAACTAAATTATGTTGAGTAATGATCTTACAAGAGTTATGCCCAGTCCTCATTACCTTATTATTTTCTTCTTGTGGCTCTGCTACCAACTTTCATGTGTTCTTTAAAGCCAGGAGAAGAAAGGTCATTACATCCATTCATTACCTGCCTGATTTCTGAAGGATTCCAACCCCTTATACAGACTGCACTCCTCTAAATTCTGGATGGATTTTCTTTTAGGCAGACCTGAACAAAAGACAGCTGATCTATACCAACATTTCAGCACCTGACCTGACCAAAACTTTCTTTCATTTTTTTTTTAAGTAAATCCTTCACTCCTTTGAAATGTTGGCTGATGCTTCTGTGTTCTTTCAGACTTCTGCTCCTCTCCTTTGTAAACCTCTGCCAGGGCTATAGTCTTAGCTGCAATTACAGCTATGGACATTAGGGAGCAGCAGAATGCAAAGGAGCATTACTGGATCCTGGAAAAGGCTCAGTTGGCCAGTCCAGGCAAAACAGGAGCCTGGCCATCCTGACTCCAAACCTATTTGACATCCCAGGAGACAATATGGGACAGGGACAGTCATTGAAGTCAGAAAAACTTGGATTTTGAATAATTTTCCAACTGTGTGATTTTAGGAATTGCTTAAAATCTCTGGGCCTTTGGATACTGTTATACAAAAAGTTAGAATCATAATATCTTCCCAATAAAATTGTAATAACTTTTTTTTTTAGTTCCGAAACAATAAACATGGTGCCTAAGTCACAAAAGGCAATAAATATTTTCCTTCCATATTTTTTTACTGTCATACTTGTACTGACATTTCCAGTCTTCAATTTAGGCAGCCTAACTTAATGATCTAAGGCCACACTTAAACACTCAGCGAGCTCACCAGCTAGCCATCAGCCTAACATACCTCCACTCCCAACTCTTGCCTCTATAGATTTTTGAGACTTCTCTACAGTTATCTTTGATTGTACTGTTACCTACCAAATGAGCTTTATAACAATCATGGAGCAGATATACAATGAATAACAAGATGACCAGTGAGATAACCATGCTTTAATATGGCCCCCAGTGATTTCTACTTCTTGTTACTTAGGGCTTTGTAATGCCTTCCTCTTGAGTAATTTGTTTCTAACCATAGAATGCAGCCACATCATAGGGATGCCATTTCTAGACTTAGGTTACAAAAGACTGTGACTTTTGTCTGGCTAGCAGATTTTCTCTCTCTCTCACTAGACTTGATGAAACTAGAGGCATGCCAGAGAGGGCTGTGTGACAAGGAACTGAGGGCAGCTTTTGTCAACCACCACCAAGGAGTGAGGCTCTCAATCCAACAGCCTTTATGAAACTGAATCCTCCCAACAGCCATATAATAAGCATGGAAGCAGATTTCTCCCCAGGTGAGCCTTTAAATGACACCTGAGCACTGGCTAACATCTGATTGCAATCACGTGAGTCCTTGAAGCAGAGGACCCAGCAAGCTATGCTCAGATTCCCACCTCTGAGAACTTGTAGATAATAAATGTGTATTGTTTAAGGCTGCTAAATTTTGTAGTAGCTTGTTGCATAGAAATAGATAACTAATATATGGAATAAAAGAGGATGAGATAAGATCAAAATATGTAGGAGCCAAATCATGAATGGCCTGGTGGACTATAGAAAAGAAATTGATTTTTATTCTAAGTGCAAAGGGAAATCACTGAGGATTTTTCAACACAGGAAAGACGTGAATTTTAGAAAGATTACGCTGGCTGCTGGGAGGGGATTGGACTTCATGGGACTGCTTTAGTGATATTTTATATGTCTTCTTACCAATATTAAAACTGTTTACTCTTTCTGTAAAGCAAATGGAAACACTCTTTCTCTACCATCTCTTCAGTCACACTCATGAATAGAAATTTTCTTTCTCTTGGAATCATCTACTTCAGGATCAAAAATTCCAGCTTGGGAAGTGTTTTTTTAAATTAATTTTTCTGAGGGAAATGTAGATTTTTGTGCAGTTGTAAGAAATACACAGAGTAATCCCATATACCCTTCATCCAATTTCCCCCAATAACATCATCTTGCATAATTAGAATAACACATCACATAGAGGAAATTCGCTTTGATACAATCCACTGATTTAATTCATATTTTACTAGATGTGCATGTATTTATTTGAGTGTGTGTTTGTGGGTGGGGTGTGTGTGTTTAGTTCTATGCAATTTCAACACATGTAAATTTTTATAATCATCACTACAGTCAAGATAAAGAATAGTTTAATCATTGCAAGGATACACACTTTTATAACCACAGCCATTCACCTTCTGCCTCCCCCACCCATATTCCCTGGCAACCACGAATTTATCCTCCTCTATAATTTTATCATTTCATGAATGTTGTATAAATAGAATCATTTGCAGTTAGCTTTCCTTGTTTCCACTCAGCATAATTCCCTTGCAATCCATTAAAGTTATTGTGGTATCAGCCAGTCTATTCCTTTTTATTGGTGATTAGAATTCCATGGATTAGATGTTTATTTAGCCATCACGTTGAAGGGTTGTTTTCAGTTGTTGGCTGCTGTGAAAAAGTTGTCATGACCATTCCTGAGTGAGACTGTGTGTGAATGTAGTCTTCATTTCTCTGGAGTAAATTCCCTAAAATGCAATTGCTGAGACTTATGGTAGCTGCACGTTTAGTATTAAAAGAAATCACCAAATGATTTTCCAGAGTGCCTGTACATTTTATATTCCCACCATCAGTGTATAATCCAGTTTTTCTGTACTCTTACCTGCACTTGGAGTTATGATTATGATATTTTTTGCTATTTTGATAGGTTTAGTGATATCTTATTGTGGTTTTAATTTAATTTTTTTGCTAGCTAATGTGTTGCACATCTTTTCATGTATTTATTTTCCATCTGTATATCCTTTTCAGTGAAATGCCTGTTATGTATTTTACTCATTATCTAACTGGATTGTTTGCTTATTTATTTATATTGTTGGTTTTTGAGTGTTCTTTATAGTTTCCTAAGAACACACTTTCAGATATGTGGTTTGCAAATATTTTTACCAGCCTATAATTTTCATTGTTTTAATAGGCTCTTTCACAGAGCAAACATTTTAAATTTTAATAGGGTCTAGTTTATCAATTTTTTCTTTTATTGATAATATTTTTCTGTTAAGTATAATTGTGCCTAGGTTAATATCCCAAAATTCTCTATTATTTTTTTCTAAATGCTTTTTAGTTTTGTGATTTAGATTTCAGTCCATAATCCATTGTGAACTAATTTTTGCATAAGGTGTAAGATTTAGGTTGTGGTTTGTTTTTTGCCTATGGATGTCCCATTGCTCCAGCCAGTTTCATGTGCTGAAGTCTATCCTTTCTCAATTAAATTCTTTAGCCCCTTTGTAAAAAATCAGATGGGGGATATCCACATGTAAAATTAAAAAAACAAAAACCAGAAGAGAAGTTAGACTCCTACTTCCTCACATCATATGCAAAAATTAACTGAAAATAGATCATAAACCTAAATATGAGTTAAAAATATAAAAATCTTAGAATAAAACATGAGTAAATCTATAAAATCTTTGAGTAGCATTTAGATATGACATCAAAAGCACCAGCAACAAAGGAAAAAAAAAACTTGCCTTCATCAACATTAAAATTTTGTGCTTCAAAGGATACCATCAAGAAGTGAAAAGACAATCCATAGAATGGAAGCATATCTTTAAAATTATATATTTGATAAGTGATTTGACTTAAATTATAAATAATAACTCAGCAAGATAAATAACCCAATTTTTAAAATGGGAAAGGATTTGAAAAGACATTTCTTCAAGAAAGGATATATAATTGGCGAATAAACACACCAAAAAAATTTCTCAAATAAAAAATGCAAATCAAAACTATGGTATTAATTCACATATACTAACATGGCTAAAATAAAAAGAGAACTAATAACAGGTGCTAATAAGGATATGAAGACATTGGAACTTTTCATCATTGCTGGTGGGATGCAGTAAGTTTGGAAAACAGTTTGTAAGTTCCTCAAGATATTAAATATACATTTATCATATGAGCTAGAAATTCCACTCATAGCTATGTAACCAAGAAAGAACATGTATGTTTACATAAAAAGTATATATAATATTCAGAGCAGCATTATTCAAAACAGCCAAAAAAAGGCAAGCTGTAGTCTGAGAATCAGGATACCAAAATGTGGAAACAACCTCAAATGATGAGTGATAAGGAAAATACATTGTTTTCATACAAAGGTATATTTTTCTGCAATAAAAAGGAATGAAGTACTTGGTATGTGCTTTAAAAAGGATAAGCTTTGAAAACGTTACGCTAAGTGAAAGAAGCCAGTCACAAAATACTACATATGGATTTATTTCATTTATATAAAATGTCCAGAATGGGAAAACCTATAGAAAAAGAAGGAAAATGAGGGTTTTCAGAGGTTCAGGATGGTGGAAGTTAGGAGTGACTGCAAATAGATATGCTGTTTCTTTTGCAGGTAATAAAAATATTTGTCCCAAAATAGAGTAGTGGTGATAGTCACATAACTGTGAATATTATTTAAAAAACACAGATGTTTTATTTTAAAAGGGTGAATTTTATAGTATATAAATTATATCTCAATAAATATGTTATTTAAGATAAAACAAAAAATCAGTTAGGCATATTTGCATAGATCTGCTTCTGGCTTCTCTGTTCTCTTCCATCAGTTTGTGTGTCTATTCTTCTGCCAATACTGTTCTGTCTTGACTACTATAGCTTTAAGCCAGAATGATTCCTCCCATCTTATTCTTCTATTTCAAACTTGTTTTAGTTATTCTAGGTCCTGTAGCTTTCCATATAAATTTTAGAATAATCTGGTATACCTCTACAACAAAATTTCCTGTTATTTTGATAGGAATTACATTATATCTATAAATATATAGATGGCTATATTATGCTGTATTTTCCAAATGCATTTAGCCCTGAACCCCTATTTTATCAGAATAAGTAATATTATGTTGAACATACTTTAGGAAATCCTCTTTAAGTGAATTTGCCAATGACAGATTCATAATTATAACTGGAATTTAAAGATATAGGCATCTATATCTGACTTCTGAGGACTGTCACAAATGCAAATTTTGTTACAGGTAACAGATGAGATCATTTATTTAAAATTATGACCTTCGGCTATGCATACACTCTATCATTTTAAAAATATACTTGACCCTTTAAGAAATTTATCAGTCTATAATTTTGTGAGCCCACAGGTCAGACAGAGGTACTGTAGGCCATAGTTTGCTGGATAGAGGACTATAGTTGGAATTACGATTTATGTGAGGAAGTGAGCATCCTAAGCTTGATCAGAAGAGTGTGATTTAGAGAAAGATCCTGTCTAAATTTGATAACTAGCATACATCAACTGAGAGCAATGAAATGTGAAAGCTACCAGAGGGATAATCATAAATTCGTTGGACCAGGAGTCAAGAGACAATGTATTTATAAGTCCTATTCCCGTTACTAACTGCTGTGTGAATCAGCTTTTAAATTTCCAGTAACTGCTACTTCTACCTGTATATGATTAAATAGTCAGCATTTAGTAGCCATTATAAGAATGATCTAGGAATTAGAAATATTTAAGACTGAATCCTAACCTCTGCTACTTCCTTACTCTGTGATCTTGGACAAGTTACATGATCTCCTTAAGCTAGTGTCCTCACAGGGTTCTTGTGAGGATCACATAAGATAATGCATGGAAAACACTTAGTACACTAAGAAACTGGTAGCTTTTATCATCTGGAGACTGAATTCATTAGTGATCAAAAGTACATGCTCTGGGATTACACTGCTTTCGTTTTAATCCCATACCCATCATGTATTAGCCACTAAACTTCAGACAAATAACCAAAATACTTTGAACCTCAATTCCTTAATCTGTAAAATGGAGAAAACAAAGTTTCGATCTCTTAACGTTGTTGTCAAGATCAAAATAAATGCATGCAGACTGAGGTGCAGCTTGGAACCAGACACTTATTAGGCACTAAAGAAATGTCAGAAATTATTATTAAAGATATTCAAATAAAATTAGGCAGTTCCCCTAGCCTGGTAGGATTAGGCTTACAAACTAGTTACTGGGTAGTAATATCTTAACTATAAATCTTAACACACTTTGGCCACTTAACAGATGAAAAACAGCGATGCCCAAATTAAGAGTCAACAGTTTTCAACACCCTGCCACGTGCGTGACATGGCAACAGACATTACATGGACCATAATGGGCAAGCACTTTTCAGTGACAAAACTAGGACTGTCACCCAAGTCATCCCTTGGACTTGACTTTACTGCAGACTGCATGTCTCATGATTTATATCCCAGTTTTCCAATGTCTCACATTCAATTTTTTCTGTACTGATGGAAAAATCTAGGTTGATGTGGTACTCCCCAAACTTATTTCAGCATCTTTGCACTTCTGCTAGGACCAGAGATCTTACGATTAGTTCCAGCAATGTTAACAGATGACACTAAATGTGCCACACAGAATTCCCTGAGGCAGAACACCATGTCCTTTTCAGGAAATGGAATTTTTCCCCTAAAGTAAAAATAATCCTTTTGCATTATGACATTGAGTTACTAATTGCAGTATGAACTTGGAGAAAAAAAATCCCATGGAAATATACTGCATATCTTTTCTTAACACTGACCCATTATTATTTTAATTGGAACTTTAAGATCTAACAGTCAATCCTTGTTAGAAAAATAAGAACATACACCTAAATATACTTCTTCTGTTGTATTGTCCATCTAGAGTTGTCAGAAAAAATACAAGATGCAAAGTAAAAATTTATTTTCAATAAACAGCAGGTTTTAATGTATAAGATATCATACATATTGCAAAGGACATACTTAAAAAATTATTATTTTATCTGAATTGAAATTTAATTGTGTTTGATTTACCCATGCCAAAATGTCAGCACCTGAAAAAACTAAATCAATCAGATTCTCTGGGCCTGAAATTTGAATTTTGATCTGTGTGACACAACTAAAAAAATACTATAAATTCACTCATCCCTACAAGGTATTCTGAAAGAACTACAAGTTCCAAATACCTGTATCCAAGAGATGCCCCCGTTCCTGGGGTTTCCATATCCATCTATTATATTCCTCTTTGTTTTAGTTAGCAAGATTCGTTGTCTGTGCTTGAAGCTATGAGTTCTGTTACAAAAGCTATTAGTCTAGTGGGGATAAACTATGAGGGTTGAGTGGATGGGAATTAACTCTAACACAGCTGAATGGTATTAGCACTGTATAGTATGAGCACATTTGAAATTCCATGGGAGCTTTTAGTAAGAAGTAACATTAGTGCCAGGAAGTGGCCCCAGTAGGAGTCTTTAGGAAGTCAGTGTCTCTTATTTTCAAGTTCAATTGGCTGAACAAGAAAGAAAGAAAGAAGGCAGATGTCACACAGTAGCCCAGAGGATGTTATCTGTTTATTTACACAGTCTGGAGGAATATTTTGAATGGGAAAGGAAGTGGATGTTTCTTAATAAGGGTCTAACAGTTACTAAACTACAATGTTTAAACTCCAAACTACCTTTTATATAGGGTTCTTGGTAAAGTATATATGTTTTACGAGATGGTTCTCTACAAGGTTCTGCCAATAAATGGTGCTACAGGGAGACTACAAAGATGAAAGGACTTGTCCTGGGTTTCAGAAGCACCAACTTAAACTGAGCCATGCTCAGAGGTTTGGGTCTCAGTTCCACAGAGTACCTTCACCTCACTTCTGAGTACCAAAATCAGAGCTCCTCAGAAACACACTCTGAGGTCTGTATGCAAGCTTTGCAGAGCCTCTCCTGTGAGCTTCAAGGATTTAATCAGCATCTTCTCTTCCATTACTTCCCCCTCCCTAAGAACGGTAGCTGCTTCTGGCAGTTAGTATCTGTTACTTCAGAGTTCTCCTTTTACCTTTCTAGACGTCCTTTAATGTCCACTTAATTCCTTAGATAGGATTCTTGCTGTTAAAATAACTGATGAGTCTCTATTTTCTTGACTGAATCTTGACTTACAGTACTTGATTTAAAAAAAATAGTGATTCAAGAAAATGGACCCTCACAGAGGAATCTGAGATTGATTTAGCTGCGGTCTTGACTTAAACACAATACTGAGCTTCTTGACAATCAGAGACCAGATGACAGTTGTTCTTGTTTTTATTGCACTATAATGGATTACTTGTATAAAACAACAATTTTATTTTGTTTGTGATTTTGTGAGTAAAGGATTTGGGAAAGGCTCATCTGACTGATTCTTGCCTAGAGTGTCTCATGCATATTCGGTCAGATGTCATCTGGGGATGCAGTCGTCTTAAGACTGAACTAGACTTAGGGCCCTAGATCAGGGCTGACAAATGTTTTCTCCAAAAATAAACACAGTAAATATTTTAGGTTTTATGACTGTATGGCCTCGCCACAACTAACAAATTCTTCCATGTTAACACAAAAGTAGTCAGAGACAATTTGTGAATGAATGGATATATCTTTATCTATTCAAATACAATATTTTTAAATAGGCAGAGGGCTGATTTGGCCCATGGACCATGGTTTGCTAATCCCTATCCTAGGTGGATCATTCAAGTGATTGGCAGTTGCTGTGGTCCATGACCTGGTCATTAATCATTAATCTGACAGGAAGTGCTGACAGGAACACCTGTATGTGACCCCTCCATTATGGTGGCCTTAGAGTCGTCAAACATCTTACATGGGAACTGGCTTCCCCCATCTCAAGAGAATGAATGTTCCTCATTTCATCTGGGCTACGGAAAGCTAAGAATAACTTTACTCTCACTCTAATAGCATCATCGTCATCAACAGCAATAACAACAAAAGGACAAATTAAAGGAAGAACGGGGCAGAAGAAATATTTGAGAAAAATAATGACGAAGAGCTTTCAACAAGTTAATAACAGACTCCAAAAAATCACAGACCCAGAAATCTCAGAAAACAGCAAGCAGGATTAAACAACAACAACAAAAGACCACTAGGCATATTATATTCAAACTACAGAAAACCAAAGCCAGAAGGAAAAAAAAATCTGAAAATAGCCAGAAAAAAGAACAGTTTACCTATGAAAGAACAAAGATAAGAATTAAAGTGAATTTTTATAAGAAGTCATGCAAATAAGAACAGAGTAGAGGAAAATATTTAAGTTTTGAAGGAAAAAAATATAGAATTCTGTATCTAGCAAAAATTATGCCTTAGAAAGGCAAGAGAAATAAAGACCTTCTCAGAACAAAAACAGTGGGAATTCATTATTAGCAGAATTACTCTGCTGGAAATGTTAAAAAAATTATTTTAAGAGAACGAAAATGATATAGATGGGAAACTTAGATCTACATGAAGAAAGGAAAAGTATCAACCATGGAATAACATAATGTAAATTATTATTTTTCTTTTTCTTAATTGATATAAAAATAAGTGTTTAAATAAAATAGTAATGATGCATTAGGTGATTATAACATAGGGATAAGTGAAACTAACAACAGCAGTGTTATAAGGAGGGTTGAAAATACCATAAATCTTATACTACATGGTAAGATACCTGTCAAATGTGCAAGTATAGTGTAATATAGTGTCATTGAAGGTGGGCACAAACTAGGTAAAAATGTATATTGGACATTCTAGAGCAATGATTAAAAATTTTTTTAAAGAAGCATAATAGATATACTAAAACAAGAGATAAAATGGAATCATACAAAATGCTAAATTGTAATCAGAGAAGAAAGAAAAGGAGGTTAAAAAATGAAACAAAGAACAAATGCTACAAAAAGAAAATAGTTACAAACATGATAGACAGTAATTTAACTATACTAATATTCACATTAAATGTGAATGGTCTAATTACACCTATTAAAAGGCAGAGATTATAAATTTGAGAAAAGAAAACCAAAAGGAAGACCCAACTACATGATGTCTACAAGAAACACTTCTAAATATAAAGAATCAGGTTAACTATAAAGAGACAGAAAAAATATACCACATTAACACTAATTTCTTAAGATCAGAAGATCTTAAGAAAGCCAAAGTAGCAATATTAATTTAAAACTAAGCAAATTTCATGATAAAAGGAAAAAATTTTAAAGGTAACATGCCAATCCTTAATATGGACATCCCTAACCACAGAGTGACATAATATGTGAGTCAAAAACTGATAGAACTGGAAGGAGGAACAGACAAATCTGCCATAATAATTTGAGCCTTCAGCACTCCTCTTTAAGTAAATAATTTAAGCTTTCAGCACTCCTCTTTCAAGTGGCAGAAAATCAGTTAGGACTGAGTTGACCTGAAGAGCATTTCCACTGAAGACCTAATTGACATTTATAGAATAATCCATTCCACAACACCATAATACACATTCTTTTCAAGCTCATATGAAATATTCACCAATATATTCTGGGACAAAAAAAAAACGCACTGTAATAAACTTAAAATTATAGGAATCATGCAAAGCATTTTCCCAGAACACAAAGCAGTTAAAGTAGAAATCAGTAACAGAAAGATAGCTGAAAAATATACAAATATTTGGAGACTAGGCAACAAACTTCAAATAACCCTTGAGTCAAGGTGAAAGTCTCTTTAGGAAAGAAAATTAAAAATATATATTTTAGTTTAAATAAAAACTAAAATGTAACTTATCAAAATCTGTGGGATGTTATGAAAGTAGTGTTTGGAGGGAAATTTATACCACTAAATGTATTTATTAGAAAAGAAGATATATCTAAAATCAATCATCTAAGGACTGGTGAAAGAAGAACAATTTAAGCCTAAAGCAAGAGAAGAAAATAAAAATAAAAATCAGATAAAAAAATAAATAAAAATAAGAACAAATTAAAAACAAGTTTAAAAATAGGGAAAAATCAATGAAACTAAAAAGAGGTTCTTTGAAAAGATTGATGTAATTGATAATCCTCGAGCTAGCTTGACTAAGAAAAAAATAGAAACAAATCACAAATAACAAAATGAAAGAGGGAACATTACTACTAGTCCCAAAGACATCAAAAAGAGGATAAAGGAATACTACAAATAGCTCTACACCCTCGAATTTGATAACTTGAATGAAATGCACCAATTCTTTAAAAATAGTTCTTTAAGAAGATACAAGTTACCAAAACTTACACAAGGAGAAACTGATAATGTGAATAGGCCTGTATCTACTAAAGAAACTGAATAAAAAATGAGTTAAGTTTTCAGAGAAGAAACACCAGACTGAGATGGTTTCTCTGGTAAATTCTATCAAATATTTATAAAGAAATAACACCAATTCTCCATAATTTTTTTCCAGAAAATGGAAGAAGAGGTAGTATTTCCCAGACTCATTATATGAGGCCAGATTACCTAACACCCAAATCAGATGAAGATATTATAAGAAAGAAAGGGTACACAGACCAATATCTCTCATGTACATAAATGCAACACTTTCAACAAAAAACTAGCAAGTTAAAGAAATTATGTATAAAAATATTATATCATGATCAAGTACCATGTACAAGGTATTCCAGGTGTGCAAGAGCTGTTGAACATTCAAAAGTCAATCAATACAATATATCATATCAACAAGCTGAAGAAAAATCATGTGATTATATCAATTGATGCTGAAAAGTATTTGACAAGCTACAACACCCACTCATCTCATGATAAAAACTCTAAGCAAACTAGAAATATGAACATTCTCCCTTTGATAAAGAACATCTATAGATCAAAAATAAATCCCACAGATCATATTTAATGGTGAGGAATTAGTTGGTTCGGGGGAGGGGCAGATTTTAATGGATGAAGCACTGGAGATTTTTACAGGATTGAAACTACTTTATTTGATACTGTAATGATGGATACACAACACTATGAATTTATCAAAACTCATACTACTGTACAGCACAAAGATTGAACCTTAATGTATACCAGTTTTAAAAAAAACATTCAGGAGATTGGGAATTTCATAAGATGCAGAATATGACAAAAGAATCTAACTGTACTCAAAATGCATGATCTCACCTCACCGAAGGAGATGGAGTAATAGGTACCGACCTATGTTACTTTGGAAATAAGTGGAATCTGTGAGACTAAAGACAAAGGAACTGTATATAAGAATAACACTTAAGTTAATATTTTTTCTGGCAGAGACATAGATTAGCAATTATGAGACTGCTGTAAATGTATACCAAAATTCAACAATTATATTTATGTATGGCAAATGGTGGGAGCCAGGTTTCTCATTGTTGGGCTGAGTGGTTAAATACAAGCAAGAGGAAGAGTATAGAATAATCCATGTGGTAACTGATTAGAGTTGAAGATTAGAGGATGAATTCATGTTCAGCTTAATATAGATACAGGTGATTTCATATATAAATATTAATAGACAAATATATATACATTTATTAGCCTACATACATACATTTCTTTGGTCTTGCAATGGAAAGGGCCTATAAGCAACGATATCCCAGTCACAGCTAGCAGACCTGACTCTAAGATCTTGGTTTCTAATATCATATTCCTATAAAAGGATGCAGAACTCCTTGGAGACATGCCTGATCTAAGACTGTGGTAGAATATATACAAGATAAACCTACAGCACCTTGTAGTTACAGAAAGTTGGAAGTGCTAAACACAAACACACACAATGATAGGGGTCTGTCAAAGGAACCCCTTAGCCAACTGAAAGAGCTCCCAATAGCCAAAGTTGGAACACTTTGAACAACAAAATAAAGAAGAACTGGATTTTTAACCCAAAGTATAAAATAAAGATTCATATACTTATACCAATATCCAATATTGATGCCAATAAATGATTGAATAAATGGATAAATGAATGAATAAACAGAAGAATTCTAATTTATGTAGATACTTTACCCTCAAAGTGCTGGAACATAACTCCCTACTCCTCAAGTATGGTTTGTGCATAGTGATGTCCTTTTAGCAAAGTATAGTAAAAAAGGGCTGAGGGGAATCTTTATAGTAGATAAATTTGGCATACCCAACCTCAGCCACACAATCAAACATCAGCAATGGTAATCATGTTGACAGTATGTACCCTGGATACGATGTAATGAAAAACAGTACCTTATCTTTATCTCTGTAGTATTCCTTCTAAAATAATTTAACTGATGAAATCATGAGAAAAACAGTAGACAAATCCTAATTAGGGGCATTCTATAAAATAAAATACATGACATGTACTCCTCAGAAGAATCGAGGTCATCAAAAACAAAGTAAATCTGAG
The DNA here is from genome assembly GCA_032199065.1 of Smutsia gigantea. Taxonomy (NCBI): domain Eukaryota; kingdom Metazoa; phylum Chordata; class Mammalia; order Pholidota; family Manidae; genus Smutsia; species Smutsia gigantea. The sequence goes on along the minus strand of JAVSCE010006869.1, from coordinate 125,217 downwards.
AAACTGTCATAACCAAGGGGAGCTGAAGGAAATATTCTGACAAAATGTGACTATAATGTGAATATAATAAAAATAAAAATACATTATCCAAGATTGGATCTTGGAAAGAAAAACATTAGGTTCAAGCTAAGGGAATCTCAAAAAAGCATGAACTTCAGTTATTAACAGTGTGTCAGTGTTGGTTCATTAACTGTAGCAAATATACCATACAAATATACTAAAATTGGGAAAAATTGATATAGTCTCTGTACTATTTGCAACTTTTCTGTAATCTAAAACTGTTCTAAAAGTTTTTAAGTGTTTATTTAAAGAAATAAGTATGTGTAGACCAAATGACCACTTGGTAGAAATACTACAGCAGATCTTTATCATTTGGATAGTTCATCGAATTAGATGAGATTTAAGATTCTTTGCATGATTTTTACTTCATGTATATTATTTCAGCTTGCCTTAATATTCAAATACAGAAAAGTATGGAGTTATATGCATATATTAATCTCAAAAATTTAAAGAGAAATAATGAGTTAACAAAAAATCTTCGCTTTTCTTAACCAAATCAAATTAGGTCACAAGATAACCATTTAACCTGAATTCCTCAAGAAAGATGGGATTCAAGAAGGGGGCTCACCTGGGCCCACCACATGTTAGCCATATATGAAGGAAAGAATTAAGCAGCTAAAATTTTAATGAATTCGTAAAGGTCACGTGTGAGTTTGAGTTAGTCTAGAAAAGCCAGGGGTGGGAATTCCAGACACAGAGGAGTTTGTATACACTGACAGCTCTTTTCCTTAGGCGTCTACCAGGTGCTCACAAGAAAGACGGTGCAGGGCAGGAGACCTGATAAAATCCCCGTTGATGATACAAGCCTGAAGGTGTCTGATCAGCAGCCACTGAGGGACATGTATCTACTGCATCTACTTTGCGGGACCCTTCCCTCCTACGAACAAAAACGCTTTATGTTACACTGAGGTAGGAAAGGCCCGCTCAAGACCAACCTCAGACACAAGGCAGAGTTGGCTGCCATGGTGAAGAGAGGCAGGAATACTAAAAAGTTCCACCTCCAGAGGCCCAGGCACACAGGACTAGCCTCAAACTTGAGGCTGGGATAGAAAAACAAGAGAAGTTCTGGTTCCCACACTGAGAGTAAGCTACAGGAGCCTATTGATGAGGGGCGAGAGCATGGATACAGACCTCTTCTAGAGCATGGATGTGCAGAGATGACTGAAAGAAAAGGAGAAGGCACAATCACTCAGAAAAAAATCCCTCTGGCGCTCCAGACCACATCATAAGCACGGAACAACAGCAGACCGCCTTGAGAGGACTTTGAAGCCTGTGGTGCACTTGGATAACAAAAACAACAAAACCCAAACCCGTATCAACTACTTGAATAGACTGACTCAACTTCCTACCCTAACAGACTACTAGAAGAAGAAAATACACCCATTTCCAGGTGTAAACACTCTTTGAGACACATTTTTTTTTATAAGTAATAAAATCAATCAATTACCAAGAGAGCCAGGCAGAAGCTGTGTGACTTTTCCTGGCCAAACTTTGAAGTCATACAGGGTCACTGTGCTGCACTTTATTGTTACAAATAAGTAATTTAGCCCTGCCAAGATTCAAGGGCTTGGAACCTGGACGTCACTTCCCTTTTGTCAAAGACTTGATGGGCATGTTTTAAAGCCACCACTTATAATCTATGGCATGCAGTAACATCCTAATTGATAAAGTTATCATCTGTATTTTGCGTGTTTTGAAATGCCAGCAAAAGCAAGTGCCTTGGCACATAAAGTACTTGCTACATTTAAACAACAGGGCAGTAGTAATTACTACAAAGACCGTGGGGGGATAAATGGATCTTATTAGAGAACACTGGAGAGCTTACAGAAAAAAATGATGAAACTCATTCTTTAAACTCTTAACTCACATCATGATCACAGGAGTTTCTATGGTAGTCCTAAAAGACTCCTTTTTTTTTTTTTTTGTAAACTTGAGACTGACCTCACTGAAAATCAGGCATAATATTTATTTGCATGGGTTGTATAATAAAACTGAAAGTTGACCTCACAGCCATGTCAACTGCTTAGGTACAAAATAGAGCATTGTTTAGGAAGGAGTGGGACCCTGAGACTCCAATGAAACTGAAAATCTTGAGCCCCTATGTCACTCAGGGATTCACTGGCCTGTGGAAAAGGCCTGCCATTGAGTGTCTGAGAAGCTTGCCTTCCCCTCTTTGAAGATACTTTAATAACCTTGCCTGGGGCAGCTGGCTTGCAAGAGGATCCAATTCTTATCAAGACCTACTCTAACCACCCCTCACTGTTGCTAAACCCCATAACCTCAGTCAGATCTCAGTATGCTCCAGTGGGACCAGTACAAAGTCTGACAGAAGGAAATATATACTCTAAAAGAGCTGCAAAACATTCTTATTTTCGATCAGCAGAAACTAGAGAATATGTCAATGACTATTAAGGAGACAGAGGAAGAAGGAATATAATATTTACACTGGATTGAATGTATTAATGTGGGTGCATTTATCAGAGCTTATAGAGCAATATGTTAGCTCACTCAGCCAGAAGTAGTTTTATCACTAGATGTTTTTTTTTTTACTGAAACTTGGACTCAACAATGGCATGTACCGAATGAAATTGGGGTGACAAACTTCCCTGGAATAATGTAGAGGACAATTGTAAAGGACTAGGGAGAAAATGTTACAATAGATCAGCATGTTCCCTGCACCTCTATTCCTAAAGAGGATCTTTTGAACATTACCTTCACTAAAGCATTGAGAAAAATGCAAGTGACAGAGTCCCCAGCAAGCATCATTTAAAAGCTCTCTCATGGATGCATATTCACAATAAGGACAAGTCAGACCCATGCTGTTATAAAAAGTCAGAAACTGACTTGACTTTGTTTTTCTCATTAATTCATAACCTCCAATGCAGGTTTTCTATGTCATCTGAAAGCTACTAGAAAATTCAACTTGATTCCTTCACAAATTTTCAGCACAAATTTAAGTATGAGACTGTTTCATTTGAGTTTGACAAGAGATATATAGGTTTAGCTTCTCAACATTTTATTTTTAAGACCCTTTCTTCAATAGAGAATAAGTACATCTAATATGAAACCTCAAGTTTTCTTTTTAGGGTTATTGAAAAGTGAAAATACATGCTGGAAGTATTTCCAGTGGTGCAGTTAAGCTTCTCTGCACCAGAAGACAATTTATCAAAATAGAAGGTAAATTTCTCAGGTGGAGGCTTTCTCAGGTGGAATTAAATGGTTGCTGACGAGATGGCTGGGCAATGGTGAAGTTCTTTGGGTGGTGATAGAGATGTCTTTTTGGTTAAACTGTTGAGTTCAAAGCCTCATGAGTTTTTTTTTCTAGTGAATTCCCTACCCTGTGACTAATATCCCAAGAATGTGAAAGGAGTTTGGCTAAACAGAGGCAGCATGAGAAATGGAAAGTAAATGGACCCTGAAGAGCATCAGAAACAGATTTTTAATAGCTGTATAAACTTGGGCATGTATCTTCATTCTTAGGAACCTCAAGTCCTTCATCTGCCAAGTGGAGTTAATAAAAGAGCAGTTTATTGAATCATAGTGAGGATTATGTAAAATATGTCTAAAACTAAAGATATATATTAGATTAGTAATGCTAGACTGGCATTAAAACCACCACCATCATCAACATTATGCCAAGTTGATACCCAAAGCTACGAAATATAACTCTTATGGATATAAACAATTGAATATTTACTCTCTCATGCCTTACAATAATAAAATAATGATAACAGAAATAATAACTACTACAATAATGGCAGCACTAAGAGCATTTATCGAGGGCTGAGTACCAGACACAAAACAAGAGGCATATGTGTTTCATGTATACTTCCCGCATCTTTACCTTACTCATTGGGAAATTTTGACCAGGGTCTGGCTTCAGTAGATAGTGGGATATGATCACTTAATAGGGACATCTGATGAGACATAAGTACTCCAGGATTAGATCAGGCCACTCATAAATTTTTTTCCATTAAATCATCACATATAAACCAAAAAGGAGGAATGAGTTTTGCAATGCAGTATGGTATTATAAAAATTAATAAAGGGAAACCTCACTGAAGTACAGTTGAGAGGCTACACAGGAGAGCCATACCATTCAACTTCCTATGTCTCCATAAAATAACAGTAAGAATTGTCAATTACAAACCCCAACAGAAAACTTGTCAACAGGAAAGAGCCATCAATTAAGAGTACCCACAGGAAAAGATATACATTGCATCTACAAGAAATCAACTACCCCTGTAATTCAGCCAATGAGACACTATCACCCCAAACTCTTGCTTTTCTCTAACGAACTTCCATTCAACACAACCGCCTGCCCCCGAACCTCAACCTCCTTCTTTTCCATAAAATAACCCTCCTTTTCTTTGTTTGTTGGGCTTGCCCATGGTTTTGCCAGAGGTTGAATGTCCCAAATTGCAATTCCCTGCTCTTCCTGAATAAACACATTTTTGTTGGTAAAATAACTTATTTTTAAGGTTAACAGCATCCATAAAAGGCTACTGAGTTTCCAAGAGAGATAATCTATTTCCAACTCTGAATAACAATACAGCAATCAGGGAGAGCCAAGTTTTTTATTTCTAATTTATTTAGTATTCTGTAAAAGTTATTAAAATAAATATGAGCAGGATGATTTCTGTTGGTTGAGTATTAATTGCAAGAAATAATCTACATGTTTTGTAATGATGACAGGTTATCTCTTAAAAAGGCTAAAAACTGAAAAAAAAATACTTTATCCTGCAAGAATATTTGTATAATTTTACTTAAAATAGCTTTTTCTCCTTTACCTGAAAAATATTTCTGAAATATTTGTTAAACTTCCCTTAGAGAAATGATGTTATAAATTATTTATTCTGTACACTCCACAATGTTACTAAAAATAATGTGGATGATTTGTCCTCCTTTTTCAGGAGGCTTACTGTTTCTAATATAGTTATATAGTACCCACGTCTGTTTAAAGTGGAGGGGGCTTGGGGGATGGCTTTTAAAGTCAGACTTTTTGTTTTTATTTTTATGTATTCTTGCAATTTTATTGATACAATTGGTGTATAACATTTTGTGTGTTTAAAGAATACAAGATAATGATTTGATATATGTATATATTGTGAAGCTATTATTACCGTGATAAGTTTAGTTGACTGCCATCATTTCACATAGTTACTTATAATTATTTTTCCTTATGATAAGAACTTTCAAGATCTACTCCTAGCAACCCTCAAATATGCAATAGAGTGTTACTAACTACCGTCATCATGCTATATATTACATCCCAGAACTTAATTATCTTATAACTAGAAGTTTGTACCTCCACTCTTACCCTTCCCTCTGGAAATCACCAATCTCAGTGTTTCTGTGAGTTTGCATTTTTTTTCAGATTTTGCACATAAATCAGATAATACAGTATTTGTCTTCATCTGAAAAGTCAGATTTCATTTTCAGTATAGACCTAACCACTTCTGTGCTGTTTAACTTTGGGTAAATAGGCTAGTGTTTCATTTTCCTCACCTGTAAAATGAGTGTAACAAGTATATCCATTGATTGATCAATAGTCCCTGATCAGGGCTATTTATTGAGCTGATTAAAGATATATATTTGCAAATGCCTACTTCAGTATGTGGTCCATTGACGTTCAATAAAGATAAATTGTATTTTTTCTTCAATTTGTAAGTGGGCTTATAGTGTATCTCTTAGAAGAGAAGGAAGTGGAATTTTTCTCTGACGTCAATCAAAATTAGACTTTACGTATACATAGTTATAATCTATTTAAGAATACTCTCAACATAATATTATCTAATTAATATTCATGGCAATGCCAATAGGTATACATCCCTCTCCTCATTTTATAGGTCAGGAAACCATGCTTCGGAGAGCATTAAATAACTCACTTATGCACACCTAGGAAGTGCTCAAGATTTGAAGTCATGGTCCAGAAATTCTGATATTGAGTCCCCTAACTTGACCTTAAGACCCCATAAGTAACCACTTTAAACCTTTCAGGTTGATTAGAAAGCTCTCCCATGCAGATTGCTCTCTGATGTAGTCTGGGATCTCAGGAAGCTAGCTGTGGCTTTTTCAGGTCTTATCTGCCTCAGCACCCAGGCTGCCGGCCATCTTACGTGATGATAGTCCTGGAAATTCTGTGAAGCTATCAACTTCCAGACTCCAAGGAGGAAGTGGAAAACAGTCTCTCTTACTTTCCATCTTCCACTCATCTGGTATGTTTATTGGCCCCTACCTACCTAGAGAACATCTGAGTTGCAAAAATTGGCAAGTTGAAGCACTTCTCAAACACCCACCAACACCTATATTGCAAACTGCCAGAGGCTAATTTGACTATTGACAATTTTCAGGTTGTTCATTTTCTGGTAATATCAGGTTACTCTGATGATTAGAGATGGAGAAGGTTCTTGTTCCTGCTCTTCTCCTTTGCCCAGTGTTTGTTACAATGTGAGCAAGTCTAGAATGAAATCTTCCACCAGTAGGAACATTTCTTAGCAAGCAAGTCCAAAAGGCAGTCATATAACCTATTCTGCATGCTTAGTACTTTCTGAGTTTTGTCCTGTTAAGTCTTCCAACAGTCACCTTGAATGAAAAGTTTACTATGAGGCAGACACAGAAATGATTCTACAGCAGGATCATATATGATTGTAATTAGGTTACACAGGATAATTCTGCACTAGTGAGGTGAAAACCTGGGAAGTGTTAACTTTTATATCAGGTGTACAACTCCAAATTTTGACTGCTAGGTTCACCAGATATAAAAAAATTTTCCAATTCCATTCATACAAAAGCAGACACAACTATACAATATTTGTAACCAACTCATATTTTGAATACTATTTATTTTAACACAGAGGTCACTCCTAAAATCCATTAGTCTAATTAGCCAATTTGCTAGTGAATTTGAGAAAGTTTTTGAAGTACTTGCTATGAAGTCTTGGGGAGCATGAATCCCCAATTCAGTTTTTTTTGTGGAGCTAATCAACAATTCTTGCAGTGTAGGTACATGATTAGGGCGATTAAATGTTAACTAACCGCCTTTTGATTATAGATTAAAATTAACTTACAAACGCATGTATCTAGGTCACTCTGTCTCAGTGTTTTCCCAATTGCAGGTCTCAGTGACCCATCAATGACTAATGAAAACAATTTCATGTGTCAGAGCAGAATTTTTACAAATGATATTCAACAACAAAAAAAATTAGAATACAGGAACATAGAAAGGCAGGTTAAATATTTCTTTTAAAATACTTATATAAGTTATATGTGTATGTGTGTGTTCACATATGCTCAGGCATGTTTGTGTATCTGTGTGTGTGCGCATGGTCCAGAAATTCAATATACAATGCAATGAATTTCAATATACAATGCACTTGAAATTATGAGTTGAGGCTAAAAACAAAACAAAACTTGAAAACCACTGATTTTCCCAGAAGTATTTTAGAGTAAATTACAAATAACATAATGCTCATACTCTATTATTCTCTTCTCAAAATCTCTTTCTCACTCTTCCAGCTCAGAGAGGATTTATTACTTCTAAGAATAGCAACAACAGAAAGAGTCATAATGTAGCCTTACAAAGATTGCCCCCTTTATAAACAGGACATCTGCTTTCGAACATTGAATGTGAAGGGTTTGTATCTTTGGTTCTGCTTTGATCCATTCCTCTTAGACAACAGAGGTCTCATGACCAGTGGTCAACACTGATAAGGTCATGGATTTGAAGTCTGGAAAAAGCAAACAAGCACAGTTTAATATTCACAGTATCATCTCAGCTAGCTACTGTATAGTCCCAGCCTTGTTGGTAACAATTCCAGGATTATATGGTGGGTATTCATGTAAGGCTGAATTGAGAAAACAGTTAAGAAATCTAGAGATAGGAATTTTAAAAAAGAGGATATATTTGGAATATACTAAAAACGTAAAATTGGTAGGATTAATTAGGTGGGGTGGAGTAAAAGGGGTAAGGATAATTTTAAGATTTCTAGTTTGAGGGACTGCTTAGGAAGGAAATGTCATTAACTGAGAAAGAAAATTGTGTGTTCCCAAGAAGAGTGAAAGTAGAGATTTTGTTGACTTTGAGGTACCTATAGGATACACCCTGGACATACCAGGGAACAACTTTCTGAATTAGTCTGTAGCCCAAAAGAAAGGTCTGTACTAGAGATATATACTCCAGTGTCATCAGCATATCTAGTAAGAGCTGAAGTTTGAGAAGTAAGGGATTATTTCTCAAAAAATCCATGTTGAGTTAGATGATTTGAAGGCAGCTGATGGAGCTTTAGATGACATAACATTTTAAGAATGAACAGAAGAATAATCCAATTAATGATGGCGGCATGAGAGGTGAGACAAAGGCTTTCTCCTAAAACCGCATATAATATGAAAATATAAAAAATACAACTACTCTTGAAAGAGCGACAGGAAGGAGGACTGCAACAACCTGCATACACCTGGAGACAAGAGCAGACTTCACAGAAAAGGGTAATGTACTAAAGCGATATCCAAGCCCTTCCCCCACCCCAACTCACCAGCACGAGGAAGAGGAACAGAGCAGGGAGGGAGTGGAGATCTGGGACTGCTGAATACCTAACTCTGGAGATCTGCTCTGGGAGCACAAACCTACATTTCATGGTGCTTGGATGATACTCTCGTAATTAGAGAGTTGGAAAGCTAAGACATGCAGAATTCCTGGAGAGACTTAAGATTCCCGCTGCTTGTGGAAAGCAGGGATCCATATCCAGCTGCTCTGGGACAAAATAAAGGTGGGAAGTCTGAGAGTCTTCCTAACAAAGAAGCCCTTAGCAAGAGGGCTGCTAAAGGGACAAGGATTGCACAGAGCTTACTGCTCAGGAGAAAGGACAGGTAGACAAAATTGCCCAGGTGCACTCTGCCCAGCAGATTGGGAGCTTTCATGATCTTCAGGTGTTCCAGCTCTCTGGCTCCCTACACAGCTCCAAGAACCCCTTCTGTGACAGGCAGACTACTGAGCCTTTCTCCTGGCCAGCCCCACTGGGCTTGCACTCTGGGAAACCCTACCCTGGTATTAGGCCAGCCAGAGGGAATATCTGTCTATAGCAACTAAAAACGCAAAGCACAGAGGCTTATACCTGTGTGCTCGGCCCACTGGTTCAGGCAGTGGAGACAGGCATAGCAGCCAGGAAGCAGGAAACAGTTCTTTTCTCTCCTAAGGCACCAATACCACTCCCCTGCAGTCCCTGACATTGCTTCAGGGGCTGAGCAGCTCCAGAGAGTAGAGCTTCTGGTCACTAGAGGGCACCGTACAGAAATATGACATGTCAAAGGAACCTGGTCCAGAGTAAAATTCTTAACACAACTCCAGAGAAAGATTTAAATGATATTGACCTCATGACTCTCCATGAAAGGGAGTTCAAAATAAAAATCATTAACATGCTCATGGAAGTATGGAAAGATATTCAAGAACTCAGGAATGAATTAAAGCTGGAGATCCAATCATTGAAGAGCACAATGTATGGTATTAAAAGCAGATTTGACACAGTGGAGGAGAAGATAAATGAAATAGAAACTAGAGAAGAGGAATACAAAGAAGCAGAGACACAGAGAGAAAAAAGGATCTCTAAGAATGAATAAACATTAAGAGAACTGTGTGACCAATCCAAGCAGAACAATATTCGCATTATAGGGGTACCAGAAGAAGATGAGAGAGAAAAAGGAATAGAAAGTGTCTTTGAGGACGTGATTGCTGAAAACTTCCCCAGTCTGGGGAAGGAGATAGCCTCTCAGGCCATGGAGGTGAACAGATCTCCCAACACAAGGGACCCAAGGAAGACAACATCAAGACATATAGTAATTAAAATGGCAAAGATCAAGGATAAGGACAGACTATTAAAAGCAGCCAGAGAGAGAAATAAGATCACATACAAAGGAAAGCCCATCAGGCTATCATTAGACTTCTCTACAGGAACCTTACAGGCCAGAAGGGAGTGGCATGATGTATTTAATGCAATGAAGCAGAAAGGTCTCCAACCAAGATTACTTTATCTGGCAAGATTATCATTTAAACTGAAGGACGGATTAAACAATTCCCAGATAAGCAAAAGCCGAGAGAATTTACCTCCCACAAATCATCTCTACAGTGTATTTTGGAGGGACTGCGATAGATGGAAGTATTCCTAAGGTTTAATAGCTGTCACAAGAGGTAATAAAACCACAGCAAAGAAAGTAGAACAGCTAATTACAAAGAAAATGCAAAATTAAATTAACTATCCCCAAAGTCATTCAAGGGATGGACAAACAGTACAGAATATACCTAATATATAAAGAATGGAGGAGGAAGAAAAAGGAGGAGGAAAAAAACAAAAACAAAAAAATAACCTTTAGATTGTGTTTTTAATAGCATATTAAGTGAGTTAAGTTAGATTCTTAGTAAGGAAGTTAACCTTGAACATTTGGTAACCACGAATCTGAAGCCTGCAATGCCAATAAGTACGTACCTATCAATAATCACCCTAAATGTAAATGGACTGCATGCACCAGTCAAAAGACATAGAGTCACTGAATGGATTAAAAAACAAGACCCATCTATATGCTGCCTTCAAGAGACTCACTCCAAACCCAAAGATATACACAGATTAAATGTGAAGGGATGGAGAAAGACATTTCAGGCAACTAATAGGGAGAAAAAAGCAGGAGTTGCAGTACTTACATCAGACAAAATAGACTTCGAAACAAAGAAAGTCACAGGAGACAAAGAAGGACATTACATAATTAAAAGGGTCAATCCAAGAAGAAGATATAACCATTATAAATATCTATGCACCCAACACAGGAGCTTCTACATAGTGAAATAAATACTAACAGAATTAAAGGGGGAAATAGAAAGCAATGCATTCACTCTAGGAGACCTCAACACACCACTCACTCTGAAGAACAGATCAACCAGACAGAAAATGAGTAAGGAGACAGAGGCATTGAACAACACATTAGAACAGATAGACCTAACAGACATCTATAGAACTCTACACGCAAAAGCAGCAGAATACACATTCTTCTCAAGTGCACATGGAACATTTTCAAGAATAGATCATATACTAGGCCACAAAAAGAGCCTCGGGAAATTCAAAAAGATTGAAATTGTACCAACCAGCTTCTTAGACCACAAAGGAATGAAGCTAGAAAGGAACTACACAAAGAAAATGAAAAATCCCCAAAATACATGGAGGCTTAATAACATGCTCCTAAATAATCAATGGATCAATGACCAAATAAGAACAGAGATCAAGTAATACATGGAGACAAATGACAACAATAAGTCACCAGGCAAAATCTGTGGGACACAGTGAAGTCCGTGCTAAGAGGAGAGTATATTGCCTACCTCAGGAAAGAAGAACATTCCCATATGAGCAGTCTAAACTCACAATTAATGAAACTAGAAAAAGAAGAATAAATAAGACCCAAAGTCAGTAGGAGGGACATAATAAATATTAGAGCAGAAATAAATGAAATCGAGAAAAATAAAACAAAAGGATTAACAAAAGCAAGAGCCGCTTCTTCGAGAAAATAAACAAAATAGATAAAACCCTAGCCAGACTTATCAGGAAAAAAAGAGAGTCTACTCACATAAACAGAATCAGAAATGAGAAAGGAAAAATCCGTACAGACCCCACAGAAATACAAAGAACTATTAGAGAATACTATGAAAAATTATATGCTAAAAAACTGGATAACATAGAAGAAATGAAGAACTTTCTAGAAAATACAACCTTCCAAGGCTGACCCGGAAAGAAACAGAAAATCTCAACAGACCAATTACCAGCAACGAAATTGAACTGGTAATAAAAAATCTACCTAAGAACAAAATACCTGGACCAGACGGCTTCACCACTGAATTTTATCAAACATTTAGTGAAGACCTAATACCCATCCTCCTTGAAGTTTTCCAAGGAGTAGAAGAAGAGGGAATACTTTCAAACTCATACTATGAGGCCAGCATCACTCTAATACCAAAAGTGGGTAAAGACACCACAAAAAGAGAAAACTACAGACCAATATCCCTGATGAATATAGATGCAAAAATACTCAACAAAATATTAGCAAACTGAATTAAAAAATACATCAAAAGGATCATCCATCATGATCAAGTAGGATTTATTCCAGGGATGCAAGGATAGTTCAACATTCGAAAATCCATCAACATCATCCACCACATCAAAAAAAGGACAAAAAACACATGATCATCTCCATAGATGCTGAAAAATCATTTGACAAAATTCAGCATCCATTCATGATTAAAACTCTCAAAAAAATGGGTATAGAGGGCAAGTACCTCAACATAATAAAGGCCATATATGACAAACCCACAGTCAACATTTTACTTAACAGCTAGAGGCTGAAACCTTTTCCTTTAAGATCGTGAACAAGACAAGTATGCCCACTCTCCCCACTTCTATTCAACATAGTACTGGAGGTCCTAGCCATGGCAATCAGACAACACAAAGAAATAAAAGGCATCCAGATTGGAAGGGAAGAAGTTAAACTGTCCCTGTTTGCAGATGACATGATATTGTACATAAAAAAACCCTAAAGAATCTACTCCAAAACTACTATATCTAAAATCTGAATTCAGCAAAGTTAAAGAATACAAAATTAATGCACAGAAATCTATGGAATTCCTATACATTAACAATGACCTAGCAGAGAGAGAAATCAGGAAAAAAATCCATTCAAAGTTACATCAAAAAGAATAAAATACCTAGGAGTAAACCTAACCAAGGAAGTGAAAGACCTATACTCTGAAAACTACAAAACACTCTTGAGAGAAATTAAAGAAGATACCAATAAATGGAAACACATCCGTGCTCATGGATAGGAAGAATTAATATTGTCAAAATGGCCATCCTGCCTAAAGCAATCTGTAGATTCAATACAATTCCTATCAAAATACCAACAGCATTTTTCATCGAACTTGAGAAAATCATTCAAAAATTCATATGGAACCACAAAAGACTCTGAATAGCCAAAGCAATCCTGAGAAGGAAGAATAAATCTGGGGGGGATTATGCTCCCCAACATCAAGCTTCACTACAAAGCCACAGTACTCAAGACAATTTGGTACTGGCACAAGAACAGACCCATAGACCAATGGAACAGACTAGAGAGCCCTGATATAAACCCATCCATATATGGTCAATTAATATATAATAAAGGAGCCATGGACATACAATGTGGAAATGACAGCCTCTTCAACAGCTGGTGTTGGCAAAACTGGACAGCTGCATGCAAGAGAACGAAACTGGATTATTGTTTAACCCCATACACAAAAGTAAACTCAAAATGGATCAAGGACCTGAATGTAAGGCATGAAACCATAAAACTCTTAGAAAACAACATAGGCAAAAATCTCCTGAACATAAGCAGGAGCAACTTCTTCCTGAATGCATCTCCTCAAGCAAGGGAAACAAAAGCAAAAATGAACTCATGGGACTACATCAAACTCGAAAGTTTCTGTATGGTAAAGGACACCATCAATAGAACAAAAGACATCATACAGTATGGGAGAATATATTTGTAAATGACATATCCAACAAGGGGTTAACATCCAAAATATATAAAGAACTTATATGCCTCAACACCCAAAAGCAAATAACCCGATTAAAAAATGGGCAGAGGATATGAAGAGACAGTTCTCCAAAGAAGAAATTCAAATGGCCAAGAGACACATGAGAAGATGCTCCACATCACTATTCATCAGGGAAATGCAAATTAAAACCACAATGAGATATCACCTCACACCAGTAAGGATGGCCGCATCGAAAAGACTAAGAACAACAAATGCTGGTGAGGATGCTGAGAAAGGGGAACCCTCCTAGTCGGTTGGTGGGAATGTAAGCTAGTTCAGCCATTGTGGAAAGCAATATGGAGGTTCCTCAAAAAACTCAAAATAGAAATACCATTTGACCCAGGAATCCCACTCCTTGGAATTTACCCAAAGAATACAACTTCTCAGGTTCAAAAAGACATATGCACCCCTATGTTTATTGCAGCACTTTTTACAATAGCCAAGATATGGAAGCAACCTAAGTGTCCATCAGTAGATGAATGGATAAAGAAGAGGTGGTACATATACACAATGGAATACTATTCAGCCATAAGAAGAAAACAAATCCTGCCATTTGCAACAACATGGATGGAGCTGGAGGGTATTATGCTCAGTGAAATAAGCCAGGCAGAGAAAGACAAGTGTCAAATGATTTCTCTCATTTGTGGAGTATAACAACAAATCAAAACTGAAGGAACAAAATAGCAGCAGACTCAGAGACTCCAAGAAGGAAGTAGTGGTTACCAAAGGGGAGGGGTGTGGGAGGGTGGGTGGGGAGGGTGGGAGAAGGGGACTGAGGGGTTTTATGTTTAGTACACATGGTGTGGGGAATCACAGGGAAAGCAGTGTAGCACAGAGAAGGCAAACAGTGATTCTTTGTCATCTTACTACAATGATGGACAGTGACTGAATTGGGATACAAGTGGGGACTTGATAATATGGGTAAATGTAGTAACCACATTGTTTTTTCATGTGAAACCATCATAAGAGTGTATGTCAATAATACCTTAATAAAAAAAATAAAAAAAAAGAATGAACAGAAGAACACTAAGCATTAAGAAAAAATGAAAAACAATAGTAAGATAGGAGAGAAACAGAGGGAGAACTGTCTTATCAATCAAGGAAAGACAATTTCAAGGAGAAAATGTTCAACACTGTCACGTGTCACAGGGGGGTCAAGTAAAATAAGAACTAATACCTTTTACAATGACATCATGTATATTACATGTTAATTCAGGATGATTTGTTTTAGGGAACTGATAAAGGAAGATGTTTAATTGCTGTGGGTCGAAGAGCAGGATCTGTGGTGACAGAGGAGAAATAAGTGTAAACTCTGCTTTTGAAAAATCGCTGTGAAGGAGAGAAATAGGTGCTGAAGAGGTCACAAGGATCAAAAAGAGGCAGGTGTGGTACCTTCCAAAATTTTATAAGTCCTAATACACAAAGCAGTTTTGAACACAATAAAAAACGAATAATATGTGAATTCTCAACTTACATATTCACTGTCAACATGACATATTCATTTGATGTCCAAAAGGTACCTTAAATTTAACTTATATTTCACCCCCAATTCTCCAATCCTTATCGACGCACCATCTTCTTTATATCAAATGATGGTAACTGTCTCATTTTAGTTGATTAATACAGCAGACAAACAAAGTGTTGGAATTGTTACTGACTTTTCCCTTTTTACTTTCTCCCATACTTCACATCTCTCAAGAAATATTGTTTCTGCACTTGTAAAATATCGGAGGAGTCTAACCACCTCCACTTTGACCACCTTGTCTTGACTGACCACCATCTCTTTCCTGGATTTCTGCCAGAGACTCTAAGCCTGTATCCATATTGTTTACTTTCAACCCACAACTGCTACAGTATGTCTTAAAAAATGTAAGTCATGTAAGGTCACAGGTATGCACAAAACTATCCAATGGCTTTCCATTTCTCTCAGAGAAATGTCAAAATAATTACAGTGGCCTGTATGATTCTGCATTATCTGGGACCTATTTTCTTGCTGTCTGGCCTCATCTTCTGGTAACTCTTCTTCATCCGAGCCCACTTGCACACTGCTCTTTGAATGGCTGAGCACAACCTCTTCCCAGAAACTTTGGAGTGGTTACTCTCACTTCTGGGAATTCTCTTCTCCAGATGATTCATAAATCATCTAAATCTAACTTCCTTCAAGTCTTTGCTCAAATCTCATCTTAAAGAGAACTACCTTGACAATCTTATTTAAAAGTGCCAAATATCCCCAATAATTTTGTGTTTGTTTTCTAATGTGTTCTAAGTACTTAGGACAGTGCCTGGCACATAATAGGTACTCATAAATATTTTATTGTTGACTGACCCTATGAATGTGCAAATTCAGCCTCTTCTGATCATTTCCAGCTTCCAGACGAACACCATTCTCATTGTGGTACTGATAAGATTTGTATATATAGGTAGTTTGGGATATCTTTATGTTTTAAAATAAACATAATTTTAAGGTCCAAGATGACAGTACAGTGTCAAATTAGAAAATATCTTAAAATAATAACTGGGGACCAAAGGTTTTTCCTGGAGAAGAGAATATTCTCAGGACGTAGTATCAGTTTCAGTGCAGTAATATACATCCTTTTCTTTGCCTCTCAGGATTGTCTGATTCATCTTTATTCAAAGGAGTCCACGAGCTTCAAGGAAAATCACTTTGTGTACTAGAGTAAAGCCGCAATACCCACTCCATAGGATACCAGTCACACTGGGAAGCTATTATTATATGCCATGTTTCAGAACTTAAGTATCTATTACATTATTCAGCTAGGTGGATTTGGGAAAAAGTTTCCAACATACCCTGATCCAAACAGAATTGTTGCATTTGTTCAGAATGCAGAGTGGAAAGGGTAAGTTATCATCCAATTTAGGGGCATTTTTTTGTGATTGAAAGGGAGCACCATAAATAATGATGCCAGGGTACAAATCAAGAACATGGTCACTCTACTATGGATATAAGAACTCTAAAGCAGTAGTGCCATAAAAGGTCCTAGTAATTGTCCATTCATTTGCTGGGTCATTGATTGGTCCGATGGATCAAAGGGAGGGTGAAATAGTTTAGAAGCATTAAGAGATACTTAGGGAGCTTGGAGCAGTGGGCATTTTCTACCTGGTACAGAAAAATAACTTCTACATTTTTACAACCATACTGGCTGAATGTTCTTCCTGTGACTTTGTATCTCAATGTGCCTAGGACAGTCCCCTTTTATGTCTATAATCACAGTGTAATTATTAATAATTCTTTTATTTTATTTTCAATTTTTCCAAGTTTGGATTATGAATTATATCTAGAATTTACTTCTTTGCAAAACTGTTTGATAGTTCATCAAAATCTTCAAATAATACTGGATCACTGGCATATGTGAGTTGGTGACCAAAAAAGAAAAACAGTGAGGGGAGGTGCTTAAGAACCGCTCTACTAGATGGCATCCATGTATTACAGATTCAACTCTCCACTCAGTTCCCTAAGTAATACGGTCTATTTCTCATCTCAGTTCTCCTAAATCAAAGTGGTCTCTGATGATAATCAGACTCATGCCATTTCCACCTCTATTTTTCTCATATATATTATCAACTTTTTATTGGTTTTTAAATTTTAAATATTTGACTTAATCTTAATATGGTCACAGAACTATAATATCCTTGAGCCAGTATTATAAATCTTTTTTGGCTTTAATCACACATTGTTATGAACTGGTACTTTCCCATGCTAGATTATAATCAAAATCCATTTTACTTAATAAATCCTGTGAATAACCAAAAGTAATATGTATCTCTTTGTATAGCCTTCTAAGAACATCTGCACAAAATCATCTCTCTGTGTCTCAAGTAGACAAGGGCCTTTCATTGTGATTCTTATGTAATAATGGCACATTATTTCTGCCACCATTATTTTCTCCCTTTTCTATTAAAAAAAAGTACCGTTTTATTCATCTCACTTAAAATTTTTAATTACATAGATTTTAACTTTCTAGCCACATTATATTAATATTATTATAATTATAATACAATCTGTATATTATAATTTATAAATTATATCATTTATAAATTACATATTTGTATATTATAATTATTAATATTATTTATTTGTCATGAGGCATGATATAAGTACTTAAGTAAAACCACAAGAAACCTTATATTAATTGTCACAGGTTGTCACTAAATTTCTTATTATTTTAAACCAATGAACAAACATGCCTTCCCTACAGACCTCTGCACTGAGGATTCTCTTGAGTCAGACATCTCAGCTTAAATGCAGCCTCCATATTTTATAAACTGTATGACATTGAGCAAGTGACTTAACCTATTTTGCCTTAGTTTCCTCTTTTATAGAATTGGGAAAATAATAATACCTTACAGAGTTGCAGTGAGGATTAAATGAATCACTACACACAATGGTTTTATAATTGTATGTGGCTCATAATAAGCACTTTATAAGTTTCGACTTAAAAGTACTTGAAAAGCAAAGTGGTACAGCATAATGTCAATGAGGTTAGCAATTTGGTAATCTGGATTTGGATCCACATCTGCTTATACTAACTTTGTAACCCTGAAAATGTTAAATCTCTCAGAATAAATTTCCTTTTTCCTGTTTTTGTCAATACAATGATGAGAATAATGCCTGGACCAGAGGGATGATATGAAACTTGGGAACACTTATTTAAAACCAATTATTAAGGTCTTGATTTGGTTTTCCAAATTTGTGCTCCTAGAATCATAGGACTTAATAGGAATTGGAATTTCTTTAATCCTCTGCAACAAAATCCTTCCAATTGCATGGTTTGATGGATCACTGATTTTCTGACCTGAAAGGTGAAATAAATTCAGCCACTTCCCTCAAAAGTCCATTTCAGCAGTGAAAACAGAATTGTCACTGTTATAGAGGTACTGTTTTTCAGACATCAAATTGTGATGCACCAGCGCTCATAAAATCAGTCTGGTGAATGGCCATCATCAGTTAAAAAAATAGATAGAGGAAAATACTTTTAAGGAGTACATATAATACAGTAGAGGTAGGCATTTTTCTAAAAACTTGTATTTCTTTCATATATTTACACATGCATAAACACTTGCATATATGCCTATATTTCTATGGGTGTATATATGCACATGACACTGTGTGTGGGTATGTATATATATAAACATGGCAACTGGTTATGACAATCTATGTTATGCCAGTATATGTGGTAGCATACCCATGTGGTAATTGGTCATGATGTTAAATGTGCATTTCATCATATGGGTTGAGGTCAAGATTTTAAGAGATACTTTAGAATCTGTTCTCTTCTAACTTTTTTCCCTTCCTGAGTTTCCTTCTTTCCTTCCCCTGCCCATTAAGGAAATAGTCAATTCTTTGTTTACTGCCTCAGAGGAAAGATGAAACAGGGAAGAATGCAAAAATACTATCAGAGTCTTTCTGGTTTTTGTGTTACAAAAGCTGAAGTCCTCAAGATCATTTAGAAGGCTGGTGTAAAAGATAAAAGATAAGAGAACTGAGGCCAGAAATAGAGGGAAGAAATTATCTTTCAGCCTAAGAGATAAAGGAGGGAGAGAATGGGAAGAAGGAGAGTATTGACTTCTCAGTAGCTTCCCTGGAAGGTGGTAATATCCGAGAGAGAAATTTGGTTAGTTGAGGCAGGTGGAATCATGAGAGCTTCACAGAGTCTCAAGGCCCAAAGCAGCTCAGGAGCAGAGCCACACGTGACCCCTGAACTGACCACAGACATGGACATTTTGGTGATTTCTTATGTATCTAGATAACTCTAAGAACATATATTTCCTCTCATCTCCTCCAAAACCCAGGAACTACACATGTATCCTGAAAATCATGACACATCCCAGGAAGAAGTGATTTGAAATTATTCCTAACCTATCAGTGAGAAGGTGTGAAATAGAAGCTACACTGAGCTCTGAATAAGAAAGTTATGTATTTGTACACCTGCATTTGAGGACTGAGGATCTTGTCTGATTAATGACTTACAAACTTGTTGTTCTATTCCAAGGTATGTCCCGCTAGTAGCCCCACAATGAAAGGTAGCAGATCCAGGGAGGGAAGTAGAAATAAACTTGTCCTTCCACAAAAGGGCAGGAGCTATTCTTCCTGACAAATGATTCTGTGTAGTTAGTTTTCCAGTCAATCCTAGATTCAGCTCTGGAAATTATAAGAATTCTCTAAAACTCTAAGGTATGTGTATCTAAGGTATGTATAGTCTTGAGTGATACATCTATTGCATAGTAACACATGTGTATTAAGAAACAGTGTGAGGGTTATAGCCATAAAAAAAGAGCAAACAATTCACGTAAATTCTGTCTGTAATAACCTTATAAGGTATTCATTTATCTTTCCCCCCATAATCACCCAATTCTTCCCAGCAACAGTAAGAAAGAAGTGTACTGCTGAGGTCTCTGGTAGACTCCAAAGGCCTAAGGTACAGGGAAATGATCTACAAGGAGAATACTGTCAGTTGACCCCAACCAAATCATGTAGTAGTTATAGTGAACTGCACAGCTAACTGTATAACATTTTCCATAAGACCACCTTCACTTTTTGCACCAAGTTTGGAGGTTCCCCCAACCACCTTCAGCTTTGATAATTCACTAGAATAACTCACAGAGCTAACTGGATGATATTACATCCAGGGAAAAGATACAGGTTAAAATTAGCCAAAGGAAGAGATGCATTGGGTAGAGTATTGAGGGGTCCAAACCATAAGCTTCCAGCTGTCCTTTTCCTGTGGAGTCATGGATAGTGTGATCTCCTCCTAGCCATGAGGTGAGACAATATACTGCCAGTTAGGAAGCTCTTCCAAGCCTTTGATGTCAAGAATTTTTCTTGGGGCTTGATCACATACCATCCACAGGGCTGACTTTTAGTCTCCAGCCCTTCCTGGACATTGGGTTATTAGTCACCAGTTCTCCCAGAGTTTGGGACTGTTAATGTGTGTCTCAAAGTTCGCATCATAGATTACATCATTAGACTATCTAGAGGCAAAAAGTCCCCAAATAAAGTCCCCTTTATTTATCTAGTGGCAAATAAAGACACTCCTATCAGACAGGACATTCCAGACACCTGGAGATTTCCTCTCAGTAGCCAAGGGTAAAGACTAAACTCCTTTCTGAGTAAGGTTAATTACTGCACAGGGCCACATATGGATCTCTAGTCAGCTGTCCTGAGAACAAGAGTCTTCACTGGACTCATGGGTGACACCAGTGAAGAGGAAGCCCATGATGCTTTAGGGAAAACGATTTCTTATACTCTCTCACTTTGACTGGTTATCCGGGTATGCTTTCTCCATGACAGAAATACTCTAGGAAAATCATGAAGATTGTTCATGGAGAAAATATTTTCACTAATTGAATTACACAAACGTGTGAACCAAGCAAGTCACTAATACTAAAATTCAAAAAATGAATGAAAAAGACCCTGTAACCAAAGAAGTTATTTCAGTAAAGAAAAACTAATAAGCTAAGCAGACGATTTTAATGGAATGGAGTAAGTTGGAAATGGGATAACTTACAGCTGGAGGATCACAGAAGAGGGGAACTTAATCCACCCTGGAGATTCCTCAGATGACTCTTGCAGGATAGTATTTGGCAAAAAATGAAAGTAACATTAGCTGTAGCAATAATGGTAATGTAAATAGTTAGCAATTATATGAATTCTTACGTCAGATACTATTCTAAGCCCTTTGCCTGGATTAATTCATATAAATTATTAATTTAGGAGAAGTGGCAAAACCTATTAGTGAACTCTGAGGTTCTGCTCTAAATTCACATCTTATGGCAATACTGTCTTGAAAGTTTGTCCCTTTTTCTCAAAATGGAGGAGGAGAGCTTGTACACCCCTGATTCGAAAGTGAAATATGCCATTTGCTTAGAGATACTACTGAATAAATGCATGTGCAAAGTGGTAAAGTGTTTTCAGAGTTCACTTTCATTGCAGTGATTGCATAGACCATGAGCGCTTTTCCTTCAGCAACAACATACCTCTTCTCACTCCTCATTCACAGACTCTCCTCCTCTCACCTCTCACTATGAGGTAGGAAGCTGCATTTGGAGGCAATGACAAATCCTGGGGCCTGCGTTTCACTCACCTTGCATGCAGTGCTCCCATGGAGGCCACTTAATCTGATTGACGTCAACCGGTGCTCCGTGCACAGAACGTGCCCCTCGGAATCTAGGGGAATCGATCATCCTTCAATGTGCATTGCCATGACACCTACAGCCTCCAATTTATTTCAGGTTTGTGGTTTCTTTTTCTTTTCCTTCCCTTTCCTCTCCAACTAAAAGCAGCATATTTTTTCTTTCTTCACAGTAACACTCATTAGAGCCTGAGATTTGTCATTGGAAAATTTAGACTATCACTTTGCACTGGTAATTAAGGTTTTCTGAGAAAAGCTGCTGTGAAGAGCCAGGTAGGGCTGAAAAAAGAATCATACATCTCAGATTAAATATTCACTAGGATGTGACCATGATTAACAGACATAAATATTTTTTTCTGAGGAAATCTAAGTACTTGATATGGAATTTCATTAGTCTCACTAAGGAAGAGAGGTAAAAGGAGATTAATGACACATCTATATTCTAGGCATATCACACACATTATCACGTGTAAGTTGGTTCTCAACCAAGTGTGATTGATTCCCTGTACCCTCTTTTCTCAGGGAAACCTGGCCATGTTTGGAGACATTGCTAGCTGGTTCGCCTGAGGGATAGGTGCTACCAGCAAGTAATGAATGGGTAGGGGCCAGTGATGGCGCTGAACATTTGCAAGGCATAGGCTATCCCCCACAACAAAGAATTACCCATCCTAAACTCTCAAGAGCACCAATGTTAAGAAACCCTAAAGCTGACACTCACAGAGCCTTATGCGGTATAATATTCTCCGTTTATAGATGAGGCCACTGGAAGTGATTACATAACTTGTATGTATTCACAAAATTAGGAAGTAGCAGGATTTGAACCCATATTGGTCTAGCTGCAAAAGCTGGATCATTCTGCATCATGCTGTACTGGACAAGCACTGGTGGGAAAGGAAAGGCTGGCGCCTGGAGACATTTGATTTTTTTCCATAGATAGGAATCCATTTTTTTAATAGTATTGTAAGAGTAGGGGGGCACCTCTCTGGTACTGAATTCTGAAGACTTACTCAATCAGAGAGAACTCCAAGGAGTATGTAGGCTGCATTTACCAAAGACAATTTCACTTAACCCAGTAACATGTGCCTGCTCTGGCTACACATACTATATACTGGAAATCAGTATGTATGTGTGTGTGTGTATATATATATATTTTTTCATGTATATATTATGTAGGTGTGTATATTAATTCCTCTACTTTTTCCATTCAAAATACAGACAAGAGTAACACATGATCTCTGCTATAGCTTGCCCAGTATGGTGGGGAAAAGTAGACCATAACAGACTAGACTGGCAGTATATACTGAGGGCTGCAATCAGTACCTACTGACTTTCACACTGGAAGACTAATTCATTCAGTCATTCATTTGATAAACAAATGCTTATTAAACACTTGGTGTAAACTTAGTACAACCATCCATCCAGACCCATAGCAAATAATTACAACATGATAAATGCTAAAACAGAGGTGAGAGCAACATGGTATGGTTACATGCAGGAAGAGGCACTTAACTCTCTTTGGAGATGATGGAGAATGTCTCCTAAAAGGGATCATATATGAAGTTAGTGAAATACTGAGGCTGGAGTTCACTTGGTAGAACAGTAAGCCATGGGGCTAGGGGCAAAGCAAGGGGCAGATCCTGAAGCTGGTGGACTATAAAGCTTGAATTTTATTCTGAAAGTCAATTGAAACAATAAGAATTTCAAAGTGAAAAGAGTTAATCAGATTTACATTAAGATGACTGCATTATTAGTATGGATTTAGAGAAGTGGGGGAGAGTGGAGGCAGGGAGACATGTTTTGAGTCTGTTGTAGTAAAATTGTAAAGGCCTAAACTAAGGCAAAAACAGTGAGAATGGAAAAGTAAGGCTAGAATCAAAACAGAATTAGGGGTAGAATTTATCAGTCTTGGATGTGGATGTTAAGAGAGGGGGTATTTCTCCCTTGGGGAGTGAGAGTGCAAAAAAAGCAATTTAGATTTAGACAGAATTACCCTTAAGATACCTGTGTTGAGTAAAGAATATTGTGGGCTAACTATATAGCAAAAAACTCTACTGGACCCTTCATATAATTAATCATCGAGAAAGAATATTGTGGGCTAACTATATAGCAAAAACTCTACTAGACCCTTCATATATTAATCATCACAAAAGTCCTGTGATGTATCAATCTTTTTATTTTAAAAATGTAAAATTCTAGAGATTACCTTTTTCTATTTAATGTGGTAAGTGCCAGGACCAAAATGTTACTATAATGCTGAGTATTTTAAGTCTATACTTGTTAACCATTATGCAAGACTGCCTCCCTTTGTAAATGATAAAAATACACAGTTGAACTAGAAATACATTTCTGGAGATGCTATTCCTATAAGTGGCAGCGGAGATCTTGGATGGTTATAAAGTCATCTATGGAAAGTATTAATTGGTAATAAATAAAAAAGAACCAGAAGTACAAAGGACTTAGGACAGAGTCCCACACTAACAGTTAAGATGCATTCTTCAAGAAGTTGACCAAAAAGCAGTCAAAGAATTGGGAAGGGAGGCAGGGGAGGGTACAACAGATGCAAAGGGAGAGGTGGTTATGAAGAGTCTTTCTAAGGAAGTAGATCTGTTTTGCACTAAGAAAGCATCTCATTATGTAGGCATGATTAGGATCCCTGTTGGGAAAACCTCAGCTGATCCTGTCTCAGAGGAGGTGATGTGGTGTACAGCCTCTCCTTGCGTATCACTGGAACCATTCTAAATCAATTTAGATGATTAGGTGATTAGGTGAAGTGACTGATGTATAGAGTCACCAACACACTGTTCCTCCCTCACCACCCCAGTGTCAGACTACAGCTCTGACAGCAAGGAACTTCCGTTTTAGCAGAGGAGAACATCTGAAACTCCAGCCATTTGTTAAATGTAGCACTACTGTGCACGTTAACTATTACTATTTCTGTTGAACAGGTGTTGAAATTTAGATACAGAGAGGTATGGACATTTTCTAAGGTTTCAGAGCTAGTCAGTGACTGACCCTGTGGTTGAATTCAGGTCTGCCCAGCACCCAAGTCATGGTCCCTTCCTCAGTTCACAAACTACCTCTTTAAGAAAATGTTATAACCCAAAGAGTTATCTGCACCCCATGTTCACTGCAGCATTATTTAAAATAGCCAAGTGATGGAGACAAACTAAGTGTTCATTGATGGATGAACACATTATGAATACTATTCAGCCATAAAAAATAAGGCAACCCTGCCATTTCTTACAAAATGGATAGACCTTGAGGGCACTATGCTAAGTGAAATAAGTCACACAGAGGAAGACAAATACTGTATGGTCTCACTTATATGTGTCAAAAATATCCCTGAACTACAGGATGAGGTGGGGATTTGGGGTTGTGTGGGAGCATTAAGTGAAGGTAGTCAAGAAGGTACAAACTTCCAGTTATATAATAAGTTCTGGGGATGTAATATACAGACTGGTGACTCTAGTTAATAATAATGTACTGTACTTGAAAGTTGCTAAGAGAGTAGATCTTAAAAGTTCTCATCACAAGGAAAAAGTATGTAACTATGTGAGGTGATGAATGTTAACTAAACTTATTGTGGTGATCATTTTATAATATAAACATCACCTCATTATGTTGTATTCCTTAAATTGGTACAATGTTATATACCAATTTCATCTCAGTAAAACTGGAAAATAATTTTTAAAAGACAGTGATATAATTTAACTTTCAAAACAAGCAGCATTTGGGTAAAAGTAAACACTAGTGTTGCCAAGGGTGTAGAGACCCCAATCACACACCTCCATTCCTCCGTCATGGTCCCGACGGTCAAACTCTAATTCTGAATGGGACTGAACTTCTCTTGGTTTTCGAACAGCATTTCTCCACCTCAGCAGGACTGATACTGAGCTAGCTAATTCCTTGTTTGGGGGTGGAGAGTTCTGTCTTTCACCCTGTGGAATTAAAACATCCGTGGCTCCTACTGACTACATGCAGGCAGTACCACCGCCCCAGTTGTTACAGGTGAGAAGTTTCCAGACTTTGCCAGGTGATCCTTGTGGGACAAAATGCTCCCTGATTGAGAACTATGGGTTTAGATGTATGGCATTCCCACTCTAAGAAGTGATACAAAACCTGAACTCTGTGCTTCTGACCTCTCTTCCAGTAGATTGCATGTGTATCCCCAGACCCTCATCTTCACTCTCTCTGCCCTGTGCAGATATCCAGCCATCTGTTGTCTTCCTGCATTGGAACAATTCCATTCAGGAAGTCAGTCAAATAATCCACAGCCCCTTCTCTGATCTGGTGGCTGAAAACTAGTCTTGATCTGGAGACCAATGCCATGAAAGTGAGCTTCTGTAACCATGTGGCATCTGGATGGAAAGGCCTCATAAATCACCATATTGTTTCACGGCCTTTCAAGGGTGCTACTGGGAATGGCAGGGAGTGTGACTCATCCTGCTGTACTGCTGTAATATTAAAGAAAATAAATAATGGAACTAAGAAGACACTGAGTGAGGAAATGAGGCATGAGTGTGAGAGGCAGAGGTGATCCTACTGCACTGCATCTAAGTGAGTATCACCCAATTACCGGGGAGCAGAGCTTCAGAGGGGAACTGCTGCATCACAGTTTTCTGAATGAACTGCAGAGTGCAGTCAGACAGCTGTGACTTCCCCAGGCGAGCCTTTTCCTCTGAGCTCCCTCTCTGAGTAACAAGGAGGTACACGCAGCTGTGTTGTTACAATCTGTTCTCTCTCTTAAGTAATAATGTGTAATAATGGTAATAACCAGACCTTATGGATGTGCAGTGTTTTCTGGTTTACAGAAAGCTTTCCCATATGTTATGTCATTCTACTCACAAAGCAATCCTGTAGACACCCAGCCAGAAGGAAGACAGTGCTCTGGAACATGAGTTCCCACAGGTTTCAGACAGCAGAGCATACCTCTGAGAGCAAGGCTGTGGAATCTGAAGACCTGATTAGCTCAGACCAGCTCTGGAAGCTTGGCACTGTCAAACCTCAGTGTTCCCCTTTGTACAAGGGGGATAATAGCATTATTACAAGGTATTCAAACAAATCAAGCCAAGTAGTCTATCTTACCATTGACAAAAGGCTCTTAATAGCTGTGGAAAGAATCTTTAGCTCAGGATAATCTGGTGGTTATAAAAGTATACATAGGATTTTGTACTGTAGTCAAGAATAAAGATTTTGAGCCAAGTGATGAGGGTCTGAATTTCATCTCTGCCACGTGAAACTTTGTCACTTAAAACAAGTTTCTTAGCTTCCTCATCCATAAAAGGGATGCTTTGAATACTAAATTGATCAGTACATGGGATTCACTGTCCACGTGCATGACCTGAACTTCGTTACTCCCTTTATTCAGTCTCTGATGACTATTTTCATATTATTTTCACCTCAGCTGATGTGATTTCTCAAAACTGACTTTAAGAACTATTTAAGGTAAACACCACTGGATACCATTACAAAAAGATCTCCAAATCTCACTGGCTTAACACAATTAAATTCCTGTTCATGTCATATTCTAATGCAGGTACTAGGTATATGTATGTGTGTTATATGTTGGAGTTTGTTCCACGCAGATATTCAGAGACCAAGGCATCTACTATCCCCTCTAGGTTTCTATCTTCTTTTAGTTCCTCATATTTCTCTCCTTTCAAGAGAGGAAAGCATGGGGGTCAGTCATGGGAATTTCTAAGGGTCAAGACAGAAGGTTGAACGCACAGTTTTATTTTCATTACATTGTACAGAACTTGATCATATGGCTGCATGTCACTCAAAGAAGTCTGGGAAATGGAGTCCCGAGAAATGTGCCCAAGAAAAGGAGGGTTTATATATTGGAGAGTTCTGGAAATCTCTGCCACAAGTCCTGAGATCAGAGGGTCTTTGTTTTCCAGCAGCAGGCTTTGTAAAGTGCTACCCTCCTAACGAGGGCTGTGGTGCCATGCTGCTCTCTGACCTATACCGTCTCCACAGGCACCATTCTCGCATGACCCATGAGCAGTGCTTCATGCTTCTGCAGCAGGACCAGTTCTACTTCTGGTTGGAGGCCAAGTTGAAAATAAACTTCCCTATGAAAGGAAACAGCTGTTTTGACGTATTTTAGGTGTTTAAGTGATCAACCAAAGGCATAACCCCTCTTTTTTTACCCCATGCTCTGTGAAAGACAGCTCATATTCTTTCAGAGGCTGAAAATCAGAACAACGGGTTTTACCTTGTCACAGTTACAAGGTCGAGGTGGACCTACAGGAAATAGCAGGCAAATGAAAATGAACTAAAAGCCAAAAAAGTAAGATCAGAGACTGGGAAGCCAGACGCGTTTAGCGTCACGAGGAAATACACACACAGTTGAAAATGTAAAAAAAAACCTGAGAATCAGGCATCAGAAAAGTAGTAACATCAAAAGAGTGTGAAACAGTATTAAAGGAACACAGTAGAGGAGGCCCAGAGAACATACCCTTAGGCAAAAGCAAAACAAAACAAAACAAAACAAAAACCCCAGCAGAATAGAGGAGGGGGATTAAAGATATTAGTCTTGTGATTTTTTAAGCCTGAGATCAAATCCAGGGCTCAAATCCTACTAACTATGTGACTGAACAGTGTTCTTAACATGTGTGAGCCTCAGTTTTCCCATCAGTAATCTGGAGAAAATAATAAATATCATTTATCTCTCAGAATTGTTGTGGGGAAAACCTGACATAACATAGTATGTCTGGAAGTGGAGTTTCCATTTCTGGCTGCATCTCAAACTCACCTCATGACTTGATTTGTTTTTCTTGTAATACTGATGCCTAAGTCCCACCCTTGATGATTCTTAGTCAGTAGCTCTGGGTTAGGTGTCTGCAACGATAGGTTCATGAAGCCTCACAGGTGACTCTTATTTCCACAGCCCCATTTTCTCAGTAGATCTGTGATGTGGCGGAGGATTTGCGTCTCTTAACACATTCCCATACAAGGCTGATGCTGTTGGTCCCGGAAGTACATTTTGAGAATCATTGCTCAGGGAACGTCCAGACTACTTGGTCAGACAGTCTCACTTAAATATTTTCCATTTTTTGAGCTTTGGAAAACTATCTGGTGGTTGTGTATCTTAGTTTATGTCCTTTAAAAAGTACCTGGAATAAAGATATTTTCTATTGCTTTAGCAGGTATACATAGTCAATAAACTATACTGGTTTAAAGTGTGGGCTCTGGAGCAAAATCCATCTCAGCTAGAATCCTGGCTACCTCCTTCAGTTTTGGAAAACCTTGAGTAAGCACTTATCTTTGCTGTATCTCAGTTGCCTGGTATGTGAAATGAAAACAATAAATAATACTTGTATCAGAAGATTGTTGTGAGAATTAAATGGGTATGGAAAGAATTTAGAATAGTGCCTGGCCAATAGTAAGCTTTCAGTAAATGTTAGTTACTACTGTGTCTTTGGAGGGCTTATGCCAGTTAAGACATTTTAATGAGACAAATGTACTAAATTGAAGTTCCCCACAGAGGTGAGCTAAGGTTCTATATGCCATCATGGTCAAGACCTTTCTCAGTGAGTTCTGATATACTTTTAAGTATGTAGGCAATTAGCTATTCTAGGTCCACAGTAATGCATAGGACCATGAAAAATTTAGCGTAAACATTTTTTAAAGCAAATATTACCAAATTCCCCAAAAGCCATACAAAATAAAGTGGTAGGTACCCACAAAATAGCTAAATTTGAAGTTTTAACTTTACTATCAATTCTCCAAGAAAACCCAGTTACAAAATGTATATCTAGGTTAAGTCTGTTGACTTCATTTACTCATCAAATAATTATTGAATATCAAATGGCATGGTAGTTTGTGAAACACCAGTGATAAAGCAGAGTAGCTGATGCGACAGGCACAGTCTGTGCACTCAGTGAACACAAACATCAAGGAAATAATCCTCCAAACAATTCCTTACAACTGTACTAATTATGAAGAAAAAGTGCAAAGTATTATGAAGAAATATTACTGAAGGAATTATTCTAAGGTGAGAGGCATAGCGAAGTCTTCCCTGAGAAGAGTATATCTAAACACACTTGCTGGCTAGTTAGAATTAAAATGATTGTGGGCTGGAAATGTCTGACCGAAGTCTATAGAAAACATTTAACTTTCTATTTGCATGTGGGCATAGAAGGAAGTATCATGTATCTTGTTCATCAGAAGTATTATGAAGTAATTTATATACAAATTAAAGGAAGGGAATGGAGGAGGAGTTACCATGTGTAGACATACGTTTTTTTAAATTCCTGTGGAAACTATGTTGTCCATTAAGAAACTATACCTAACAAATCTGACACTTAGGTGCCATTGATAGGTAAGTTTTGAACACGTATCTGTTTCTATGGCATTTTGAGCCATCTTTCACCCAGCAATTAATACCTATGTCCTGATAAAGACTAAGGAAATGCCCATCAACACTGCAAAAACTAGTATGGTTTTCTTGACATATTTTTTTTACAGTGTGATAAAATACATAATCAAGAGAGAAATGGCTGTGCAAAAAATCAATCTCTTTCTCTTGTAGAACATTGACTGAGAAACTTAGTTTATCGATATGTATAAGAGGCAGAATAATGGTTTCCCAAAGATGTTCACATCTTAATCCCTATGTTGCATAGCAAAGGGGGGATTAAGGTTGCATATGGAATTAAATTTACTAATTATCTGCTTCAAGATTGGGAAATTATCCTGAATTATCTAGGTGAACCCAATATGGAAGACGGAGGCAAAAGAATCAGTGTCAGAGTGATGTGTTTTGAGAAGGACTAAGGCATCATTGCTCTATTTGAGGATGGGAGGGGATCATAAGCCAAGTGCCAACAGCCTCCAGAAGTTGAAAAGACAAGAAATGCACCTTTTCTTACAGTTTCCAGAAAGGGCAGCAGCCCTGATGGCACTGACTTACCCAGTGAGATTGATTTCAGACTTCTGACCTCTAGAACTTTAAGATAATAAATTTAGGTTTTTTAGATGCTATATTTGTGATAATTTATAACAGAAAAAGGAAACCAATACAACATGCCTTTGAAATCAAATGTTTAAACAAACTAAATTTTATTTGTTTATTTTAAATAAAATATATTTTGAGAGAATAAACATGACCTTTATGAAATAAAATTATGCTTCAAAACATTTCAAGGTCCTCTCTAATCTGTAGCTTTGATTCTTGATAATCAATAATTCTACCTCTCTGAGCCCATCAGGTTGAAATTCTCGTGTAGACACACCAGAAAAAATATGTTTGTATGCCCATATAAAGACAAAAACAGGGGCAGGCCTACCTCAGGAAAGAAGAACAATCCCAAATGAACTGTCTAAACTCACAATTAACAAAACTAGAAAAGGAAAAACAAATGAGGCCCAAAGTCAGTAGAAGGAGGGACATAATAAAGATTAGAGCAGAAATAAATAAAATAGAGAAGATTAAAACAATAGAATCAATGAAAGCAAGAGCTGTTTCTTTGAGAAAATAAACAAAATAGATAAACTCCTAGTCAGACATATCAAGGAAAAAAGAGAGTCTACACACATAAACAGAATCAGAAATGAGAAAGGAAAAATTACTACAGACACCACAGAAATACAAAGAATTATGACAGAATACTATGAAAAATTATATGCTAACAAACTGGATAATCTAGAAGAAATGGACAGTTTCCTAGAAAAATTCCAAGGCTGACTCAGGAAGAAACAAAAAATCTGAATAAACCAATTACCAGCAAGGAAATGGAATTGGTAATCAAAAAATTACCTAAGAACAAACCCCCGAACCAGTTGGTTTCACTGCCGAATTTTATCAAACATTTAGTGAAGACCTAATACTCATCCTCCCTAAAGTTTTCCAAAAAGTAGAAGAGGAGGGAATACTCCCAAACTCATTCTACAAGGCCAAATTCACTCTAATACCAAAACCAGGCAAAGACACCACAAAAAAAAAATTACAGGCCAATATCCCTGATGAACATAGATGCAAAAATACTCAACAAAATATTAGCAAACCAATTTCAAAATTACATCAATAAGAGCATCCATCATGACCAAGTGGGATTCATCCCAGGGATGCAAGGATGGTACAACATTCGAAAATTAATCAACATCATCCACCACATTAACAAAAAGAAGGACAAAAACCACATGATTATCTCCAGAGATGCTGAAAAAGCATTTGACAAAATGCAACATCCATTCATGATAAAAACTCTCAACAAAATGGGTATAGAGGGCAAGTACCTCAACATAATAAAGGCCATATAAGACAAACCCACAGCCAAAATTATACTTAACAGCAAGAAGCTGAAAGCTTTTCCTCTAAGATCAGGAACAAGACAAGGATGTCCACTCCCCCTACTTTTATTCAACACAGTTCTGGAGGTCCTAGTCACGGCAATCAGACAAAACAAAGAAATAAAAGGCATCCAGATTGGTAAGGAAGAAGTCAAACTGTCACTCTTTGCAGATGACATGATATTGTATGTAAAAAATCCTAAAGATTCCACTCCAAAACTACTAGATCTAATATCTGAATTCAGCAAAGTTAATACACAGAAATCTGTTGGATTCTTACACACTAAGGATGAACTGGCAGAAAGAGAAATCAGGAAAACAATTCCATTCACAATTGCATCCAAAAGAATAAAATACCTAGGAATAAAACTAACCAAGAAGTGAAAGACCTATACTCTGAAAACTACAAGACCTCATGAGACAAATTAAAGAAGATACCAATAAATGGAAACATATACCATGCTCATGGATAGGAAGAATTAATATTGTCAAAATGGCCATCCTGCCTCAAGCAATCTACAGATTCAATGCAATCCCTATCAAATACCAACAGCATTCTTCAATGAACTAGGGCAAATAGTTCTAAAATTCATATGGAACCACAAAATATCCCGAATAGCCAAAGCAATCCTGAGAAGGAAGAATAAAGTGGGGGTGTGGGGTGGGATTATGCTCCTTGACTTCAAGCTCTACTACAAAGCCACAGTACTCAAGACAATTTGGTACTGGCACAAGAACAGACCCATAGACCAATGGAACAGACTAGAGAGCCCAGATATAAACCCAAGCATATATGGTTAATTAATATATGATAAAGGAGACAATGATATACAATGAGGAAATGACAGCCTCTTCAAAAGCTGGTGTTGGCCAACCTGGACAGCTACATGTAAGAGAACAAAACTGGATTATTGCCTGTCTAATGCCATACACAAAAGTAAACTCAAAATGGATCAAAGACGTGAATATAAGTCTTGAACCAAAAAACTCTTAGAAAATATATAGGCAAAAATCTCTGGACATAAACATGAGCAACTTCTTGAACATACCTTCCCGGGAAAGGGAAACAAAAGCAAAAATGAACAAGTGGGATTATATCAAACTAAAAAGATTCTTTACAGCAAAGGACACCATCAGTGGAACAAAAAGACATCCTACAGTATGGGAGAATATATTCATAAATGACATATCTGATAAGGGGGTGACGTCCAAATTATATAAAGAGCTCATTCACCTCAGCAGACAGAAAGCAAATAAGCCAATTAAAAAATGGGCAGAGGAGCTGAACAGACACGTCTCCAAAGAAGAAATTCTGATGGCCAACAAGCACATGAAAAGATGCTCCACATCACTAATCATCAGAGAAATGAAAATTAAAACCACAATGAGATATCACATCACACCAGTTAGAATGGCCAACATGCAAAAGACAAACAATAACAATGTTGGCAAGGATGTGGAGAAAGGGGACCCTGCTACACTGCTGGTGGGAATACAGAATAGTTCAACCATGTGGAAATCTGTATGGAGGTTCCTCAAAAAACTCAAAATAGACATACCATTTGACCCAGGAATCCCACTCCTAGGAATTTACCCTAAGAATGCAGCAGCCCAGTTTCAAAAAAGACTGATGCACCCCTATGTTTATAGCAGCACTATTTACAACAGACAAGAAATCTAAACAACCTAAGTGTCCATCAGTAGATGAATACATAAAGAAGATGTGGTCCATATACACAATGGAATATTATTCAGCCATGAGAAGAAAACAAATCCTACCATTTGCAACAACATGGATGGAGCTAGAGGGTATTATGCTCAGTGAAATAAGCCAGGTGGAGAAAGACAAGTATCAAATGATTTCACTCATCTGTAGAGTATAAGAACAAAGCAAAAATTGAAGGAACAAAACAGCAGCAGACTCACAGAACCCAAGAATGGACTAACAGTTACCAAAGGGAAAGGGACTGGGGAGGATGGGTGGGAAGGGAGGGATAACGGGGAAAAAGGGGCATTACGATTAGCACATATAATGTAAGTGGTGGGGACACAGGGAAGGCAGTATAACACAGAGAAGACAAGTAGTGACTCTACAGCATCTTACTACGCTGATGGACAGTGACTGTAATGGGGTATGTGGTGGGGACTTGATAATAGCAGGAGTCTAGTAACCATAATGTTGTTCATTTAATTGTACATTAATAATAGCAAAAAAAAAAACCACTGGGGGAATGGCTTATTTTCCAGTGTCTCATACTAGTAGACACTGGGTAAATACTAAATATATGGGCTTATTTATTTACTTGCTCTTTGACATCTAATTGGATATATATAAAACAGGTATCCTGAAGTTACCATATCTAGAAGAAAACTCTTAATCCCTGACCAGCTCGCTTTGCTTTTTTCCTATTTTTCTCCAAGTGTCCTCAGTTCTAAACCTAAAAATCATCCTTGCTCCTTCTCTTTCCCTTTGACCCAATCACAAATTCTTTTACTGATTTAAAAACCATTTGCCAAAGAACAGTCATGCACCAGGCATTGTTCTTGGCTCTATATAGAATCACCAACAAGTCTGTTAGTTTTCTCTTCAAAATGAATCCGAATCTAACCAATTCCCTACCTCTGCTTTCATGACCCCTTATAAGGACCACATGTCTCAGCTGGAATCTTACAATAGCCTCCCAATTTATATAGTGATTCAACTTTTAGCTCTCTATAATCTATTCTCCGTAACAGAGTGATTAAAAAAAGATCAGATCATAACATGTAATTCTCCTGCTCATAACGGTCCAAGAGCTATCATAACAGAATAGAAACCAGACTCTCTACTACAGTCTCACCCCTGCACAAATTGCACCCTCTGATTTCTGACCACACTCCATCTCTCATTATTCTCTCCCTTGCTGACAGCACACCATTCATGCTGGCTTCCCTGTTCCTCAAACGGGATCAGTGTTTTCCCACCTCAGGACTTCTGCCCTTGCTGTGTCCTCACCCAAAGACATTCCATTTACCAGATCTTCACATGACATGCTCACTCATGTCATTCACACCTCAGTTTACCCTATACTCTCCACCAACAAAGTCTTCTCATTTTATCAAACATTTTGACAATATTAAAGAACTTTATGTTTACAGCACATTATCAAAACAGTTTCAAAAGTTTGATTAGTTGGACATAGCTTTCCTGAGTGAACCCATGTTGATACCTTTGTTCTTACTGCTTATTATGCACGTGTTTAATAATCTACTCTGGAGTTTTGTTAACGTTTGACATAAGGTTTACCAGTCACATGTTACACCATTTTCTCCTGTTCTGCCTTTGATCTGTTGAGACCTCTGCCTGTCTACAGTTATGTGGTAGTTCTTCAGTTAGTGATTTCTCCAAAGGTAAGCATAGTGATATTGAGATCTTAATGGAGAGTTTATTCTTCATACTTTAATGGAAAATATCTGGTCCTTTAAATTTGACTGGCAACATCACCGTCAATATATTCCCATTTACAATGGGTTTTATTGAGGGATTTAAAAATAAGAGTACATGAATGGAAACAGAACAAGCCATGCTGTCCAGAGGCTTTGAACGCCAACAGTGTTCTTTGGAATTTTAGTTCTGCCTCAGTGGCTTGCCCTTCCTAGTTCTGCCCTGGAGACTACCTTTTGTTCCTGGATGATATCATTACTATTGCTGGTGAAGGCCTGCATATGTTATATTTTTGGCTAAATGTCATTTTGTGAGATTCTGCATTCCATTTTATTTCAGAGAATTTTAGAATTCCAAATTGTGATCAGAATTAAAGTTCTTAACCTTCCTGAAATGTTCTATATAGGATATATGTAAAGTTGGTGCTTATCTATTATTTATTGATATACTAATACACTGGAATTGAAAATGCTTGCTTTTTCTAGTAGAGCTTAAGATACCCTTTTGTCTACTCCCATGATGCAGACATATGCCATGATGTCAATCTATTCTCAGATCTGGAAAACTACATTAATCTTTGTCTTTGCTATAGTAAATTGGTACCACCAGGGAGGCCACATCTGCTGAAAGATTTCCCATACCATTTTAGCTCTCAATTCATTCTTTAGGATAATTGTTATACCCTTCACAGTTAGCAAATTGTTTATTTATACATTCAACAAATATTTACATTAGGGACTAGCTAGATGCTGGAAGTACAGATATAAATAAAATCATATTGATATAGTATTGATAGCAGTACAAGTAGAAACAGTTGTAGTAAGAACAGAAGGGGATCCTAAGAAATTCTTGGGCAGTGGGGTGACCCCCCAGATAACTTACTTGTAATTATTGACTTTACTCTGGTAGGAAGAATCCTTATCTCTGCTCAGAGAGGATACTGATTCATCACAATATTATGTAAGGTCTTTCTTCTTCCATACAGGGAGGGGGAAATTGGCCCTGTGTTTTCAAAACATAGTACTAATTTATAGATATTACCTCATTTGGTCCTTTACAACAACCAAATGAGGTAGATGTTATCACTACTTACATTTACTTATAGAAAATAAGAACATTAAGCTAATAGAAGTTAAGTAGTTTGCGTTTGATCACATGCCTCTGAGCACTGTAGTATAGTTTTTCATAATAAAGTTAAAACTGAATGAATTTATCTTCCCACTGTAATCTCTTCACATTAAAATCCCCTTACCAAAGAGTGCAACTATCACTTCACTGACCAGATTGTAACTCAAAAAGTTAGGATTTTTATTACTTTTTTCCCGTTAGCATGCAAACTTCATTTGTTCTAGTCATTAGCTTCCCTGAATTCATTTGTGCCATTTGTACTTCTGTTGTTTTTATCTCATTGTCTTATTTTAGGTTTTTCTTAAAGGCAGGACCAGAAAGAGGGGCTTTTGTACAGGTAGTTTATTTTGAAAGATGTCTCCAGAGAAGAAGAGTGGGGGATCAGGAATGTGCAATAGGAAGAAGGAAAGATGATCCAAAGAACGAGTTACAAGCTAGCTCTGTTGTGGGCACCTGAGGCTTACTCCTGCTAGAATTCTCTGAGGAGTTCCACAGAATACACTTCAGAATTGCCTGCTTGAGGGTTAGAAGAGCAGCTATTAGTCCACTGGATTCTTTGTCCCACTAGTCAACAGTTGATCCATAACTACCTCATATTTGTTTGCAAATGCATCAAAATGGCTGAATAGAAGCCAGGAAGCAGAAAGTGAGAAGTATATAGTGCATATGAAGTGAAACACTATTATTTTACACCTGCCCAAATCTTCATTCCATGGCAAAAGCTGGAATAAAATGGTAGGTTGAGAGGATGGGGATGGATATAACAGTCAATCAATACATTCATCTTTTGCCTTCACTTGAAATCTTATCTCATATGAGAGCTTGTCCTATATAAACACATTGGTATCTTCAAATGCTTATAGAGTACAATCTCCATCTCCATAATTTTCATGATAGAAATAATACTTAATTTTAAGCACTACTTAATAATTAGACTACTTAATTTTTTCATTGATATAAACACTACTTAATTTTTAGACCACCCTTCATGAGCCACCTTCTTTTTTTATGGTCACTTCACACTGTAGCTGTTTAAGAACAGCTTTTACTTCTCAAGGAGAAAGCAGATGAGATAAAAAAAATTAGCCATGACTATGTCAGTGTTTTCCTTTTGCCTCAAGTGTATGGGATTCCTCAGAGATCAGGATGCAGAGAGTTAATTAGCACTTAAGATTACATGTATTGTTTATGTCTCAATCAGAAAGTCCTCACATCTCTTTATACCAAAATTGTTATTTCCTATTAATAGCAAAGTGAATAAATTTGTAATTTAATAACAGTACCAAAATTTATGTATTCACTAGGTTGTTGTCTTTTATTTCTTGATCCCTCTATTTATTATTGTCATTCAGTTGACAAATCCCAGTTGTATTTGTCCATTCAACACTACACTGACCTTTCACTTACTCTTTTTCAGCTATCAGTTGTCAACAGTCAACTGACTACATTCTCTTTCTTGAACTGTTAGTTCAGTTTATCTGTACTCCACATTTAATTTTGGCTTTTTGTTTTATCAGTACATTGTGGTAATGGTTTCCCATGTTCTAGTTGCAACAGACATCGGCTGGCTTGGCTGCCAAAGAACCTCCCCCCATTCTCCTGGTAACTACATACCATTACTTTTAGTGAAATGCTTCATCTCTCCAACATTCATTTCACATGGCGATAAGAATTATGGCATCCCAATCCCATGGCCAAATAGCAGACATATGACCCAGCATCGTGTTGCCAGGACAAAATGTCAGTGTCAGTGGTAGGCACATGATCCAGACCAGATCAGTCTGGTCCTTACCTGACCCACCTCCCAGCTGTAATTACCAGTGGCCATGACCTCCCTTTCATGGTAACAAGAGACCTGAGAGACATAAGGCAGCAGGGAGACAGAGTTAAAGATGAGGAAGAATGGAAAGAGAGTGAGAAATTGAATGATGTCTGATTCTAGTTTAGGGGATTTATTGGACCCCAAAATCAAACCACAAGAAGGGTAAGAGTGCAACCATCAATTTCACTTTTTCATTAACTACTTTAAGTTGAATTTCTGTTACTTGCAACCAAAGAGTCTGATTACTTCACTTAATATGCCCATCATCCCAATTATAAGTGACAAAGATCTCCAAAAATTTCCAGCTCCTCTGCATCAAGTATTCAGTAGTCAACATTTGGAAGTTTTAAACTTCTGCTTTTACACCTAAGAGAAAAATTAATAATTTTACTTTTTTTGAGAATATATTGAGCTTTGGAAAATTAGAATATGTTTTTATTCCCCATGCTTAGGGTCATCTGTGCATATATAACAGGAAAAACTGTATGTTTGGCAGCATGAGCTCTCTAATCCTTCAGAAACTGCCTGTCTTCATCTCTCTGTCCTCAGAAATCCATCTTTGCAACAGAAAGGGATTCTATTTCCCTTTCTGGTCCAGAAGCAACTATTTAGTATCTTCTTCTAGAGGGAGTATTCATATTCTTCTCAGAGCCTATCAAAGTGGAGGGGTTTATCTTAATAGTAGAAAAGCTTTGGTAAAAAAATTACTGAGAAGGGGCCATTTAGCAAATGATACATAAAATATACTATTTCACTATATTTGGGGATCAATTAATATGTTAATATTAGTGTAAAGTACCATGTGGTCATTTTAATAACAAAAAAAGTTGATGCTCTTGAACAATTACTTCTGGGTAAAAAGAAAAGACACATGTAGAAATGTCAGAATAGAAAATTACTTCTTCAAAATGATAAAGAATTTTTAAACCAAATGCCAACAGCATGCTTAATGGTGAAATACTATAGTCATTTCCATTAAAATCAGGAACAAGACAAAGACATTATTATTTTCTAACATTGCCTTGAAGTTCTGTCCAAAGTAATAAAGCATGGGACAGAAATAAGAGATGTAACTATTAGAAATGAGACAAAGCTAGCATTATTTGTAAGTGGCAGGATTATATATAAGGAAATGGTATAGAATTGAGAGATAATCTCTTAGATTAAATTCATTTTAAGAACAGTGGTTGTATCCTAGATTAATATAAAAATTAGATTAATATTAAAAAGTACACTGGATATACTTGAAATACAGTACCTGAAATATGTTTAAAAATATTTCGATCAAATATCCTTAAGCCAAAATGTTACTATGATGAAAACACACAAAAACACACAAACAACATGCAAATACAACCACTACCTAGTAATATCATTGTGTGAATTTATAATAATATTATTAAATTCTTGTATTATTTTGGGTAGGCTGCATTACATTACAGTGACAAATAATCCCCTTAAATAACTTTGGTCTATTTCGCACTCATGTTGCATATGCTTGATCAGTTAGAAGAGGCTCTGTTCCATGTGGTACTCAGGGACCCAAGTATTGGTATGCTCTGCAATGTGGCAAGGGAAAAGGAAGATGAAAAATTGTTCAACAGAGTCTCATACCACTTCTGCTTACATTTAATTGGCCAAAGTAAGGTATATATGTCTGCTTTTCAAAGGCATGAGGTAGCTCAATACTAACCACAATCTAAGTGAAAAAATAAGGTGGCTGATTTCAATGCCCAACCTAGAGATTAAGAATTCAGACTCCAGAAACAGTGCTTGGGTCAAATCCCAGTTCTGAAGATTGCCCCTAAGTACCCTTCGGTTACTTTACCTTTCTGTGATTTGTTATTCTCATAGGAGAAGTAGAAAAAAATAATAGTGTATGTTTTATTAGATTGTATTACCATTTTATTTATTTATGAAAAATATTGATTGAGCAACTATTTTGTGACAAGAATATACTATTCTGGGTGCTTAGATATACCCATAAATAAAACAGACAAATATCCCCACCTTTGGAGATGATACATTCTCAAGAGGGAAGCAAGAAATAAACCACTGGAAAACTAAATACAGTTGACCCTTGAACAATGCAGGGGTTAGGGGAACCAACTCCCCATACAGTTGAAAATTCACATAAACTTCCCTAAAACTTAACTACTAATAGCCTACTTTTGACCAGAAACCTTACCAATAACATAAACAGTTGACTAACATGTATTTTGTATGCTATATATATCATATACAGTATTTTTATAATAAATTTAGCTAGAAAAAAGAAAATGTTTTTTCAGATTGCTCAAATCTTCTCAAAAATTTCCAATATTATTTACTGAAAAACATTCATATAGGTGGACCCATGCATTTCAAATCCATGTTGTTCAGGGTCAACGTTAAGTAAACTGGAATGCTAGCAGTCTTTTAAGTCACTGTAAAGACTTTGGCTTTACTGTGAACAGATGGAGGCCATAGGAGTTTTTTCCCACAGGAGTGACGTTATCTGAGTTCACTTATTAGAATGATCCTTCAGACTACTACTCTGTTGGGAAAAGACCCTAGTGCAGCAACGGTCAAAGCAAGGAGACCCCTCAGGAGGTTGCTGGAGCAGGCCAGGCGAGAGATGGTTTGGACCAATGTGGGAGTAATGGAAGTGCTAAGAAATACACCCAGTACAAAATATATTCAGAATATTCAGATGTTGGAATTTTTTAAAATTAGAGCTATTGATGGATATACTGAAGGATATATTATGACAGTAGAGCACATGATGGATTA
Source organism: Smutsia gigantea (assembly GCA_032199065.1). NCBI lineage: Eukaryota > Metazoa > Chordata > Mammalia > Pholidota > Manidae > Smutsia > Smutsia gigantea. Next base: position 83,962 of record JAVSCE010006869.1, on the reverse strand, counting down.
CATGTGGAGAATGAGACAAAGAAGGGTCAATTAGGACTACAAAGTTTCTAAATGAAACCATTAAGTGAAACAGGGAAGGCAATAGTAAAGTCCTATTTTGGATATGGTAAGTTTGAAAAGTCTATTTAGACATTCCAGAAGAGGTGTTAAGTAGGAAGGTAATACATTTTATAGAGTTCAGGAAAATGTTCGTAACTGGAAAAGCAAATGTGGATGCACTCATAGGAAGTACATTCAAACCCTAGGAACAAAATGAAATTACCAGGGAAGAGAGTGTATTTGGTTTTAAATGAGTTAGTAAATGGTAATACCTTAAAATAAATGGTATAAATAAACATTCAAAAAATGTTAGTTACTGTTGACACTATTGTTTCAAAATTCTTATTTATACCAGATTGATTTATTTACTGATGTCATTTCGGTAAAATTTCCTTGGCAAAAAGAATTCACAAAACTATTCTAAAGGTTGTCTGGAAAATGAACCAACAACGAAATGATTTTGGACATTTAAGCATAATGGTGTCAAGGAGAGAGGTTGAGGGCAGTGGTCCTGTAGCCATCTGGTATTACACAAATCGGACAACTTCACTAAGTGTGGAACTGGTTAAGAGTGGACAGCAAAATGAAAGGAACATAATAGGTGATTCCAAAACAGATTGTATATCAATCTTTGTATCTATCTGTAGCAACATATAAAAAACAAATATATTGCGAACCAAAGTGGAAAGTGTTAATCTTGTCAACCAATTAATTGCTTTGGGAAAGTTGGTGATCCTAAATTATTAGAATATTATATCCTACCTCAGATTTTACAGCAAATTAAATTTAAAATGGTTTAGAGTTTTTTAAAAAGAGGAAGAAGATGAAATAAAATACTACGAGTTTTGAATGAATATCCATTTACTTCTTGGCTAGAAAAAATCTATTTTGTGCATACAAGTAATGAAGAAATAACAAAATATTGGAATATTTAATTACATAAACTTTAAAATTACTATATATCATATACCTTATTACCACAAATAGCAAATGACAAACTCAGAAATACATTTCAAAACATATGGCCAAAAGTAAAAAATATTAAAATATTAATGCAGCAAATCATTAAGAAACTAAAAGCTAATAGCTTAAGAGGAAACTGGGATGAGATATGAGCAGATAACTCATAGAATTAGAAAAAGATATGCTTCCTTTAATAAAATGTTAAAGCTTCCTAGTGAACAAAAAAATGCAATTTCAACAAAAGTCAAGAATTATTAAAACTACTGCAATGTTTGTCACTTACAGTGAAGCAAATACTCTCTTATACTCTCAGCAGTTGTTAAATTCATAAAACTTTTCTAGAAAGCAATTTAGCAGAACAAACCCAGAGACCTAAAAGACGCATATGCTTTCACCAACTAATTACACTTTTCGGAATTCATCCTAAGAACATATAAAAATGTAAACAATAAGTCTATGCTAAAGGACTTTTTACCTCAGTATTATTTATAACAATACACATTTGAAAAGCATTCTAAACCTTAAATAATGGAGAAATGCTTAAGTAATAACCAACACAAACAATATTATACTGTGTAGCCATTGAAAATGACATTTTCATATTATTTTAATGCTTTTCCTGTGATATTAAGTGCAAGAAATAGTACACAAAACTTTAAATGAAATATAATCTACCCATATATAGATATTTATCTATAGATCTATATATTCATATATGAACAAAATGTTATTTCTACCTGTTAATGTAATTCTTTTTTTCCTTTATATTTATGTATTATGTACTTTAAACTTTCCTATATTGCATATGTATTAATTTTATAATAAAATAAAATTAGGTATGTATGTTATATAATAAAATGTAAGAAGCCTCTATACAGTCAAAACTGTGTATTTGTGTATATGTTCTTACACTATATTAAGTATATAGATAATTGAAATAATACAGAGTGAAAGACAGTTTCTAACTGAAAATTCAATGCCATAAAGAAATTCTTTTAGTAGGTACTAGTCAGCAGTCATTGCGATTCTCCATAATGGTTGTTCCAAACATTTAATACTTTTAACCCATATGCACTTAGAGCCCCATTTACTCCCATTTCACTTATCTATAACCTGGCATTAATAAACTCAAGATTGCATTGACACAGGATTACCACTTAAATATGCAAGTTAACATCAATTAATCATATGTGTACCCTATTTCCTTCCAATTTGGAATATTAAATAAAATAAAGGATCCCAAAAGCATCCTATATTCTTACTTGCCAAATGTGGCATTCCTATGGTTCCCGTTCCCCCCCACCCCATCACCTTTTTTTTTGCCTTGTAAATCCTTATATATTAAGACATAACTAAAATAATATGCTTTGTATTTTTCCATGAAATACATATATAACATTTCTTCTGTGATGTTATCACACTGAATATTCTATATTTAAACATTTATTTCTTTGTTGTTTGTATGTTTTTACATCCAAAAGTACTGTGAGTCCTTGAATAAAAATACCAATTACTCAGAAGGTGATTGATCATTTACCTCTTGCATTTAGGTACTTGGTAAATACAAATTAGAGGCAACAGATTGTGGTAGATAAAAATTCTGACCTTTGACATGGGACTAGATTTTATGATTGACTGTTCAGAAACTGTTTTGGTCTCATGCCATGGTGCTTGGTTTAGAAAGACTCCAAAGACTCCATAGTATTTGAATTTCTAATAAAAGTGCTCATATGTCTGCCTGACAGCTACTTTGCAATTTATTGATTTATTTTATTGAAAGAAAGACTAGATGAAATTGATAACAACCAGCACCAAATTCCAGAAGTCAAGAATATCAAAACAACTCTTCAGTATCCTCCATCACAGCTTAATACTGCTTTTTAAAAATGTTTAATTTCTGACTTGTTCATCATGTTCAAAGGTCAGAACATTCATACGAATAGCAATGACAAGAACATAATGGAAGAACTTAATGAATGTGTTCTTTCAAATTTATTTGATAATATAAATTAAAACATGCCAATTTCTTGACAAAACATCTTAAATAATTAATATAATTTGGTGCTTGAGCTAGAGGGCCTTGAAAAAAAGTTCCACTTATTTACCTTAGAATTCAAATTTGAAAGTTATGTACTGAAATGAGCCATTTAGTGTTAAATTGTACAATGAGGTAAATATTGGATTACTCTCACAATCATGAAAACATCATTAGCAACTGTACCATCCATATTCAATCACCAAGTGGTAGGGTTAGTTTTATATGCATGCGTGTACACTTTACACAAAGAATAACATCTCAAAGTCAGAGTTTAGTTGGGGGAAGGGTGGAAAGTGTGTGATTTTGCATCTAGTTCTAGATTTAATAGATTTTTCCCACTTGTTTAATCCTGATAGCCTCACTTTCTGTTTATTTAAAAAATTTATCTCTCTTCCCTTCCCTTCTTTAGGCATAATATAATAGCATACATATAAGGCATGAAACAGAATTACAGAGGCGGAAAGTATCCCGCTACTAACATTCTCAAGCATATTCTTTGGGAGTGGCTTGTGAAAAATAATTTATTAAATGCAGCTTACACCATTCTCACATTAGGATTCACAATGAAAATTACTATATTAAAGATTCTGAGACATTTTGCAGTTAAGAAACTAATTTAACTTAGATTAACCCAGAAATTCACAAAATTATTTAACAGATTATTTTTATTACATATCACCAATCTGACAATATTTAGGTTCTCTGGTTTATTTTAAAATCAACTTATTTGTAAATATATTTTATAAGAATTAAGTATTCCTCTAGTTAATTCCTCATTTTAATAAATTTAAAGACTTTGCAGTACTTTCTCACCAGCTGAATTAATTAAAGCTAGATTAATGATGTTGGCTAAATTAATTCACTAAGGTAGATGGAAAAATTATCTTCCTATAACAGATATGGCTTATAATTCTGAGCAAACAACTAACATTTTTTTCTTGTAAACATTAAAACAAATGTTTCCCATAAAAAATATACTATATCTTCTATCTACTGAATTTTGATATGTGGGGAAGTTGGGGTTCCTATGGCCAGGATCCTCACTTAACTTAAACCACCTGAAGATGTAACTGGCCTATTGCTAGGCTACCACTTCCACACCTTTAGGCAATAAGCTATTATTGCACTATATAGAAAGCTCGGCCCAGTGTTCTGGGCGGAGGCGGAGACTCTAGTGCTCGACCTACTGCCGTGAGAACAAGCCGCGTAATATAGACACTTTCACCCCAAAGAAACATTCTACCGTCATTTCTTTGGTCACACTGAATCCATAGTGAAGTTGGCAGGATTCATTGTTGACCAAGGAAAAGACAGGCTGCCCTTATGGGAGGGGTGCTTCCGCAGGCTGCCCCTGTGAATGGGGAGACGGTGGATTGTCCCCCAATGGTTATGTGGTCTGAAGAGGCTTGCCTCCTAGAGGACTGGGCCCCACCCCAGGACTGGAGGCAAATGGAGGTGACACCTGAGGCTGTAGGGGTGGCCCTTGGTATTGTAAGTAGGTCTTTTGAGAGACAGAGTGCCCGTGAGGCAGTGGAGACTGTGGATTGGCTGTTTCTCACAGTATTAAAACAGTCTGCAGAAGAGAAGGACACACTCCTGAAAAATACCCAAGAAATGGCAGCATGAGAACGCGAGCTGCAAATTTCTGTGGATTCCTTGGAGAAGGAAATGGCATTGATGCGAGAGGAGGCAGCACGAGAATGCTGGCAGCGAGGTGCCATTGAAGAGGTAAAAGATTCTGCACAGAATGAGATGGCAGTGCACCAGGTGCTCTGAAGGAGAAAAGGCCATCAAGGAAAAAGAAGAACTCCTGAGGGAAGCACAGGCAGAGGTGGCATGAGAATGCCAGCTGTGAAGCATTGAGGTGAAGGCAAGAGAGCTGCTGAAGACTGAGCTAGCATTGCTGTGAGGCACGGTAGAAAAGATAGAGGTTGTAGCAGAGGAGGCACTCCGACGAGGGGAGAGAAAGTTGCCATCAGCCTAGAAATGGAGGATCTGGGGAAGGATGAAGGGGTGGTGCTGGAGGTACTGACTCCTACTCTATTTAAAGCATACCCAGTGGTTGTAAAGAAAATAAAGATACAGCAACCGAGGGTTCCTCCAGTAAAGGTGCAGCCCCCTCTCCAGGTCGTGGAGCACTCTATGCTCCGTCCCTATACTCAGGCTGAGCTGGTGGATTTGGGCTTCCTGTTTCAGAAGAAGCCCTTGAGTCAATATCACCTGGGCTCCTGTGTCTGTGGGACTTATGGGTGGATGGAATTATTCTGTCGGAATCAGAAATTGGTAAGCTGGCTTCCCTGACATTGCAGCACGCCTTCAGGCAGTGATTACAAAATGCACATCAGACCCCAGGGAATCATGCCCTCCTCGATTGACTTATGGCTGCACTTCATGCTGTGTGACCCAGTCAGGGTGATCTACCATTCTCCCCTGCTAGATGGCAGACATATGCTGAGCTCCAACAGGTGTTATGAGAGCGAGGCATAAGAAATACCATCTACAGTTCAGAGAATTATGGCCCAGATGAAGAAATTTTCACTCCTGGGATGAGAAATATTGTACTTCAAATGGCTCTCACATCCCTTTTTGGGTCTCTCCTGGCCATTCTTTCCCTTCACTTATGGCATGCCATAAGTGAGGTGACACGTACAGTAGCAGGCTTAGGAGAGGATGAAGCAATGACAACACGGAGAGAAATAAGGTATTCTACTCACAAGACGAATTTAAAGGGCCCCATGAAGGTTACGAGGACCCACATGCGGGTTGACTTAACACAGGCAGGAGCAGATGGAAGATAATTAGACCGGAAGTCAAATACGACCTTACTGGAGCTATGGCAACAACTGAAACCAGAGCAGCAGTTCCAGCCATTAACACTAAAGAGGAAGAGGTCAGAGACAGAGCCACAAGTCTAGCCTGTGTGTTTGCAAGACTTCCTGCTGGAGAGCAAGCCAAACCCACTGGAGCCCACATAGGAAGATGATTAGGGAACATGGTTCGACTGATGGGAAGGTTGAGGTACCTGCCCTGAGGGACCGGGGGGGGGAGGACCAGAGGCCACAAGTTGAAGTAGCTATCCATTGGTCCCCAGTGAACATACAATATATTATGGCTCTGGTGGACATAGGGGCTGAATGTTCACTGATTCATGGTAACCCTGAGTGGTTCCCTGGGACCCCCACTATCATGGATGGATACAGGGGTAAGGCTATCAGAGTTAAACAAGCCCAAACCCCCTTGGGAATAGGACATCTACTCCAAAAGAGTATACTGTGTATGTCTCTCCTATCCCTGAGTATATTTTGGGGATTGATATACTGCAGGATCTATGGTTGCAGACCACTGCAGGTGAGCTCAGACTGAGAGTTCGTGTGGTGAAGGCAGTTTTGAGGGGACATGTTAGGCACTCGCCCATAGCTTTGCCTGTGCCTCGGCACGTGACTAATACCAAACAATACAAAATGCCTGGAGGGCATAAAGAGATATGAGAAACTCTCCAGGAGCTGGAAAAGGTGGGTATTATGAAGCTGACCCACAGTCCTTTCAGTTCCCCAGTGTGGCCAGTAAAAAAGCCAGATGGCTCCTGGTGTATGACTGTGGATTACAGAGAACTGAATAAAGTCATACTATGCATGCTGCTGTCCCCTCTATTACAGACTTGATGGATACCCTCAGCCATGAACTAGGAACATACCATTATGTGGTAGATCTTGCTAATGCCTTCTTTTCCATTGACATTGAGCAGGAAAGTCAGGAACAGTTTGCCTTCATGTGGGAAGGATGGCAATGGACTTTCACCATCCTTCCACAGGGATACCTCCATAGCCCCACCATCTGTCATGGACTTGTAGCCCAGGACTTGGCTAGATGGGAGAAACCTCTACCAGTGCGGCTGTACCACTATATTGATGATGTCATGATCACGTCCAATTCTCTTTCAGATCTAGAAGGTGCAGCACCTAGACTGCTACAACATCTACAGGAGAAAGGATGGGTTGTGAACAGTACCAAGGTTCAGGGACCTTGTTTGTCTTTGAAATTCTTGGGGGTCGTCTGGTTGGGTAAGACCAAAATTATACCAGAAGCAGTTATAGATAAAGTCCAGGCCTTTCCTACCCCTACAACTGTGGCATTGCTACAGGATTTTTTTGGTCTTCTAGGCTACTGGAGAATGTTTATCCCTCACCTGGCACAAATTCTGAAGCCCTTATACCAGTTGGTACAAAAGGGCATCAGGTGGGACTGGGCTGAGACACGTGCATCTGCCTTTAACTACAGCGAAACGGGCAGTCAAGGCCGGGCAGGCCTTGAGGGTGATAGACCCATTAAGGCCCTGTTAGCTGGATGTTCAAATGACTGAAGATGGTTATGGCTGGGGTCTCTGGCAGCAGCTTGAATGAACTCACCAACCTATTGGATTCTGGTCACAACTCTGGAAAGGGGCAGAGGTATGATACACTTTGATAGAAAAACAACTGGCTGCTGTGTATCACACCTTGCTGGCCACAAAACCCATTACTGGAATGGCCCCAGTAAAGGTAATCACCACATATTCCATCTTGGGGTGGGTACGAGACTGGACTCAAAAGCCAAGGTTTTGTGTGGCACAAATGCCCAAACTGGAAAAGTGGGGTGCTTAACTACAGCAATGTAGTGCTCTCTCTAGTAACCCCTTGAGTGAAGAACTCCAACACTTATTGGGGATGGTGACATATACTAGTGAAAGGCAGGAAGAACTTGCTTTTGAACCATTAGTAGCAGAGAGACCCTATTGGGAGGGAAGAGCCCCTATACCCAAAGATGCAGGGTACACAGATGGCTCCAGCCATGGGCAGCCCCCAAAATGGAGGGCCATAGCTTTCCATCCTAAGACTGAGACAATATAGATGGAAGATGGTGAGGGGAAGAACAGCCAATGGGCAGAGTTGTGGGCCGTGTGGCTTGTGATCAGCCAGGAGCCCTCCCCTGTAGTTGTCTGCACTGATAGCTGGGCAGTCTATTGGGGCTTAACCCTGTGGCTACCAACCTGGTACCATACCAACTGGCTTGTTATCCACCCCTTTGGGGTCAAGCATTGTGGCAAGACTTATGAGCCTGTGGTCAGACTAAAATAATTACAGTGTACCATGTGACAGGTCATTTGCTACTGGCATCTCCAGGAAATGATGAAGCAGATAAATTGGCCCAGATATGTTGGTTAGAAAGAAAGCCTGCCTCTGATGCAGCCCAATGGTTACATCAGTGTTTGTTGCATGCGGGGCAAAAGACAATGTGGGCTGTAGCCCATTTGTGGGGCTTGCCTTTGACCTTTGAAGAAGTTAGTAGAGCCTGGCAGGAGTGTGTTGTATGCTCCAAAAGGGACTTACAACGAGTTCCACAGCAACATGGGACAATAGCTAAGGGGCCTATACTCCTCGTCAGGTGGCAGATAGACTATATTGGGCCTCTACCTGTGTCAGAAGGATATCAGTATACTATGACTTGTGTGGACACAGCTACTGGAATTCTGGTTGCTTTTCCTACTCATTGTGCAGACCAGCGGATGACCAAAAGAGGCCTGGAGCATTTCTTTGCTGCCTACGGCCAACCACAGGTAATTGAGAGTGATCAGGGCACCCATTTTTCTGGACATACACTGCAAGAATGGGTGCAACAGCTGGGAATCAAATGGAAGTTTCATGTGCCATACAATACTACCATAGCAGGCATGATAGAGAGGCACAATGGCTTGTTGAAATCCAGACAAATTCGGATACCAACAGTCTGCGGGTATGGTCAGTCCACCTATGGACAGTGCTATGGTGTTTGAATGAAAGACCCAAAAGGGAACCCTGAGCCCCGTAGACATGTTAACACATATGGCTGCCTCCCATATAAAATTGCAAATACAAACCAAAGAAGAATCACTGAAGCCGAGATTCGGTCACCAGAATAATATCTTGCAGCCAGCACCAACTGCACTGAACCCTGGAGACTCCACTGAGTGGATGTGTCCTTGGACCTTTTGACACATGGACCAATGATGGCTGGCTCCCCTGGCATCTTGGGTACAAGACCTGGAAGCTGGCCTCCTGTGTAGTCCTGCAATAACAGCAGAGTATCCCCCAAAGGTCACACACAGTAGTATATCTCGAATGACCAGAAGGTAGGAGCATCTTACTGGGGAGTTTTGTTTTATCATTATGGCCAGTAACACTATATATAGACCCTTCAGTAACCCCTATGGGGAAAGGAGTAAAAGTATGGTACACTAGACGTAGAAGGGACCCCCTTCCTGCTACAGTCCTATTACAGGACCACTCTCCTGCATGCATCCTACCTGATGGACAAGATTTGCCTATGTTGGTGTCGTTAAAACATGTGTCTTTTTACCCCTAAGGTATTTGTGGATTGGTAACTTCCTCTGGCTTTAGGATTATTATAATTTTTGTTACCTGTATCAAAATCTTGTTGTATCTTAATTTTTGTTATTATCTCTAAGTTGTTGTTATCCTCTGTTGCTGTTGTGGAATCTGGTTACAGTGCTCCAGCTTTCTTGCATAGGGACCATTGCGGAAGATTGAGAGCATGTAGATTGTAAGGAGAGGTGGAGTGTGGGGAAGTTGGGGTTCCTATGGTCAGGATCCTCAATGAACTTAAACCACCTGATGATATAACTGGCCTGTTGCTAGGCTACCGCTTCCACTTCTTTAGGCAGTAAGCTATTATTGCACTATATAGAGAGCTTGTCCCAGTGCTCTGGGTAGGGGCAAAAAAATAATTTTTTCTTTTTTTTTTTTTTTGCAGTGAGAATAATGTTTATCGAGAATGGCTCATTACAAACAAAATATATTTATGTATAAAATCTCTGAAATGCAGAAGATCCCTTTTGTCCCCATGTGGCTGTAGTGAACAAAGCGAACTGTTCAGTGTGGCTCCAGGGGCTTCCCAGGCCCCCAGCATGTGGACAGCAGGTCATGGGTGCCACGTACTGTGGGCAGTTCCTGATGCTAGGGTCTTTCTCCGGCCCCATTTCCCTGGCTTGTGCAAGAACACAGCGCGACATGGTTTGCCTCCTGCCTCCACGACCCTCCCCAGGTAGATGCACCATCTCAGGCACAGACAGCTTCTCATTGCTCTTCCAGATGGGTGACCTGCCCCAAGAAGCCATCCTCTGAGCCCAGGGACTGGGACAAGCTTGACCTACCACCGGGAGAACAAGCCAGGTAAGAAACTCTTTCACCCCAAAGAAATGTTCTACTGTCATTTCTTTGGTCACATTGAATCCATGATGAACTTGCTGGGGGCTGAAACCCATTGGCAAGACATGGTTTCACTCCAAAATTCATATATTGAAGCTTAAGTCTCCAGTGATAATTAGGCCATAAAGGTGGAGCCCTCATGCATAGGGTTGGTGCCTTTATACAAAAGGACATTAAAGAGATGATGCCTTTCTCCACCACTTTAGGATACAATGAGACAGCAGGCAATTTGCAAACAATTGAAAAGTGCTCTGGAACTAAGAAATGCATATTTGTTGTTTAAGTCATGCAGTCTGTAGCAGATGTAATGTTGGGGGGGCACGGGGAGGGCAGTACAACTCAGAGAAGACAAGTAGTGATTCTATAGCATCTCACTATGCTGATGGACAGTGACTGTAATGGGGTTGGTGGGGGGGACCTGATGAAGGGGTAGTTTAATAATCGTAATATTGCACATGTAATTGTAAATTAATGATAATAAAATAAATTATATTTAAAAATAAAATAAAATAAATAAAAAAATGTCATGCAGTCTGTTAAATTTTTATAGCTGCCTGAAGTGACTAAAACAGTATCCTTAAGGCTATAAATCCAACAAGACCTTAGACAAAAATCATTGAATCATAAGGTGACAATTTAAATAACTTTAATGATTTCTAGCATGTAAGCATTTATGAAACTTCTTACCTATCAATTTCCTACCAATTAAGAGTTGAAACCACCTGTGTGAAAAGATGTTCAGTGTTTCACATTATATTCATTAATTACCCAATCAGCATTATGACCTAATAATTCAGTTATCTTCTCTAGCCATGGCTGAATTACATAATATGAAGCACATGTATTTTCACTTTCTATAAATCCTTATAACAGTCCACCAAAATTTACTAAGCACCTACGTTGTTCTGACATACTGCTAGGTGTTGGGATATAACATCAGTAAAGTAGACAGTCTCTCATTATACAACTTACTGACTTGGGCAAAGAATGGAAAAATCAATACTTAAAGTAAGTTTACAGTTGTGATAAGTACAATGAATAGGCACTATATGGTTATGAGAAAAATTCTAACAGAAGCTTTTACCTAGTCATGGAGAGAAGGAAATGTTTTTCCTGGAGAAACTGAGAGTGAGTGGAGAGGGGAACAAGGAAGAGGTGTTAACTACAGAAAGAAGTAGGGCTGAGGGATGGAGAAGAGAGATCTGAGTAGAGGCTGAACAAAAAACCTGAGAGCAACGCAGCAGAGTTCTGGGAGAAATCAAGAGGCTAGAGAGGCCTCCACTGAGACTGGGGCTGCTCCCTGGGACATTAAACCAGAGAGTAACTGGGGCTTGCCCACAGGGTAGATCCTCCTAAGAGACATCTGTGTCTTTATCCTAAGAAAGCCCAAAGAAAAGGCATTCTATTATTTTAAGTAAGGGTGTTAGTTCATCATGTTTGCCTTTCCAAAATGCACCATGCCCCGCAGCATGGAGAAGAGATTGGAGGAGGCTAATGGTAAAAATACTAAAAACACTTGTGCTGCTATTGTAATTGCCCAAATTCTAACAACAAAGAAACACACTTTCTCTTTTTAAAAAGTTTGTGTATTTTCTTGATATATGGAGAACTGCATTGTCTTGCCAATGAGTTTCAGCCCCAGGCAAGTTCACTATGGATTCAGTGTGACCAAAGAAATGACAGTAGAACGTTCTTGGGGTGAAAGTGTTAGACCCAACTTTATTCCCATAGTGGCAGGTCAGTCACTAGAATCCCATCCACTCAGTGAGTCTGCATGTAGCAAGCCGGTCTCTGCCTCTGGGCCTCTTTACTCCCCGCAGCCATCCCAGGCCCCGTTCTCGGCGCTGCCACCACCCCAGCCTCTGCTCTGCTCTCCTACAGCCTTGCAGCCCTGCCACCATGTCACCCAGAGCACTGGGCAGAGCTCTTTATATAGAGTCAAAAACAATGTATTGCCCATATGTGTGTGTAGTGAGCTAGCCAGCCAGGGCGAGGTGGGAATCCTGGCCACAGGAACTTTCATTTCATCCACCATGGTACAATAGGCTCATTACAAAAAAAAAAGTCTTGCTCTTGGATCTGTAAGTACTTCCTTGCCCATTTATGACTTCCACATCATATACATTTAGCTTGACCTACTGTATATGCCTCCACATAACTAGAAATCAGACTCAAAATTAAGACATTAAAGCACTGGAAAGCCTTTAAATGTCAAGTAAAGTGTTATATATCTTCAGTGGATTATTGTTAAATTTATGGTTTGGGCCATTCAAATCACTGCAAAGATCCATGACGTTTACCAGTTTGTAATTTTGACCCTGAATTTGAATCACAGTACTAAGATGTTACAGGATAAAGTTGCTGCCTACATCTGCTTTACAATATCCATTTCTGTCATTCTACACTCATTGCTATTTAAGAGCTCAAAGAATGATTTCATAACTTTCATTTCAAAAGGAGTTATACTGATATTCATGAATGTGAGCATTTTTGAAGGACACAGGACTGTTTATTTCAAATGGCAATATTCATTCTTCATAAGGCAGGAAATTAGCTTGATAGAAGAATGAAAAATCTCAAGGTTATTTTCAACCTCTAAATTGTTATAATTTTCCCATTTTACAAAGATATTCTACATGGCAGGAACAAAAAAAAATGTATCCATATTAATGTGCCCATTCACACAACTTCAAGTAACTTCAGTTTTCCTATGTGAAAAATTGAATTCTGTTTCATAACATTCTTGTCAATATTAAACAAACGTGATTTATGATAGAGTAGTGAGAAAACAAAAAGAATAATTATCATAGTTAGTGTTCAATCAAGAAATATAATTGCACACAACATTCCATTCCATTAACATGCTGATCATGTGATGATGTTTTTAATAGTTTATTTTGGTATCATTAATCTACAATTAAATGTGCAATATTATGGTGATTAAACAACCCCCTTCATCATGTTCCCCCCACCAAACCCATTACAGTCACTGTCCTTCAGCGTAGTGAGATGCTGTAGAGTCACTACTTGTCTTCTCTGAGTTGTACAGCCCTCCTCGTGCCCCCCCAACCTTACATCTGCTAATCGTAATGCCCCCTTTTTCCCCTTGTCCCTTCCTTCCCACCGATCCTCCTCAGTCCCTTTCCCTTTGGTAACTATTAGTCCATTCTTGGGTTCTATGAGTCTGCTGCTCTTTTGTTCCTTCAGTTTTTTTCTTTGTTCTTATACTCCACATATGAGTGAAATCATTTGGTACTTGTGTCTTCCGGCTTGGTGTATTTCACTGAGCATAATACTCTCAAACTCCATCCATGTTGTTGCAAATGGTAGGATTTGTTTTCTTCTTATGGCTGTATAATATTCCATGTGTATATGTACCATTCTTCTTCATCCATTCATCTACTGATGGACACTTAGGTTGCTTCCATTTCTTGGCTATTGTAAATAGTGCTGCGATAAACATAGAGGTGCATCTGTCTTTTTCAAACTGGGCTGCTGCATTCTTAGGGTAAATTCTTAGGAATGGAATTCCTGGATCAAATGGTATTTCTATTTTGAGTTTTTTGAGGAACCTCCATACTGCTTTCCACAAGGGTTGAACTATTTTGCATTATCACCAGCAGTGTAGGAGAGTTCCCTTTTCTCCACATCCTCGCCAACATTTGTTGTTTGTGTTTTGGATGTTGGTCATCCTCACTGGTGTGAGGTCATATCTCATTGTGGTTTTAATCTGCATTTCTTTGATGATTAGAGATGTGGAAAATCTTTTCATGTGCCTGTTGGCCATCTGAGTTTCTTCTTTGGAGAAGTGTCTATTCATGTCCTTTGCCCATTTCTTAATTGGATTATTTACTTTATGTTTCTTGAGGTGCGTGAGTTCTTTATATATTTTGGATGTCAACCGCTTATCAGATACGTCATTTATGAATACATTCTCCCATACTGTAGGATGTCTTTTTCTTCTACGGATGGTGGTGTCCTTTGCTATACAGAAGCTTTTCAGCTTGATATAGTCCCACTTGTTCATTTTTGCTTTTGTTTCCCTTGCTTAGGGAGATATGTTCAGAAAGAAGTCACTCATGTTTATGTCTAAGAAATTTTTGCTAGCTTTTTTTCTAAGAGTTTTATGGTTTCATGACTTATATTCAGGTCTTCGATCCATTTTGAGTATACTTTTGTGTATGTTCTTAGACAGTAGTCCAGTTTCATTCTCTTACACGTATCTGCCCAGTTTTGCCAACACCAGACGCTGAGGAGGCTGTCATCTCCCCATTGTATATCCAAGGCTCCTTTATCAAATATTAACTGACTGTATATGTTTGGGTTAATGTTTAGATTTTCTATTCTGTTCCACTGGTCTGTGGGTCTGTTTTTGTGCCAATACCAAATTGTCTTGATTACTGTGGCTTTGTAGTAGAGCTTGAAGTCAGGGAGCGTAATTCCCCTGTTTTATTCCTCCTTCTCAGGATTGTTTTGGCTATTCGGGGTCTCTTGTGGTTCCATATGAATTTTAGAATTATTTGTTCCAGTTCATTGAAGAAAGCTGTTGGTATTTTGATAGGGATTGCGTTGAATCTGTAGATTGCTTTAGGTAGTATAGCCATTTTGACAATATTTATTCTTCCTAGCCAAGAGCATGGGATGAATTTCATTTGTTAGTGTCCTCTTTAATTTCTCTTAGGAGTGTCTTGTAATTTTCAGAGTACAGGTCTTTCACTTCCTTCGTTAGGTTTATTCCTACGTATTGTATTCTTTTTGATGCAATTGTGAATGGAATTGGTTTTCTGATTTCTCTTTCTGTTAGTTCATAGTTAGTGTATAGGATAGCAACAGATTTCTGTGTATTAATTTTGTATCCTGCAACTTTGCTGAATTCAGATATTAGTTCTAGTAGTTTTGGAGTGGAGTCTTCAGGGTTTTTTATGTACAGTATCATGTCATCTGCAAACAGTGACAATTTGACTTCTTCTTTACCAATCTGGATGCCCTGTATGTCATTGTCTTGTCTGATTGCGGTGGCTAGGACCTCCAGTACTATGTTGAATAACAGTGGAGAGAGTGGGCATCCCTGTCTTGTTCCCGATCTTAGATGAAAAGCTTTCAGCTTCTCGCCATTAAGTATGATGTTAGCTGTGGGTTTGTCATATATGGCCTTTATGATGTTGAGGTACTTGCCCTCTATACCCATTTTGTTGAGAGTTTTAATCATGAATGGATGCTGTATTTTGTTAAATGCTTTTTCAGCATCTATGGAGATGACTGTGTGGTTTTTGTTCTTCTTTTTGTTGATGTGGTGGATGATGCTGATGGATTTTTTAATGTTATACCATCCTTGCATAACTGGGATGAATCCCACTTGATCATAGTGTATGATCCTCTTGATGTATTTTTCAATTCGGTTTGCTAACATTTTGTTGAGTGTTTTTGCATCTACATTCATCAGGGATATTGGTCTGTAGTTTTTTTTCTGGTGAGATCTTTGCCTGGTTTTGGTATTAGAGTGATGCTGGCTTCATAGAATGAGTTTGGAAGTATTCCCTCCTCTTCTATTCTTTGGAAAACTTTAAGGAGAATGGGTGTTATTTCTTCTCTATATGTCTGGTAGATTTCAAAGGTGAATCCATCAGGTCAGGGGGTTTTGTTTTGGGGTAGTCTTTTCACTACTGCTTCAATTTTGTTGCTGGTGATTGGTCTGTTTAGTTTTTCTGTTTCTTGTTTGGTCAGTTTTGGACAGTTGTATTTTTCTAAGAAGTCCATTTCTTCTTGGTTTCCAACTTGTTAGCATATAGATTCTCATAATGTTCTCTTATAATTTTTGTATTTCTGTGGGGTCCATCGTTATTTCTCCTTTCTCATTTCTGATTCTGTTTATGGGTGTAGATTCTTTCTCTTAATGAGTCTTGCTAGGGGTTTGTCTATTTTGTTTATTTTTTCAAAGAACCAGCTCTTGGTTTCATTTATTTTTTCTATTGTTTTATTCTTCTCAATTTTATTTATTTCTTCTCTGATCTTTATTATGTCCCTCCTGGTGACTTTGGGCCTCATTTGTTCTTCTTTTTCCAATTTCAGTAATTGTGTCTTTAGACTATTCATTTGGGAATGTTCTTCTTCAAATACGCCTGGATTGCAATATACTTTCCTCTTAGAACTGCCTTTGCTGCGTGCCACAGAAGTTGTGGCTTTGTGTTGTTGCTGTCATTTGTCTCCATACATTCTTTGATTTCTGTTTTGATTTGGTCGTTAATCCATTGATTAATTAAGAGAATGTTGTTAAGTCTCCATGTATTTGTGAGCCTTTTTTTTCGTTCTAAAATTTAATTCTAGTTTTATACCTTTGTGATCTGAGAAGTTGGTTGGTAGGATTTCAATATTTTTGAGTTTACTGAGGTTCTTTTTGTGGCCTTGTATGTGGTCTATTCTGGAAAATGTTCCATTTGCACTTGAGAAGAATGTGTATCCTGCTGCTTTTGGGTGCAGAGTTCTGTAGATGTCTGTTAGGTCCATCTGTTCTAGTGTGTTGTTCAGTGTCTCCTTGTCTTTAATTATTTTCTGTCTGGTTGATCTGTCCTTTGGAAGTCACCTAAATGAATGCATTGCTGTCTATTTCCTCCTTTAATTCTGTTAGTATTTGTTTCACATATGCCGGCGTTCCGGTATTGGGTGCATATATATTTATAATGGTTATATCCTCTTGTTGGATTGACCCCTTTATCATCATGTAATGTCCTTCTTTATCTCTTGCTATTTTCTTCGTTTTGAAGTCTATTTTGTCTGATACAAGTACTGCAACACTTGCTTTTTCTCCTTGTTGTTTGCATGAAATATCTTTTTCCATCCCTTCACTTTTAGTCTGTGTATATCTTTGGGTTTAAGGTGAGTTTCCTGTAGGCAGCATATAGATGGGTCTTGCTTTTTTATCCATTCTGTTACTCTGTGTCTTTTGATTGGTGCATTCAGTCCATTTACATTTAAGGTGATTATCGATAGATATGTACTTATTGCCATTGCTGGCTTTAGATTCATGGTTACCAAAGGTTCAAGGGTTGCTTCTTCACTATCTAACAATCTAATTTAATTTTCTTGTTAAGTTATTGTAAACACAGTCTGATGTTTGTTTATTTCTCTCCCTTCTTATTCTTGCTCCTCCATTCTTTATATTCTAGGTGTTTTATTCTTTGCCTTTAGTTAGTATTTGGATGGTCTGCTTTCTTTGCTATGATTTTATTTTCCCTGGTGACCTCTTTTTAGCCTTAGGAGTGCTTCCCTCTAGAGCAGTTCCTTTAAGATGTCCTGTAGAGTTGGTTTATGGGAGGCAAATTCTCTCAGCTTTTGCTTGTCTAAGAATTGTTTAATCCCTCCGTCATATTTAAATGATAATCGTGCTGGATACAATATTCTTGGTTAGAGGCCCGTCTGTTTCATTACATTAAATATATCATGCCATTCTCTTTTGGCCTGTAAGGTTTCTGTTGAGAAGTCTGATGATAGTCTGATGGGTTTTCCTTTGAAGGTGATCTTTTCTCTTTCTCTAGCTGCCTTTCATACTCTGTCCTTATCTTTGATCTTTGCCATTTTAATCATTATGTGTCTTGATGTTGTCTTCTATTGGTCCCTTGTGTTAGGAGATCTGTGGGCTTCCATAGACTGCGAGACTATTTCCTTCCCCAGCATGGGGAAGTTTTCAGCAATTATTTCTTCAAAGACACTTTCTATTCCTTTTTCTCTCTTCTTCTTCTTCTGGTGCTCCTATAATGCGAATGTTGTTCCATTTGGATTGGTCACACAGTTCTGTTAATATTCTTTCATTCCCCTGAGATCCTTTTATCTCTCTCTGCCTCAGGTGCTCTGTATTACTGTTCTCTGATTTCTATTGCATTAACAGTCTCTTGCATCTCGTCCAGTCTGCTGCTAAGCCTGTCAATGGCTTGTCTCATTTCTGCCTTGTCTTTCCTGACTTCTCTCACTTCCTCCCTCAGCTCTTGCATATTTCTCTGTAGATCCATCAGCATGGTTATGACTTTTATTCTGAATTCTTTTTCAGGATGATTGTGCATTTCCATCCCTTCAGGTTCTCTCTCAGGTGTTGTCTGGGTCTGTGTGATCTTTGTACCATATTCCTCTGTCTTTTCATGGCGATAGAAGTGGTCGCTGGTATGTGCCATGTATGTTAGCTGGGCTCTTTAAGACTTAAAACAAACAAACAAACAAAAAAACAAGCAAAAAAAAAGAAAGAAGAGAAAGAAAACAGATGGAAAAAAAAATGCCCACCCAGGAGTGGATTCTGTAAGGATGCTGTAGGTGGCGCTGTTGCTCCACTATTCTGCAGCTGCGGCCGGGCCTCTCTTTGTAGCTCTGGCCAGGGTGGGAACGAATGGGAGGCTGTTGTTCTCTGTGAAAATTTTCCGTGTGGCTACCTTTTCCCAGTCGCCAGCCAAGGGGTCCGAAATTCCTCAGGACTCCCAGCCCACTTGGCTGAGCGTGCCGGGGTGATCGTGTTCCCTTGCTGGGCCCCCCCGCCTCTCCAAGACCACTAAAAACAGTGCGCTTTCCTTTTTTTTTTTCTTTTTCTTTCCTTCCTGGGAGCCGGGTGCAAGCACCCCTGGTGCGTTCCCCGCTCAGATCCTGCCACTCTGTCTCTCCAGTCTCCGCTATACTGCACGATGTGTGTCAGCGCTCCCTGCGCAGATCACCGGGACTGGTTATTTCATGGGGTGTACTTCCACTCCCTCCCGGCTCTGAATCCTCTCCTCCCGCCGGTGCGCTGGGGTGGGGGAATGCTTGGGTCCCGCCGGGTCGCGGCTCTGTATCTTACCCCCCTCACGGGGTGTTGTGTGCTCAGGTGAACGTTTTTGCATGATTTGATAATAACACTTATTAGGCAAAAAAGTGGTATTTGTGTTATTACTATAGCAGCATTTGTTATTATTGCCATATTATCACACCTTCAAAAGGATAAGCCTCATCTTTTCAACTTGAGGGTAAATTTTTCGGAAGAATGCTGACTATTCTTTCTTGCATCCTCAATAAAATCTTGCAAAGTGTCTTGCACACAATACATATTTCCTAAGTACATATTTTTATTTTAACTGGATAGTTTTATTTAGGATAAATTTTATTCAGTTTTGTTCTGGATTTTATTTTTATTTTTTGATATTTGATCTGGGCTGATTTGGGGGAATATGATATGCAAATAGATATCTTGATGCAGATATCATGATGTCCATATTCACATTTACCAGTCATGAAAGTTAACATCATTAACTACCCATTATGCTGTATACTGCCTACATATGGTGTATATACGTAGTATTTGTGCAAGACACAGTACATATATTATAAGTTATCATAGATATCAAGTTAGAAAGATGTGATTAAGATTATTTTATACATTTTTTTGATGAGGAAACAGATTCAGAGAAGCTAGAAAAGTTGTCTGGAGTCACATAGCTCGTAAGCAGTACCAGTAGCTAGTGAGTAGTTAGTTATCTTTGGACATACGTAGCCATAGTTACTCAAACAGGCAATGAATACTTTCACTGGCAATAGCCTTCTATGGATATGAATTCTAACAAGCCTAAAGTAGAAATAATGTTCTTTTGCCTTTGAGATTCTAAAACTAAAATCACCTTTTTTAATGAAATAGTAACAAAATAATAATACTATCGTTGCATTTAGATATGTCCTTGGGTGGGGAACAGAACTGCTAATCTCAGCCACATCACTAAAATGAAGTATCGCTGTGCCTTTTATATGTTTCTAGATCTTTCATATTTAATATTTGGGCAACCTTAAGGAATTTGACACTTCATTCTGATTTGACTTAAATTTCCAATCTTGGTATTCATTAGTCTTCAAGGTATCTTGAAAGCCTGTGACCAATACTTTGAAATGGTTTGTCTTGCTTAAAGAGACTGGACATAATTTTACATAGATAATGATAATACTATAATAGGAATCGCCATCATTCTTTGTATGTGATAGTCAGGCATTTAGCTAAATCCTCTAAATGAGCTATGTTATCTAATCTTTCAACAGTTCTGTGAGTAGCTATTCATAATACTCTTAAGTTTATAGAGGAGGATGTTAAAATTTAGAGTTATGCAATTTGCTAAGTATCATATAATGAGATTTTGATATTTTAAATATCATACAATGAGGAAATGGTGGAATAGGGATTTGAAACAAGGCAGTCTGACTTCAAAAACTTCCTCAGGACCCTTTATGCTCTGACAAGACACGTGAGGTATTCCAGGCATGTATGAATACAAGAAACTCCACAAGATGTTTGGGGAATTTCCAGTCATCCCATGTGGAGGATGACATTTTGACAAAAGCAGAATATATTGTCTCTTTAGGCAAGAATTTATGATAGATCTTTCTTCCATGAATTAAAGTTCTGGATTATATAAATAAAACTCAAGTGTACTAAAGCAATTCAAAGAGCTTGTTGAAGCAGAGATGAGTCAGGTTACATCAAATACTGTCCTCCTAGAGGACTAGGAAACTGAAGAAAAACAGAATCCAGGCAACTTTTTAAAAATTCTGCTTAGCTTATCAAAGTGTTTTCAGTTCTAAAAATCCAGTATAGATGACGAATAATTCAATTTTCTTATTGTTATTGCCTCTTTCTTTTCCTAAGTGGTCCTTATGTATTTACTGTGGTACCTGTTCCTCATTAAGGACACAAAGTGATTATTCTGAACTGTATCCTAACATGTTTTCAAAACAGGTATTCTATGTGATTCCATTAAACTCAGGAGTGCTTAGAAATTCCCCAGAAATGAACAGTGAAAAACCATATTAAGACAGTCCATCCTCCTCATATCCTCATTGAGTATTAAATAAAACTTAGTTTAAGTTTTTTCTCCATTCAAATAATTCAATTACCTCTTGCTTAGAAAAGCCACCGATGTAACAACTCTTGGGTGACCTCCCAGCTGGCATTTCTCTTCTGCTGCTACTATAACAATTCCCTTCCATTCATTTATATTACTTCTAGTCTCTGCAACCAAGGTTTAATTGCCCCATGACCCATTTATATGTATCATAAAGGTCAATATGTTTTTGTTTTTTTCCTAATCTTCACATAAAGGACATAATGCATATAAATATGTATAAAAAGGACACTACTTGTTTTCTATAATCTGCACTGTCCAGGCTTAGGTGGCCTTTGAGACAAAAACCATGAAATGTTCAGCCCAATTATATCCATTTTTACTAAAAAAGGAGGTGCCTACTCCATAGCAACTATTCTATGCCTATAGAATTTGACCAAAACCTGGTGTTCACTGCCTATGATTAGGAGGCTGACAAACAGACACATATGATAATGAAAAGAAAATTTTCAGCACACTGGTCTTGCATTTCTTGAACCACAGAAACTATACCAATGATACTGTAGCACTCTTAAATTGTACCATAAACCCTGAACAACTAAAATTAATTATCTCCTAGAGGCAGAATATTTTACTGGTTAAAAGCATGAATGAAATCATCTTGGATTCAACTTCTGACTCTAGTTCTTAATAATTTGTGGCCTTACACAGGATATTTAAAAATTTTTAAGTTTATAATAGTGGAGATAATAAAAGTATCCATGCAGGAGGTTCACTATCAGGATTAAATGAGAATATGGGGATATGCAAGTTTGACAGAGTCTTATGTATTGCATTGTAATAAATTTTAGATATAATTATTATCACAGTTCATAAGTGATCAAAAGAACATGATCCAAAAAATAATTTCAAGTCTTTTCTTCCTCTGGCATATAGAGCTGCACATACAAAAACTAGATATACACACACACACACACATGCACACACACCTAAAGACTGAATTTGCTCAATGCAGACACATAAAATCTAGGAAAATCTTTGGTCAGATGCTTTGATTATGAACATAAGTAAAAGAGAAAGAAGAAAATCACTGCTTCAGAAACAGTTTTGGTTTTGTTTGTAAGTCATCAAAGGGGGTCATCAAACAAACATTCAACTACAAAACAAAGGTAGGTTAAAACTTTTCCAGCTGCACCTTCTACTACCATTTTATTGATGAAAGTTATAGGATAACACTTTGGAAACACTAATTCTCCCAAGAGGCCAGAGAGACTGGATATGCAAAATTCTGGTAACCTTGTCAGAGAAGCTAATTCTTTAATGGAGTGTTTCCAAAAAAACTTGAAAAAGCAGCATCTAACCATGTGAATTTGAATAAATGTTTAATTTTTTGCAGCTTTTTATTCCCTACATCATTAATTTTTCTCTAAGTTTAGCTGTTTCTTCTGTTAATTCTCAACCAAAGCAGCTGACCTTTGCCCAAATCTCTTCCAGTCACCCAACTTCACTGCAAGAAAATGACAAAAGCTGTACTTTGAAGGCAGAGTAGGATTTTTATTGACAGAGAAAATGAGAAGTGAGAAATCTCAGCATGGTTACTGTTGATGTGAACAGAAAACAGTGGCAAGTAGGGAGCATCTGTACAGAGATGTGGTAAAATAATGTTTAGGTTAAAATTATGCTGAATTTCCTGTTACCAACTGAACATCACCATCACTGCTTTCAGAGATTTGAGGTTAGGTGTAAATAAAGGCATTCATGTTGTATTTGGAAGGTAGACAAAAAGAGCCCATAAATCTTGGGAGCTTTAGCAGCCCCACAGAGGCAAATGCTGAGATTCACAGTTGGCTTTAGGGTGAATCCCTGACATTACTCTCTTGTCTGTCCAAGTTAGCCTTGTGAATTTACTCAGTGATCATGAGATGCACAGTGGCCTCTGCAAGCTCTTCAGAAGCACCCACTCTGGCATGCAGACTGAAATTGGTGAGTCTTTAGGGTTTCCCAGAAGCAGATCCTGAGTAAAGGATTCAAATACAAGTAGTTTAGTAGAGTGATAATCTCGGCAAACACCAATACAGGAGTGTAGAAAACAAGGGAAAGAAAACAATGAAGAGTGCACTGGATCTTGTTAACTCTGTGGGTTGCTGGAGCTTAATTCTGTTGAAAACTTTGAGCTCAGTGTGGAACTTGCACCGCAAAGTTCACCTGCCTTTGAATAAAGGAACTGGGATATTGTATATACCAGCTCCCATTTGTCATTGGCTGAGAGCAGCTCTTGAAAGACATCCATTTTGCTTTTTGTGGGGAAAGAGAGGGAGGGAGAGGGTCATATTTGGCTTACTATGAGCTTAGGGAGAGTGGATTTGGCATAATAGAAAGCTCTTGAGGGGTGGGAAGTCTGCTCTTGTTTATTATCATGGTAAGGCCAGTGGGGATATAGTCTTGCCATATCTATCTGTCAACATTCTATTTATCCTCAATGCCCATCTCAAATTAACTCTGCAAAATCATCCCTAATTTCCTCTATTTGACATTAATTACTCCTTAGTTCTACTCCCTTTGCACTTCTATTAAAATTTGTTTGAACAGGTAAGTCAATCTAATGAAGTATCTGTCACTCATGCCGTAAGGTGAACATCCTAAAGTCAGGGACTGTGGAGACACACTGCTTGATCTCTTAAGTGATCTAGCACACTCTTTGTATGAAATATTGAGCTTCTGAGTTGAAAGGATTGGACCAGGTAGGGAGTATAGGGTTTAGAACAAACAGAACTGTGTTCTACTCCCACATTCTATACTTACTAACTGTATGTTTTAGGTGGACAGTTTATCTCTTAAAGCACCAACATTTTTATTTGTAAGATAGGGATGCTGATATGTATTGCAGAGAATTATAATGATTAAAATTCTTCCCTTATGTCATATTTTCTTGTTATTATTTGCTTTAGTAGGCAGAACCCAGATCACTGGGTGAAGGTAAAGAAAGGAATCCTGCATATGAGCAGGGAGACTGAGCATAGGTTGTGTTTACTGTACTTTTCAACTCCAAAATTTTACAAAATAACATAATTCACATTTCCCAGGCCACAGACAGCCCTGCAGTAAAATTAGTGTCAGTTAAATTAATAGTTTCATAACAATTTTTTGGCTTTAGCCTTATTATCAATTGTGCAATCTCTGTCTTTTCTATTCCTCAAATACCCTTGACTAGTTCTGGTATGTATCTTCCCTGAAGTCCGAAGGGAAGGGATGTTGTCTATTTTTGTTCACTACTATATAATTAGCATCTAGAAAATGTCCTGGAATCTGATTGGTGTTCAATAAATACTTGCTACTAAATGAATGAACAGAAGAAAGTGTGTGTGTATGTGTGTGTGTGGGTGTGTGTGTGTGTATAGATATTGAAGATATATTCACATAGGCATTTGAACGTATTGTATTCAACTACTAAAACTTAATCAGCTACTAAGGATACTGCTTCTCCCTCTAAAGTTAAAGATACCTGAGCCTACACTCACACTAAATTTACTAAAACTAGAGGAATACTTTGAAACTACGGAGTGATCTTTGAAAATGCTGTGGGAACAGTTCCATTCAAGTAGAAAGTAGAGTCAGAATACCACCAGTAAGAGATGTTACTCGGATGTACTGATGCATCATAATTAAGAGCAAGAGCAATGCCTGACATAGCAAAAGCACATTAAAATGGGAGTGTGGTATTGGATTATGAGATTAGAGAAAATATACAAAGTATCTCTGGATTCTAGCATTCTATGATTCTAAATGTATAATGTCGTCATTAAAAATTCCTAAATAGACTGAGAATTAAATGAAGTAGGTAAAAGCAGTGAACAAATTACTCAGCATGTTAATAAAATCTAGCAATGTAAGAGTAAAAATTGTACCCCTGAGAATTAAAGATGGTGGCATGAGAGGTGAGACACAGGCTTCCTCCTAAAACCGCATATAATATGAAAATATAATTAATACAACTACTCGTGAAAGAGCAACAGGAAAGAGGACTGTGCCAGACTGCATATACCTGGAGAAAAGAGCAGACCTCACGGAACAGGGAAACATACCAAACCTGTGGCCCAACAGGATGCGAGACATTCCCCCACCCCAGCTCACCAGCGGGAGGAAGAGAAATGGAGCAGGGAGGGAGTGGAGGCCTGGGACTGCTGAATACCTAACTCCGGAGATGTGCTCTGGAAGTACAAACCTACATTTCATGGTGCTTGCATGGTACTCTCATGATCAGGGGGTTGGAAAGCTAAGACAGGAAGAAGACCCAGAGACAGTGAGATTCCAGCCACTTGTGGAAAGCAGGGATCCATACCTGGCTGTTCTGGGACAAAAGAAAGGTGCGCAGTCGGAGAGACTTCCGAATAGCAAGAGGGCTGCTAAAGGGGCAAGGATTGCACAGAGCTTACTGCTCAGGAGAAAGGACAGGTAGACAAAATTGTCCAGGTGCACTCTGCCCAACAGGTTGGGAGCCTTCACGTTCTTCAGGTGCTCCAGCTCCATGCCTGGCTACACAGCTCCAAGGACCCCCTCTGTGATATGAAGCCCACTGCGCCTTGTTCCCAGCCAGGCCCACCTGGCTCGCAAACCGGCAAACCCTACCATGGTGTTAGGCCAGACAGAGGGAAGATCTGTCTACAGTAACTACAAATGCAAAGCATAGAGACTTATACCTGTGTGCTTGGCCCACTGGTTCAGGCAGTGGTGTCAGGCATAGCAGCTGGGAAGCAGGACACAGCACTTTCCTCCCCCTGGCAACAATACCATTCCCCTATGACCCCTGATATTGCTTCAGGGGCTGAGCAGCTCCAGAGAGTTTCTGGGCACTACAAGGTGCCATATACAAATATGAAACACCAAAGGAATCTGGTTCAAAGTAAAATTATTAATACAACTCCTGAGAAAGATTTAAATGACATCGACCTCATGAATCTTCCTGAAGGGAGTTCAATATAAAAATCATTAACATGCTCATGGAGGTACGGAAAGATATTTAAGAACTCAGGAATGAATTACGGTCAGAGATCCAATCATTGAAGAGCACAATGGAGGGTATTAAAAGCAGATTGGATATGGTGGAGGAGATGATAAATGAAACAGAAACTAGAGAAAAGGAATACAAAGAAGCTGAGGCACAGAGAGAAAAAAAGATCTTTAAGAATGAAAGAATATTGAGAAAACTGTGTGACCAATCCAAACAGAACAATATTCGCATTATAGGGGTACCAGAAAGAGATAGAAAGTGTCATTGAGGAGGTAATTTCTGTAAACTTCCCCAGTTTGGGGAAGGAGATAGTCTCTCAGGCCATGGAGATGTGCATATCTCTCAACAGAAGGGACCTAAGGAAGACAGCACCAAGATATATGGTAATTAAAATGGCAAAGATCAAGGATAAAGACAGACTATTAAAAGCAGCCAGAGAGAGAAATAAGATCACATACAAAGGAAAGCCCATCAGGCTATCATCAGACTTCTCAGCAGAAAACTTACAGGCCAGAAGGGAGTGGCATGATATATTTAATGCAATGAAGCAGAAGGGCCTCAAACCAAGATTACTTTATCTGGCAAGATTATCATTTAAATTTGAAGGAGGGATTAAGCAATTTCCAGATAAGAAAAAGCTGAGAGGATTTACCTCCCACAAATGATCGATCTCTACAGTGAATTTTGGAGGGACTGCTATAGATGGAAGTTTTCCTAAGGTTTAATAGTTGTCAACAGAGGTCATAAAACCACAGTAAAGAAAGTAGAACAGCTAATTACTAAGCAAATGCAAAATCAACTATCCCCAAGGTCAATCAAGGGATAGAAAAAGTACAGAATATGATACGAAATATATAAAGAATGGAGGAGGAAGAAAAAGGAGGAGAAAAAAAATTTTTAGATTGTGTTTATAATAGCATATTAAGTGAGTTAAGTTAGACTCTTAGATAGTAAGGAAGTTAACCTTAAACCCTTGGTAACCATGAATCTAAAGCCTGCAATGGCAATAAGTACATACCTATCGATAATCACCCTAAATGTAAATGGACTGAATGCACCAATCAAAAGATACAGAGTCACTGAATGGATAAAAGAGAAAGATCCATCTATATGCTGCCTAAAAGAGACTCATTTTAAACCCAAAGACGTACACAGACTAAAAGGGAAGGGATGGAAAAAGATATTTCATGCAACTAATAGGGAGAAAAAAACAGGAGTTGTAGTGTCATAATAAACAGAACCACGAATTGAGACTGAGATTGCAGAAGAAAGAAAAACTTTTCAGTACATTTAACATGAATTTTTTTCTGCTTTTTATACTTGTAGACCCACATTTTAATTTTGCACTGGGCCTTGTGAATTATGCAACAGGACCTAAAAGTAGAATAAGGTAATGAAGATATCTGATATAAGAACCATGAGCCATATCTTTGCATTTGGTTTCCTTTTCTAAGGTTCCTTTTCCCTCTAAACCCACACAGCATTTTGCTTTTCTGAACAATTGTGTTTTTCAGGAGATCTTACTTAAAGAGAACAGTTGTTTCTTGTTTAAATGTTTGTTTAGTTTCCTTGTTGACACTCAGGGAAAGAAACACCACTGTATCTCTCCACATTTCTACTTTGTTTGATTCCCTTCCCACTGGGCCCCACCCCTACTACTTCACACTTAGATTTCATGGGTGATGACGAGTCAGATGGCATTTCTCACTAAAGCTCCCTTGGGCGTCCTAGCAGTTTAGATCACCTCCATTGCAGACAAAGCTGAGAGAAACACATGCAAAACTCAGTTCCCCTCAGAGCTATTCTGAGAACCTTAATTCATTTGAGAACTGGAGGATGGCAAAGAACCTCAGCCTACACTCCAATTTACAAAGCAGAGAAAAACACTGACTTTTCTGTGATGACAGATCACAGGAGAAGGCAGTCAGAAACAGCATTACAGCATAGACGGTCAGAGTATGTCAACCCTCACACGTCCCAGGCAATTCCATTTCCCTCATGATAGTGACAGTTTTCCTGAGGTGTGGTTAGAGGTGCAATGAGTGAAGTGAAAAGTGTGGAACTGCAAGGAAGGGGATGGGAATGTTGATACTGAACCAAATGATGAGACTAAGGAGGCCCACAAGGAGGAAACATATGGCCATGCATATGCGCAGTGATTTGTATCAGGAGCACATGTGGCTAGATGACAGGATGGCAACACTGGGGGAGAGCAGTCAGAATCAGTTCTCCAAACTGCCTCCTCTTTTCCCTCCTGAGTGCTTCCCCATGGTGGCAAGATACTTCTCAATAATATCAAGATGGATTTCATCACTTTTGCGAGCTGGGGCATATCTGGATCTGAACATAAGTACAAATGAAAGGTATGCTTTGCACTTGTTTTTGCATTGGAGAAATTGAGCTCTTGATGCATATTTTTAAGATCTTGATTTTTGCCATCTGTGTTCTCTTTGAGCAAGTCCTCCCATGTGTCTTTAAAAACAGGTGATGATGGTAGGATAACAGTGATGATGATGATATAGCTAATCAATTTCCTGTCTAGCTAGACATCATCTTACTGAAAAATCTGTAGGACAGTATTATTAGAACCATAACCATGAAGAGATCACATTGGTTTTGATATGGTGTGGAACTCTTGGTGCTATAGATGAGAAATGAGGTCTGTAACATTTAATAAATGCCATCTTGATGCAACCTAGTTAGTTTTGTTACACATGGACAGGAAAATGTACTGGGGTCTAATTGAATATACAGGAGAGATAATATGGCATCAATGATAACAATAATAGAACTCATTACTTGTGAAGGATGTGAAATAATATAAGATGCCGTTGTGTACCTGCTATTAAAAACATTTCCTTCTAGAGGTTGCTTCACTGCAAATATAATTTGAAAAATTATTCTTTATCTATAGCTCTAGGGTACACCTTCTAAACAGAGTGCATATTTAAAACTGACAGTTATTTTTCAGGCAATTTACCTTTCAGAAAATTTGACAAATTAGAAGAACAACCAAATGAAATTTGAAGATTTGTAAACTTCACCTTTATTCTTTTTAAAAATTAAAAATATTCCTTGCTATATTGTATGTATGAAATGATTTTGTTCTATGCTGTGCTGGAACTGTGAGATCTCTGGAACTATATGACGATTTATTACTGAACATCTAACCCTTATAACGTTATTATCTTTAAAATGAAGGACATGCATCTTCCAACGTTAGAGGATTCAGCATGAAACAAAGGCTCAGAAATATAGAAAATACTGTTAGTTTTCGTTAAATATTTGTGGATTGGTGTCATTTTTGCAAGATGCTTTTTGGGGTATCACAGATGTAGTGATGATAGAAACATTTCTATCTTCATAGAGTTTACATTCCTAGTGAGAGTAAACAGGCAATAAATATATAAACAAGTAAGTGAACAGATAATTTCAGATTAAAGTTTTAAAAACACGAAACAGGACCAGAGAGACTATGTGTGGGGGCTTCTTTAACTAGGATGGGATAAAAACTACCTCAAAGACATAGTACTTGAATTGAAACTCAACTAATTGGAAAGGACCAGGCATGTGGGATATGGGGAAATGCTCTTCACACAAAGTAGTAAGTATGAAGAACTTGAGAGGCAAATCACCTTAAAATGTTTGAGGTTTAGAGGAAAGTTCAGGATTCTTCAGCCATAAGCAAGGCGTAAATAAATAGGAACATAAGCCAAACAGGAGAGTTCATAGCAGGAATCAAATCATACAACGTCACAGCAATGTGTTTCCATTTCCCCTATGACATCATCCTATTTTAACATGTTTTATATCCACATTTGCTTTGTCTTAACTCCATCCTTTGGTTCCTTGAGGACAAAGCCATGTCTTACTCTTTCTAATCAACTAGATTGCTCTGTTCTTTCATATTTAAAAGAGTTTGGCTTAAAATACTCAAATATTGAGAAGAGGGGAAACCAATAACTGTTGCAACTTCTTCAAATTTTCATGGGAGTCAGCAATACTGACTGAATTAGTTTAACTGAAAAATTAACTAATTGAATTAAAAAAATCTGAATATCCATCTAGCAGGGCAAAAAAATTAAAAAAGAAAACTGTCATAATTCCTGTTAGTTAAGGCTGAAAATGAAAGCTAAAATTTCAATTTAATGCTGTAGTGATTGAACAAGCTTATAATGAGTAAATGAATAGCTTTATATTCAAAAAAATATATCCACAGAATAAACAGCATCCTGATGATAGTAAAGGGGAATTTTCTAAATATTCAAGGAACATACACATAATCTCTGTTTTATATAAAATGTTGAAGAGAATAGGAAAAAGAAGTGAGAATTTCCAAACTTACAAGTTTAATATGTATGGCCTTAGTGCCAAAGCCCCAAAATAACTGTACAAGTAAAAATACATGCAAATCTCACTTACTAACATATGTGCAAAATCCTATTTAAAATATTAACTAAATTTAGGAATACAGATGTTCAAATAATCAGAGCATGACATAGAACTTATTAGGTAATTAGCCACATTAATAGATTAAAAGAGAGGTAAAACTCTATATTCACTCATGAAAATAAAAATTCTTAGCAAACTAGAAAAAGAAAACTTTTCTTCGAACTTTTCTTTCCTTTTCAATTCAGTCCTTGAAATTCACTAAAAATATCATAGTTAACATTGTACTGGGAATTCTAGCCAATGCCTTATATAAGAAATGCAACTTAATGGTTTTAAGGATAGCAAAGGAAGAAATATAAAGTCTTTATCCATGGATAGTTTAATTTTCTACATAGTAGATTTAGAAAAATCTATACAAACATCATTAAAAACATATAAAAGTGAAAGCAAGGTTGTTTCTTGCATACAAGATCAATATATAAAAGGCAAAAGCTTTCTCATTAAACAGCAACAAATGATTATAGCAAACATAATTTAAAAAACCTTATCCTCAGCAATAGCAAATTTCATCAACTATTTTGCTCCATGGAAAAATTATTATTGTGTGTGTGTGTGTGTGTGTGTGTGTGTGTGTGTGTGTGACTGCACTGAAGCTAGAGACCAGTTTAAAGAATTGATATGTGTATAATATTAATTACTTCAAGAACAAGAATATTAAAGAACATTGTTTCTACATATTTAGTAACTAATTCAATTGACTTTGCATCTTGACAATTTCCAGTCTGTCTGACAGTGTAGGAAAATTCTTAGAATTGCTTCTTTGATCATTTCTTTCTTTCTGTACCCTTTTCCCAGGGTATTTATTATTCAAATGTTGGATTTCCTTTCTCTTCCCTTTTTCAGATTTTTAAAATTTTGCTCTAATTTTGAGAAACTCAACTATATATTCTAGCACTTCTGCTGTTATTTTTATTATACCTTCACATTTATGATTTTCAAGGATTCTTTTCTATTCACTGAACATAATTTTTAAAAGCATCATATTTTATAGATGCAATCTATTTTCCAATTTTTCTGAGAATATTAATGATATTATTTTAGAAGTTTTGTTCTCAGTATCTTTTATCCACTAAGTTGGTTTCTTTGGTTTCTTGGTTCTTGTCTATTTCTTCCTTGTTAACTTTCCTCCTCTCTTGTATGAACATATTTGGCTCTCTAGAAATGAGTAAGAATTAGTAGCTTAAAAAACTGTCCTTTAGAGCATGATATGGATGTATCATTTGTTACCCTTTTCCTTGAGCTAATCAGACATCTTTAAACCAATCCTTCAATCTCAATTTTGGAGAAAGGATTTGGTTCCCAATATTCTGCATTTCAAATGGGGGTAGAGATCTAAGGGTCTCTATTTTTACCCATCAGTATACATATTACTGCCTAATCTTCCTCTTTATCAGGAGGTATGCCTGATCTCAACTGTGCCTGCCATTTTCAGTTCAAAGATGGTCTGAAACTTTGAAGACAGCAAATCCACAGCCATTTACTGGGCAGAAGAAAAGCTGTCACCCAACAAAGCAAAGGAAGGGAAGGATCTAGAAATCTGTTTGTCAAAAAGCTTTGACCCATTGTGTATATGTACCACATCTTCTTTATCCATTCATCTACTGATCGGGGAGGGCTGTACAACCCAGAGAAGACAAGTAGTGACTCTACAGCATCTCACTATGCTGATGGACAGTGACTGTATGGGTTTGGTGGAGGGGACCTGATGAAGGGGGTAGTGTAATCATCATAATATTGCTCATTTAATTGTAGATGAATAATATCAAAATAAACTTAAAAAAAAAACAATAACAAAAAAGCTTTGACCCAAACTCCCTTATTTTAGGTTTCCTTCGCCTTTTGGTTTTAAGGGTACCTGGTTCTACCAGCTCCTATGACTTTCATGTTTTCTCTGGTAAAAGGCTCATGCCAAGCTGTCCCCACTGCCAGATTGTAATTTTGCTCTATTGGGTTCTTTGACTTGGTTACCATTCACCCTTCTGCTTTTGGTCTTCCACATTTTTTTCTCTTCATATTCTTGGGTATTAACACTTCAAAGGATTATTAAAACAAAGAAAGGATATATGACAGAGATCTTATTAAAAATGGTTCTCATGTTATAATAATGGATGAGAAGATAATATAGCAAAAATGTCAATTATCTTCACATTAAACAATATGAACCCAATCAAGATGCGAATATGATTTTTCATAGAAAATGACAATCTGGCTTGTAAAATCTTAATATAGTAAAAGGCCAAGGCAATTTGGGAAAAGGGGAAGTAGAATTCCCTTACAATATATGAAGATGCCAAAATGCTAAGAACTGGATAGTATTTGTTTCTTGTAGAGACAGAAAAGCAGAACCATGGAAGAGAACTGCAACCAGAGGCTGGACCTAGACCTATCCATAGTTTGGGAAGGAATGTGTGACAACTGTGGCATGATAAATCAGTGGAGGAAAGAAAAAGATCACTTACAAAATGATTCTAGGAAAAATGGCTAACCAATGATAATAAAACCAGATTTCCTACTTTGCACTATACTTCAAATTACCTCAATTAAAGACTCCAACATTAAAACTTTCAGAAGAGAACATCTTTATAAATGAGGGATGTCTTTATAAATTTTAAATTCCCACCATTTCTGGAAAAACACTCAAAAAGCATAACTTTAATTAGAGAAATTCTTAATGACAAGAGTAAAATTAAAAACTGCATTACAGGTGATACCATAAACAAAGCTGAAAGACAAATATCTTTAGGAGAAGGTGTTTTCATAGCACGCAGTCAGTAAGGGATTGGTATCTAGATTATATTAAACATAATAAATATGTCTCAAATTAACCTTAGAAATGGTGTGGGGGGATCATGGGGAAGATAGTAAAGCACAGAGAAGACAGTGCTGATGGACTGATGGGCAGTGACTGCAATGGGGGGGGAACTTGATAATATGGATGAATGTAGTAACCACATTGTTTTCCTTGTGAAACCTTCATAAGAGTGTATGTCAATGATACCTTAATAAAAAAATTATTAAAAAAATTAAACTTAGAAAGATAAACAATACAAAAATTAAACACCAAAACAAAGAGAAAACAAACAAAATATAGGAAGAGCTAATTCAGGGAAGTACAAGCCTAAATGGCCAATAAATGTAAAAAAAAAAAGCAACACCAGTTGTAATAAAAAAATAAGTAATAAGAACAAAGTGTAATAGGATCTGTACAATTTAAGACCCTTTAGGGAAAAAAGTTCATGAAAGAATTTTAAACATCTTATTATGGATACATATATATGTTGCAAATTTATGAAAATCTGTATGAGAACACCACACCACTCCAAGATAGTGATTCTTTTTTCTCTGGAGAAAGTGCAGGGTAGTAGATAAGCTCCCTTTGATCATATCTCTAAATTTTATTTCTTTAAAAATTAGCATCTAAAGGAAATTTGGACTTACAAAATTTCACAGAGCAAATAAGTGAAAAAGATAATTTAATTCATGTTTTCTAAGTCCCTTGCTCTTCCCACTCAGCCACAGTCTGATCACTTGCAGAAATTCATGAAGTCATAAGTAATAAGGAGTTTTCAGAAGCAAACATAGCAACTCCCTTAATGCTTCATACACTGTGTGCAGGATATTAAAATAACAACCCAGTTCAGAAAACAAAATTGAGCAAAACCATTTGCTATTATATGTGAAAAAATATAACATTTATTGACTGAATACCTCTCATTGGTTTCTTCTGTTACACAGATATCATCTAAAACAGAAAATAAGTACTCTCTGTGATTTATTCTCATAATTTATTCCATAAATCTCTCCAAAATTCTCTTTATCATATTTTATGTGGCATTATTCCTATATGTCTGTATACACATGAATCAAGTAACAAAGATCAGAGGCTGGACAACATCATTATTGAGAGGTGTGCATTCTGGAGAAAATATAGAAACACACCAAAGCTCTTTATTTTGAAGAATCTGTTCCCCAAGAGTTGGTTTTTCCAAGAGGTTTTTAATGAATTGCATAGAAAAAGTCCTTTGAATCCTAAAGGCTTAGATTCTGTCCAGGGGGGTACCTTATATTTAGTTAAAAAGAATCCATGATACCTTGCTACCTTACCCATTCATTTCATTTCGTTTATTATTCCTTTAAAGATTTTAAATTGGTTAGCAAAATGTGTGTGTGTGTGTGTGTGTGTGTGTGTGTGTGTGTGTTTGTGCATTCTCATCAATACGCTGGAGAATGGAAGAACTTGGTTTGCCTCATCTAAATGAGACGTACATATATGCATAAGAAAAAAAAGCAAAGCTGCCCACTTGTACAGCCAATGAGATACAGAGCTTAGCTTTCTCATATAAAATTACAAAATGTCATTCTATTGTTAATTCCATAACAAATCATTATCTGCTATCTTTAAGGCACTGATTTATTTCATGTTGCCCTGTAAGTTTAACAAACTTGAGATTAACACAGATTGTAGAATGCCCTTCTTGGCATGCTGAGGAATTACCCCTCTATCAGTATTCACTCTTTAGAGTTAGGAAATATTTATTTCTTCATCTGCATGATAAGCACTATGTCATCTTTAATGTCATACCACCCACAAAAGATGGTGAAATATGAAACAGCATCCAATTTTCCTGGTAATGCCAGCATAACTCTATGACAAAAAGAGAATTTGAAAGCTTCTGATACGTAAATGTTAAGTTTAATAATAAAATAAGTTAGCATTAACCCCAGGTGATAAGATAAGGCAGGTACAATCACTTCCTACCCATGTATACAATGAAAATAACATAAGAAGCAGATTTAGGTTGTACTCAAGTAAATAAATCCGTGGGCACTGGATCTATTTTCTAGCACAATTCCATGAAGATACATCAATAAACTATTTGTAAAATAAATGAATGAGTCATTTACATAATGGATTATTGCAAAGAGATCATAGTTTTTAAAATAAAGATTTCCTCATTTCCAGCATGGGTTGTTGATTGCATCATTCATTCATTAAATGGTTGTTGAGTATCAACTAGTTTCCTGATCTTCTAATGACTGGATGTAAAACCGAAAAAGTCAGAGAGACATGGTTCTTTTGGTATAGAGTTGTATACAAGAAAAATAATTCATTGAAATCATGACAAGAATTAACAGAAGCACAGACTGCTTTAAGCGCATACCAGAGTCACTTACCCTAGTTTGGGATAAAGAATGACCTCTGTGGAGAAGAGACATTAAAAAGCTTCCTCTAAATGATAGAACAAGGAACTGGATTAATGTTTAATGTTTCTATTTCAGCTGTATTTCTAAGAAAATGTAATTGCTCATATATTTTGCCAACTGAAAAAATTAACTCATGAGGTTAAATTTCATTCACTATGAAATTTTCAAAACTCCCCTAAGCCCTTTCTGCCTCTATCTTGTCATGTGTAAAATGAGGACCATAACACAAGATGCTCTCAAGGCATGCTTTAGGAAATACTGACATTCAGAAATACTGAAAATATCATCCCCTATACAAAATTCATTCTGTTTACCCAGCACAAGTGACAGTTATGATTTTTAAATATTTTAATAAGTAGATTTTACTTAGTCAATATTCCACAATATTTTTGTTTCAATATATAATCATTACATTATTACTAACATATCTTTTATCTTTTTTAAATTTTTTTATAATAAGTATTCAAAATCCAGTGTGTATTTTATATTTTACAGCACATCTCACCATGGACGAACACTTTCAAGTACTCAACACTACATATGGCTATTGGCTCTTGAATTGGATAGCACGACACTAAAATAAGCGAAATGCTACAGTACATACTAGAAAACAAATAAGTGATGAGTGAACAGAACTTAAATAATACAAAAGGTACTAAACAAAGAATAGGAAGTCTCCCACCTAGACCTACAATCCCTCTCCCCATATGCAACCATATTAACAGTGCCTGTGTATTCTACCCAAAAAGTTTGTGCCTATGGAAAAATAAATTTTATATAAAACTACAACTATATATATATATATATATACATATATATAGATGTGTATATATATATGCACATATACATCTATATGTACATATGTGTATATATACCTATATGTATAAAAATTATGAATATGTGTCTATAATGTACATATAACTTAAGATAATACATATTTATGTATTGTGTATTATGTATACATATACACTTAAATTACATAAACTTTAACATAAGTGAACATTTTATATTATACCACTGATCTGTCACTTGCTTACTTAATAATATATGTTGACTATTTCAAATGAGCATATATGCCTCATTTTTCTATGATAAACAACACCATGGTGAACATCCTTATCAAATATCTTTATGTCCAGATAAGAGTTCTGTAAGACACATTCCTCAATCATATGGGATATGCATTGATTTAACATTGCCCACTTGTCCTGACTTTTTTTTTTAAGTTAGGAGACAATGCATGGTGAGTACTCATACAGAGAGTGTAGATAAGAGATCAAACTATAATCTCAGCCAATTCCTTCCCCTGAAATAATTCCTGTTATCAATTTGGAGCACCTCCTTTATTTTATACACCTCCTCAAGCTCACTTGTTAATTCTTTGGAAATATGATGACTTTATGAAGCATATTACTTTGCTTACATGATTTTGTACTCTTAGTATAAGGGGAATGAAAGTATAAGATGATTTTTTACTTTCAGTATAAGCTGAATAATAATAATAATAAGTTTATATATATATATATATACACATAATATATGATAATTTAGGTCAAACGTGGGGAGTGTATAAATAGGAAAGTTTTATTAGTGAATTCGTGAAGCTTGTTTTTCTAATGCAAAGTATAAATTATTTTGATATAGACTCTGCCCTGTTGAGAAAAGCCAGTATCTGAAAGCAATCTGAGTTTGGTTCTTGTTAAAGAACTATCACACTTGTGTAATTACCACATATTTGTGAAATTCAAGTCCATGTATTCTTTTCTTAGAGGAACTTAAAAAACAAACAGGATACTTGAAAATAGACACAAATAGCATAATTGAAAACAGACATAAGTAATTCCTCAATAAATTTGCTACTAGTTTTAAAATTCTTCACCAATATTAGCTCAGACTTAATATTTAAAGGCATTGGGGTTTAATCATTATCATCTTCCCCCTTACTGCTGCAAGTTGTGCAATTTGATATGCTGAGGTTTGCATGCAAGAGGAATGTGGAGGATTGTTCTAGGAACAGAATTCACTGGTCGTCACTTTTAGTGTTCTTCATTGCTTTGTAGATTCATGCTTCTATCTGGCTTAATTACCTATCTAACTAAAGATTTTCCTTTAGCATTTCCTGTAGTGCAGGTATTCTGGAAACTCATTCAGCTTTGTAAAGAAGTGTTATTTCATTTCATATATGAAATACATTCTTATTGGATACAAATTCTTGTGTAATACCTTTTGTCCCTCAGTGCCTTGAAAACGTTACTCCACTCTCTTTCGAATTGCATTGTTTTTCGTGAGAAACTTTCCATCATCCTTATTTGACCCTTTGTATTTTTTCTGCTTGTTTTAAAGATTTTCTCTTTACCACTGGTTTTGGGAAATTTAGTATGATGTACATTGTGTAGTTTTCTCAATATTTCTTGTGCCTAGGGATTATTAACCTTCTTGGTACTGTAGGTTTATAATTTTAATCAAATTTGGAAAAACTTTTCTAAGGCAATTTTTCCAAGTTTTTCTCCCACACACTCCTTCAGAAGACTCTAAACATACATTAGGTCATCTGAAGTTGTCCCACAACACCATAATTCTCTT
The DNA here is from genome assembly GCA_032199065.1 of Smutsia gigantea. Taxonomy (NCBI): domain Eukaryota; kingdom Metazoa; phylum Chordata; class Mammalia; order Pholidota; family Manidae; genus Smutsia; species Smutsia gigantea. The sequence continues at coordinate 45,598 of JAVSCE010006869.1, read as the reverse complement.
TTCGTTTCTTACGAATTATTTTTCCTGTTTTAGTTTGGATAGTTTCTATTGTTATATCTTCAAATTCACTCATCTTTTCTTCTATACTACCTATTCTGCTGCTAATCACATCTATTACTTAATTGTACAGATTTCATCTCATACATGGTAGTTCTCATCTCATCCATTTGAATTCTTTAGCATATCTTCTGTTGCTCTACTTAACTTTTTAAACACATGGAATATATACATAATAACTATATGTAAAGCCCTGTTAATTTTAACATCTGGCTCAGACCTGCAATGCTTTCAATTGATTGACTTTTCTTCTCAATGTGGGTAGTATTTTCTTATATATCTGGTAATCTTTGAATGCTAGACATTAAAAATTTTACTTTATTGGGGGCTAGGCATCATTGTATGCCTACAAATATTACTGAGTTTTGTTCTGGGATGCAATTATATTACTTGGAACTGGTCTTGCTTTAATGATTGTTAGTTGCTTCTGGACCAATGTTCAGTATAGAAATAATAATTCCCCACTACTAAGGCGAGGTCTTCTTGATTACTCTGCCCAATTCCCTGTGAACTATGAGATTTTTCCATCTGCTTGATGCAAACAGGCACTATTCCTGATCGCATGTGAATGCCAGACACTGTTACCCCTAATCCTTTGAAGTAGCTTCCCTAGTCTTGAGTAATTTTCTCACATGCATGTGTGGCTCAATAGTTGAGGGAGACCTGTTCTAGATCTTAGGAGTTCTCCTTCCATGTGCTCTTTCCGATAATCTGTCCTATACTCCAGCTGTCTTTGTCTGCCTGCATTCTCAGCAATGCCTCCTGAACTCAGGAGTATAGCAAACCCCAAATAGTTTTCTCCTTCATATACCACTGCCTAGATACTCTCTCAAATTAGTATTCTAGGAATTTCTTTGGCTCACCTTATTTGTTTTCCATCTCTTGGGGTTCACCATCCTTTATGTCCAATGTTTTGAAAATCTTTGTCTATTTTTTGTCTATTTTTTGATTGATTGGGACAGTCATGATTTGGGTTGGGAGATGCCAATACCTTTTCTCCCACCAATTAACAAATGTTTGTTGGCTGAAAAGCTGGAGCAAGTGGGGCTGATAAATGAACTCTTTTGTTCATGTCTATTCTATAGGAAGGAAATATAACAAAACAATTAAAAAATAGGCATTGAATTTGTAAAAATATTTATAAACACTCTATGTTTACAATGGGACATGGAAAGTAATAAGTTTGCTATAGAAGTTAATTACCCAAAACTTTTGGTGATGAAATTATTTGAGATTTGTCATAACTTTATAATAATTACAGTCATGAGAAGCATGTGGGCCTTCAATCAAAATCTGGCTAGATTTATTGTGAGTGCTCTTTGAATATTAGATATTTAGTTGATTATTTTTGAATATTCATCAGATCCTCAATTTTACTGATTTTATTTAATTTCCATAAGTATCCACTGAAGTCAGTAGTAATCAATATAAAACTAAATAGCCATCAACAAAACAAGAAGACAAGACAATCCTTCTGTGCCAGCATCCTTATTTGGAAAAATTTTCAGATTTTCTATAACCTACCTAATGGTACCACTGCTGATGGTATTAGTGTAAAATTTCAACTTGAGAAGAATATTATCCTTTTCAGATCTTCATATTTTTCTAAGCAATTCCAGAATCAAAGTTGATTGTTATTATGAAATTATTTTTCTACTTAAAATCCTTTGACATCTCAATCAAAGTGAGAAAGAGCCCACACTATACCCTTCATGGTCCATTTTTTGGTAATTCGTATTATATTCCCAAAAATAAATAAATAAAGCATCAGTGCTGGCACAATATGCTAGCAAAAATGATTCATGATATATTGCATTGTTTACTATATGCTAGAGTTGTTTTCTGTTTTTGTTTTTTTATACCAGGTGATTTCTCTCCACCTTTCCATAACGGTACTCATCCATTACTCCCATTTTTGCTGATAATCCATTTTCTTTTTTTATACAGTAGAGGTATGGGTGGCTCTGTTTGGCCCTATTGTTTATGATCACCTAATTAAGAGGTTAGGACTCAAATAAGCTTGATAATAACAGTGAATTTTATTAATCATTAAAAAATGATCAGTTAATTCTCAACAATATGTTGTATGTACTATTATGCACGTCACTTATGAAAAACCAAGGCTTCGAGAAATTGCCCCAGGCTTCCCAATAAAGAACAGAGGTCTACCCTAATGCACACTTAACAACCACTAACAACCTTTTACCCAATATCTGTTAAACTTTAAGGAAATCCAGGCTTTTCAACTAAGCCTGTACTTAAGGTAACATTAAGATACAAACAAAATGAGAAAAGTCCATTCTAAAAGGAAGTTAAGTTATACAAGTATACTTCATTTTATTGAGCACTTTGCAGATACTGTTGTTTTCTACAAATTGAATATATTTGTGACAACTCTGCACTGAGAAACTCTATGGGCACCATTTCTTTAATTGCATTTACTCACTTCATGTCCTTATGTCATGTTTTGGTAATTCTTGCAATATTTCAAACTATTTCATTATTACTATGTTTGTTACAGTGATCTGTGATCAGTAGTGACCTTGGATGTGGAGGACATTTTAGTGGTCTGGATAGAAGATCACACCAGTCACAGCATTCCCTTAAACCCAAGCCCAATTCAGAGCAAGGTCCTAACTCTTCAGTTCTATCAAGACTGAGAGAGGTGAGGAGGCTGCAGAAGCAGTTTGAAGCTAGCAAAGGTTGGATCATGAGGTTGAAGGAAAGAAGCTGTGTCCATAGCAATAAAGGGCAAAGTGGAGCAGCAAGTGCTGATGGAGAAGCTGAAGCAAGTTGCCCAGATCTAGCTGAGATCACTGACGAAGGTGGCTACGCTAAACAACAGACTTTCAATGTAGATGAAATAGCCCACTGGAATAAGAGGCCATCTAGGACTTTCATGCCAGAGAGGAGTCAATGCCTGGCTTCAAAACTTCCAAGGACAGGCTGACTCTTGTTAGGGGCTAATGCAGCTGGTGATTCTAAGCTGAAGCCAGTGTTCATTTGTCATTCCAAAAATCCTGGGCCCCTTAAGAATGATGCTGAATCTACTCAGCCTTTGCTCTATAAATGAGGAACAACAAAACCTGGTTTTGCAGAAAGCAACAGCATGTCTACTTTCAACGTGGTTTACTGAATATTTTAAGCCCACTGTTGAGATCTACTGTTCACAAAAAAGCTACCTTTCAAAATAGTACTGCTCATCGACAATGTACCTGGTCACTGAAAAGCTCTGATGTTTATGATGTATAATGAGATTAATGTTGTGCTCATGCCTGCTAACAGAACATCCTTTCTGCAGCCCATGGATCAGGGCATTTCAACTTTCAGGCCTAGTTATTTAAGAAATACATTTCATAAGGCTATAGCTGCCAGAGATAGTGATTCTGCTGAAGGAGCTGGGCAAGTCAACTGAAAACCTTCTGGAAAGGGTTCACCATTCTAGATGCCATTAAGGGCATTCCTGATTCATGGGAAGAGGTCAAAGTATCAGTATTAACAGGTGTATGGAAGAAGTTGATTCCAACCCTCATAGATGACTTTCAGGGCTCCCAGAGTTCAGGTGCAAGAAGTAACTGCACTTGTGGTGGAACCGGCAAGAGAACTAGAAGAAAAACCTGAAGATGTGACTGAAACGCTGCATCTCATGAAACAACTTGAACAGATGGGGAGCTGCTTCTTCCGGATAAGCAAACAAAGTGGTTTCTGGAGATGGACTCTACTCCTGTGAAGGTGGTGGGAAGATTATTGAAATGACAATAAATGATTTAGAATATTATGTACATTTAGTTGATAAAGCAGCGGCAGGGTTTGAAAGGACAGACTCCAATTCTGGAAGAAGTTCAACATTAGTAAAATGCTGCCCAACAGCACTGCATGCTACAGAGATAATGTTCATGAAATGAAGAGCGAATCTATGTGGGAAACTTCATTATTGTCTTATTTTAAACAACTGCCACAGCCACCCCATCCTTCAGCGACCACCACCCTGATTGGTCAGCAGTCATGAACCCAGGCAAGACCCTTCGTCAGTAAAAGGATTATGACTCACCGAAAGCTCAGAGGATGGCTAGCCTTTTTATAGCAATGAAGTATTTTTTAATTAAGGCATGCATATTTTTTTAGACAGAGTGCTAATACACACTTAACAGACTACAGTATAGAGTATAAACAACTTTTATGTGAACAAAAAGTTCATTTGATTGACTTTATTATGATATTCTTTTTATTGTGGTGGTCTGGAACTGAACCCTCAATATCTTTGTGTTTTAAGTCTTAGTATTGGATTCTATGTGACAGGTCTGGGAAGTGAGCACTGACATTTTTATCATTTAGGACTTCTAGAAGTTGAAGATGTCTTAATCTGACCCTACTCTAGAAGTAAAACAAATTCACTTTTGAAAACATTGCTTACGGGTTATTGGATCTTGGGCACCACGAGCAGCAATGGGGAACCTGTATTTGGTCGCTGCCCTCCTTCTTTCACCACACATATGTCCACAGGAATGTAGGAACCAGAGTAAACCTTTCCTTTAAATTGTTTCTTCTTCACTTCACATTTTCCATCCCTCCTAAGATGGCCTTAAATATATCAAAATTCCATTTCTGAGTCACTAACAGTCAACTGGTATTTTCACCCTCCCCTCAGGAGGGCAGTTTGCCAATTTCATGTTCAATATGTTGTTAGCTTTGAGACTCTTCTTTCTCTCCCCTTCCCTTTGCCAAGAGAGAAAAGGAGGTGAGAAAAGAAGGGATCACCAGGCAAATCACTACAGGCATGTGTTTTTTCTGGAATGTTCTCTGTAATTTTCTGACATTTAAGTTTATATCAAAAAGCATGATGTCTAAGGAAGAAGAATTGTGCTTACTGGCTTTAATCCTTCTGAAAAATAATAATTTGACATAATATTACTGCAATAATTATTAGTCCCTTCCTGGCTTAACAAAGAAAGTCTAACATTTATCTGCCTACCAGTCATACAAGCAAGGGAAAACAGGGTTTGGGGGACGGGGTACACATGAGAATAATTATGTACACAGTAATTTGGATACTCTTCAGTTACTCCTTTTTTAAAGAGTATTTTGCAGTGATTATGTTTCTTTTGGTCAGTCAGTAAAATAAGCCTAAGGTTAGACTACATTTGGAAGAGCAAGGTGGGAAGAGGAATAAGAGAAAAACTGGCAAAGGATAATTCTGAAAATATGAGCAGTGGGCCAGTAATGAGACAGAACTGGGGAGTGTGGGGGAGCAGGTGGGCAGGCATCTTGGCCACGGATGGGACAGAATGTGAATCATGCCGAAGGCTTGATAAGATTGACTACAAATAACTAATTGTCTCTTAAGCCTAAGAAACATCAAATAGCAAAGGAAATTGCTTTTTTGATACCACAAATCAAAGAGGCTTCCAAATTTGAACATCCATAAAAGCAATCAACTGGATTTCTTGGGATCCCTCCCCGAAAGTGTACCATGTTTACATGAGTATGTAGAAATTTAGCCTCGTGACATTGTAGTGGATGGTGATGGTATAGGCATATTTTAATTTTGCAGTTGAGAAAATGGAATCACTATGATGACAACAATGACTTATAGTATTATGACAGCAATGGCTTACATACTCTAGGCAAAGCACTATGCTAAACTGTTTATAATCACAATATCATTTGCTCTTTCAAATCATCCTGTTGAGTTAATATTATTCATTCCCTTATAGAAAAGAAGATTCAAAATGGTTACAAACTTCATTCAGAGTTAGAAACTTTTCAGAGGTGTGGGCTAGATTTGAACTTAGATCTCTAATATCTGAAACTTTATTGTTAAATATTAGGAGGAATGAAATGCCCTTTGTGATGATATATACCTTAGGTCACAGGTTGGACTGACCCTTAGAATCCCGATATTAAATCTTGGGATATGTACGTAAGAAATAGAGCGCCCCATATTTTCTCAAAAGCAGCTGCAACATGTGGTGATGACCACACTGTGGAGAACAGGCTGTCATTCCCTTCATTGGCACAGTATGTCAGGGAAGACGAGTGGGGGCCGGCACAAGTGGTGGATGAAATGGAAGGTGGTGAGTCATGCTCTCCTCTAGACATCTAAAAATAATCACAGCATATTAAAAGAACACATTTCCTTCTCTAAAAATGAATAATTTTTTTACCTATATGGCTGTAATTTTCCATTTCCAAGCAGTATTCCATTAGCACTGAGATATATCCCTTGAAATTATTAACTGTCATCCCAAGAAGCCAGGGAGCCGATTTAAATTGTGGCACCTATGCAGGCCATTGATAATGCAGGCCGAGCAATCAGCTGGTTGCCAGGGATGTCCTTTGATATAACTCTAAGAGAAATGGGCATAGTTCAGAGGGCTTTTAGACACAGTATTTCTTGCCCACAAATTCACTCACCAGAGGTCTTTAAAAGGTAAAAGAATTTTGTTCAACTCCATCAAAATCCATATCTAAGCAATCACATTCATATGAAAGAGAAGCAGAAAGATTTCTCCATTCCTTGTAATCACAGCAATAAATCTGCCATTACTGAGGAAGATCAAACCCTGTGTGGTTTTTGAAGGGGCACCAAAGAGACAAAGGAATATGCCTAGGAGTATAAAAATACATCTAAGATCTGCATAGTGAATCACTGGTTATTTTTAAAACTGAAACTGAATTGATATGAAACTTAATTATATATATGTACTACAGACAGAGAAGTGATCCTGAATTTTTTGCTGACATCTGTGGAAATAGACAGAAAGAAAGGAAAAAAGTGTGATGTATCCAGGTTTTCCCCCATTCCCATGATTACTGGTCAAAAATTGCACTAGTATTCTGACCAAGTAAAGCCTCAAAAGCTATAGTTTTATCCCTGACATATCAGTGATTGGTAATTTTGTCAGAATAGCTTCTTAGGAAATGTTCAGTCAATAAAAATGAAGGTATTTAAGTATGTGGAAAATGTCAGAACCTTGGGGAGTACATAGCAGGATGCAGATGTTTGTTAATTAAGTTTACAAGGCAGTAAAATTAATGAAGCCAATATCTCATATATGTCGTTACTAAAGAAACAGCTGTTTTCCCATTCTGACTCAATCTATACATGTCCCACCCCCACAATAGCTGTCATGTTTTGTGAATATTTGCTTCACCTGTGAACTTTAAGCAACCTATGAAGAATCCACAAAAGGTCATCAATAATTCACACCCAGGAGAGTGATGGGTAATATGTGGGAATGAAGTTACAGGACCTCCTCAACCCACAATTGCAGCCAAAAAAAAAATGACTCATCACCTATCTATATTTTTCCCTGGGGTAGATAATGATCGTTTCCACCAAAGATCATTGCATTCATTTGGAGATTCAGTTTTTACAGACTTTTATTCTGAGTTATCATATTACCATTTTGCTTTGGGAAAGAACATAGAGAAAGAAATGGGTAAGTGAAGAGGGTTATGCCCTAAGGGCTAAGAGGCAATGTCTCCTACGACATGCTATTTTTCAGATGAGAAAGCTGAAAAGCAAATAACATACTCAAGATCACATCACCAGTGAGTACCTCAGCAGGGATTCAAAACCAAGCAGTCTGGGTGTGATCACAATGTCATACTGCCATTGTCTAGCCCTACATCCCGGTCATGCCAGCCATAGTGTCTCTATGCTGTAACTTACGGGGATCTCATCAGGAATACTGTGTCCATTTCAAGACATCATCAAGCATTTGGAACACTGACAAATTGGAGCTCCCTCAAAAAGGAGAATAGGGTGGGGACAGGCTGAAAGCCATTTCTTATTCTGTTTTTGAGCCATGTGAACATAGAAAGCTGTTTTAAGGGCAATCGCAGTAAGATGTAACAGAAAAAGAATGGTATAGGGACTTCTGGGAAGATGGCAGTATGAGCAGGTCGGCGGAAATCTCCCAAAACCATATATATTTGTGAAAATACAACAAATACAACTATTCCTAAAAGAGAGACCAGAAGATACAATACAACAGCCAGGCTACAGCTACATCTGCAATAACTCAGCACCTCATGAAACGGGTAAGATCCAAAGCCGTGACCCGGTGGGACCCGAGAACCCCCTCACCCCAGCACACCGGTGGGAGGAAAAGATTCAGAGCGTGGAGGGAGTGGAAGCACAGGCCCACCAAATAACCAGCCCTGCTTATCTGCGCCAGGAGCACTGACACACATCGCATGGTGTATCGGGGATTAGAGAAACAGAAGGGCAGGATCCGAGATGGAGACTGCAAGCAGTCTCCTCAGCAGGCTCCCTGGGACAAAAGAAAAGCGGGCACTTTTTTAAAAGTCTTAAAGAGACAAGGGCCCAACAGTGGAACAAAATCATCCCAGCACACTCGGCCCAGCGGGCTGGGAGTCTTGGGGAATTTAGGACCCCCTGGCCAGTACCCGGGCAAAGCAGCTGTGCCGAGGTTTCCCACAGAGATCATCAATCTGCAATTTGTTCCCCCCACAACTGGCCAGAGCCGCCAAGGGTCCAGGAGCCTCCACTGCTGCGGAACAGTGGAGGAGCAGCCCCACCCAGAGCAACCTCACAGAATCACCTCCCAACTGGCGCGCAGCTAAGCGGGAAGAGCCACAGAACCAGGTTCGGAAGGCACCAAGGAGACCGGAACGCACCCAATGAGATTGCAAACCCCTGTAGTACTATAGGTTAAGCAGAGGTGGCCCACACACAGGCAGCTAGGGGATTATCCCAGGGACTGCCTCCCGGTATTCTGGAAAACATCTCAGGCCCCTGAGAAGGGCAAGGAGAACAACAAGCAGGAAGGGACTTTGTTCTCCCAGCTGACACATGTGGCGCCTAGCAGCGATCACTTCTAGCGCCATGAAAAGACAGAGGAATATGGTACAAAGATTAGCCAGACAACACCAGAGAAGGGGAATGATGGGATAGACTTACACAATCTTCCTGAAAAAGAATTCAGAATAAAAGTGATAACCATGCTGATGGATCTACAGAGAAATATGCAAGAGCTAAGGGAAGAAGTGAGGAAAGACAATGCAGAAATCAGACAAGCAATCTACGGGCATAGAAGCAGACTGCACGAGGTGCAAGAGACTGTTAATGGAATAGAAATCAGAGAACAGGAATACAGAGAAGTGAGGCAGAGAGAGATAAAAGGATCTCTAGGAATGAAAGAATATTAAGAGAACTGTGTGACCAATTCAAATGGAACAATATTCACATTATAGGAGTACCAGAAGAAGAAGAAGAGAGAAAAAGGGATAGAAAGAGTCTCTGAAAAAATAATTGCTGAAAACTTCCCCAAGCTGGGGAAGGAAATAGTTTCTCAGATCATGGAAGCCCACAGATCTCCCAACACAAGGAACCCAAGGAAGACAACACCAAGACACATAATTAAAATGGCAAAGATCAAAGATAAGGACAGAGTATTAAAGGCAGCTAGAGAAAGAAAAAAGATCACCTACAAAGGAAAACCCATCAGACTTCTCAACAGAAACCTTACAGGCCAGAAGAGAATGGCATAACATATTTAACATAATGAAACACAAGGGCCTTGAACCAAGAATATTGTATCCAGCATGATAATAATTTAAATTTGAGGGAGGCATGAAACAATTCCCAGACAAGCGAAAGCTGAGGGAGTTTGCCTCCCATAAACCACCTCTACAGGATATCTTAAAGGGACTGCTCTAGATACAAGCACTCCTAAGGTTAAAAAGATGTCACCAGAGAAAATGAATTTCATAGCAAAGAAAGCAGACCATCCAAATACTAACTAAAGGCAAAAAGTAAAATCAACTATCCACAAAAACAGTGAAAGGAAAAGTAAAAGAGTACAGAATAAAACAGCTAGCATATAAAGAATGGACGAGGAAGAATAAGAAGGGAGAGAAATAAAGAATCATCACACTGTGATTATAATAACTTAACAAGAAAGTAAAGTTAGACTGTTAGTAAAGAAGCTACCCTTGAACCTTTGGTAACCACGAATCTAAAGCTAGCAATGGCAATAAATACATATCTATCCATAATCACCCTAAATGTAAATGGACTGAATGCACCAATCAAAGACACAGAGTAATAGAATGGATAAAAAGCAAGCCCCATCAATATGCTTCTTACAAGAGACTCACCTCAAACCCAAAGATATACACTGACTAAAAGTGAAGGGATGGAAAAAGATATTTCATGCCAACAAGGAGAAAAAAGCAGGTGTTGCAGTACTTGTGTCAGAAAAAATAGACTTCAAAACAAAGAGAGTAGCAAGAGATAAAGAAAGACATTACATAATGATAAAGGGGTCAGTCCAATAGGAGGATATAACCATTTTAAATATATATGCACCCAACAAAGGAGCGATGACATATGTGAAACAAATATTAGCAGAATTAAGGAGCAAATAAAAAGCAAGGCATTCATTTTGGGAGACTTCAACACACTACTCACTCCAAAGGACAGATCAACCAGACAGAAAATCAGTAAAGACACAGAGGCACTGAACAACACACTAGAACAGATGGACCTAACAGACATCTACAAACTCTACACCCAAAAGAAGCAGGATACACATTCTTCTCAAGTGCACATGGAATATTTTCCAGAATAGACCACATACTAGTCCATAAAAAGAACTTCAGTAAATTCAAAAACATAGAAATTTTACCAAGCAACTTCTCAGATCACAAAGTTATAAAGCTAGAAATAAATTATACAAAGAAAACAAAAAGGCCCACAAATACATGGAGACTTAACAGCATGCTCCTAAATATTCAATGGATAAATAACCAAATTAAAACAGATATCAAACAATATATGGAGACTAATGACAATAACACAAAGTCGCAAATTCTCTGGGACGCAGCAAAGGCAGTTCTAAGAGGAAAGTATATTGCAATCCAGGCCTAATTAAGAAGGAAGAACAATCTCAAATGAATAGTCTAAAGACACAATTACTGAAATTGGAAAAAGAACAAATGAGGCCTAAAGTCACCAGAAAGAGGGACATAGTAAAGATCAGAGAAAATTAATAAAATTGAGAAGAATAAAACAATAGAAAAAAAATCAATGAAACCAAGAGCTGGTTCTTTGAAAAAATAAACAAAATAGATAAACCCCTAGCCAGACTTATTAAGAGAAAAAGAGAATCTACACACATAAACAGAATCAGAAATGAGAAAGGAAAAATAACGACGGATCCCACAGAAATACAAAGAATTAAAAGAGAATACTATTAAAATCTATATGCTAACAAGCTGTAAAACCTAGAGGAAATGGATAACTTCTTAGAAAAATACAACCTTCCAAGACTGACCAAGCAGGAAACAGAAAACATAAACAGACCAACCAACAGCATCGAAATTGAATCGGTAATCAAAAAACTACGCAATATAAAAACCCCCAGACCAGATGGATTCACCTCTGAATTTTACCAGACATATAGAGAAGAAATAATACCCATTCTCCTTAAAGTTTTCCAAAGAATAGAAGAGGAAGGAATACTTCAAAACTCATTCTATGAAGCCAGCAACACTCTAATACCAAAACCTGGAAAAGACCTCAGCAAAAAAGAAAATTACAGACCAAGATCCCTGATGAACGTAGATGCAAAAATACTCAACAAAATATTAGCAAACCCAATTCAAAAATACATCAAGAGGATCATACATCATGATCAAGTAGGATTCATCTCAGGGATGCAAGGATGGTACAACATTCGAAAATCCATCAACATCATCCACCACATAAACAAAAAGAACAAAAACCACATGATCATCTCCATAGATGCTGAAAAAGCATTTGACAAAATTCAGCATCCATTCATGATTAAAACTCTCAACAAAATGGGTATAGACGGCAAGTACCTCAACATCATAAAGGCCATATATGACAAACCCACAGCCAACATTATATTTAACAGTGAGAAACTGAAAGCTTTTCATTTAAGATTGGGAACAAAACAGGGATGCCCACTCTCTCCACTGTTATTCAACATAGTACTGGAGGTCCTAGCCATGGCAATCAGACAAAACAAAGAAATACAAGGCATCCAGATTGGTAAAGAAGAAGTCAAATTGTCACTATTTGCAGTTGACATGATATTGTATATAAAAAACCCTAAAGAATCCACTCCAAAACTACTAGAACTAATGTCTGAATTCAACAAAGTTGCAGGATACAAAATTAACACACAGAAATCGGTTGCTTTTCTATACACTAATGATGAGCTAACAGAAAGAGAAATCAGGAAAACAATTCCATTCACAATTGCATCCAAAAGAATAAAATACCTAGGAATAAACCTAATGAAGGAAGTGAAAGACCGGTACTCTGAAAACTACAAGACACTCCTAAGAGAAATTAAAGAGGATACTAACAAATGGAAGTTCATCCCATGTTCTTGGCTAGGAAGAATAAATATTGTCAAAATAGCTATACTACCTAAAACAATCTACAGATTCAATGCAATCCCTATCAAATTACCAATAGCATTCTTCAATGAACTGGAACAAATAGTTCTAAAATTTATATGGAACACAAAAGACCCTGAATAGCCAAAACAATCCTGAGAAGGAGGAATAAAACAGGGGGAATTATGCTCCCTGACTTCAAGCTCTACTACAAAGCCACAGTACTCAAGACAATTTGGTACTGGTACAAGAACAGACCCACAGACCAGTGGAACAGAATAGAAAATCCAAACATTAACCCAAACATATAAAGTCAATTAATATATGATAAAGGAGCCTTGGATATACAATGGGGAGATGACAGCCTCTTTAGCAGCTGGTGTTGACAAAACTGGACAGCTACATATAAAAGAATGAAAGTGGACTACTGTCTAACCCCATACACAAAAGTAAACTCAAAATGGATCAAAGACCTGAATGTAAGTCATGAAACCATAAAACTCTTAGAAAAAAACATAGGCAAAAATCTCTTGGACATAAACATGAGCGACTTCTTCATGAACATATCTTCCCAGGCAAGGGAAACAAAAGCAAAAATGAACAAGTGGGACTATATCAAGCTGAAAAGCTTCTGCACAGCAAAGGACACCACCAATAGAACAAAAAGACATCCTACAGTTTGGGAGAATATATTCATAAATGACATGTCAGATAAGGGGTTGACATCCAAAATATATAAAGAACTCACGCACCTCAACAAACAAAAAGTAAATAATCCAATTAAGAAATGGGCAGAGGATATGAACAGACACTTCTCCAAAGAAGAAATTCAGATAGCCAACAGGCACATGAAAAGATGCTTCACATTGCTAATCATCAGAGAAATGCAAACTAAAAGCACAATGAGGTATCACCTCACACCAGTAAGGATGGCCAACATCCAAAACACAAACAACAACAAATGTTGGCGAGGATGTGGAGAAAGGGGAACCCTCCTACACTGCTGATGGGAATGTAAAGTAGTTCAACCATTGTGGAACACAGTATGGAGGTTCCTCAGAAAACCCAAAATAGAAATGTCATTTGACCCAGGAATTCCACTCCTAGGAATTTACCCTAAGAATGCAACAGCCCAGTTTCAAAAAGACAGGTGCACCCTATGTTTATTGCAGCACTATTTACAATAGCCAAGAAATGGAATCAACCTAAGTGTCCATCAGTAGATGAATGGATAAAGAAGAGGTGGTACATATACACAGTGGAATATTATTCAGCCATAAGAAGAAAACAAATCCTTCCATTTGCAACAACATGGATGAAGCTAGAGTGTATTATGCTCAGTGAAATAAGCCTAGTGGAAAAAGACAAGTATCAAATGATCACTCATGTGTGGAGCATAAGAGCAAAGAAAAAAGAAACTGAAAGAACAAAACAGCAGCAGACTCACAGAACCCAAGGGTGGACTAACAGTTACCAAAGGCAAAGAGACTGGGGAGAATGGGTTGGGAAGGGAGGGACAAGGGGGAAAAGGGGGCATTACGATTAGCAGACACAGTGTTGGGGGGCAAGGGGAGGACTGTGAAACTCAGAGTAGACAAGTAGTGATGTCCACTATACTATGGACAGTGACTGTAATGGGGTTGGTAGGGGAGACCTGATTAAGTTGGGAGTTTAATAACCATAATGTTGCACATGCAATTGTAGATTAATGATACCAAAATAAAAAAAATAATAAAATAAATAAAAGAAAAAAAGTATGGTATAGTAATTCACATCATCATCATTAATACAATAATTATTTTAAACATCTTACAGATATCTTACAGTTATGTATATTTACCTTAATGTCAGTATTTTAGATAAGATTATAATTAGGTAACATATTGATTAGTCTCAGCTCTGAAGGAACAAATTCAAGTCATTACTTTGAGTATTCAAATGTTATGACTCAGTTTAAAACCAAAATTTTCTTCCTTCTATCCCCAGATCCTTCCTTCTTATCCAAGACTCAGATCTGGTTACAGTTTTTTCATGGAGAAAAGTGGGAACACTTCTCTCTCCACCAAAGGAATTCATAGTTATCTTGGTGGTGTTGTGACATGGTTACTTGATGAAAACAGATTTCTAGTCACAACACATAGGTTTTGGTTGTTTGTTTTACCTCTTAGAAGGATGGTAGTGATCCAAGTAGATACCGCCAAGAAATAAGATTTTCCAGTAGCCACTTCCTTACTACCAGAAATGCATTGTGTATCTAAGGTGTCCAAAGAAACTGGCATTCCTACAGACATCTCAAAAATCTAGTAATTCCTCATCCCTTCTTCAAACTCTAAACCTAAGTGTTTCCCAGCCTAGTAAGCCACTATCACTCACTTGGTTGTTCAATCCAAACATCCTGAAGCCTTCATGGGCTCCTCTCTTTCCCTAATAAATATCCAATCTATCAAAAACCCTGTTGGTTCAAACTTCCAAATATTCAACTGCTTCTCATTCCCTCCACAATGTCTACGCTAGTCTAAGCAGTCTTCATATTTCACCTAGATTTCTGCAATAGCCTACTGTTCCTTGCTTCTTTTCCTACCCAATAGTAGTATATTATCCATATTGCTGCCAGAGTAACACTATCATATTGTATGTCAGATCATAGCATTATTCTGCTTATAATCCTCTAGAGCCTTCTTATTACACCAGAAGCAGAAGGCAGCATACATACCATGACTTAAAGAAACCCAAAAGTCCAACATCTGTTCTGCCTGGGCCTCATCTCCCTGCTCTGCTGTGACTACCAGTGAGCTGATCCTCGCAAGCTGCACTTCACAGGTTCCTTTGTCAACCCTCTTCCATATCAATCCAGCTAATGGAGGAGGGCACTGCCAGGAGACTGGAGGGCAGGGACAGCCCAGGATGTTTCCTCCCCCTATGTAACCTCTCCACAACACACCGGCTATACCTCCTCTGGGGCTCTGTCTCCCATAGGGTAGGCATTGCATGGTCCTGGCCTGCGCAGGCTCTGAGCTCTGTAATCACCACATCTCCATTTGTCACTCTTGGCTAGATTTGCAGTAGTTTCCTGCTGTTATTAACCCCTGGTTTATCGCTCTGTCTCTTGTTTGACTTTCATGTCTTCCATCATCTATGCCCGCTAACTCCCTGAGTTAACTTTCTTTTGCTGTAAATACTTAGTGATTCTTGTTTTCTTGTTTGGACTTTCAGTGATTTCTAATTCCTATATAAACATACATTTTTATATAAACATATTTTTGTGCGTACACATATACCCATATAAGTATATATACATATATACGTACCCATATTTTCCCTTTCTTACACAAAAGGTACTATATTAAATAAGAAACTATTCTGGCAATCATTCCACATCAGTATTTATAGAGATTCCCTTGTTATATTGTGCAGCTGATTAGACTCTATTGTGTGGACAGAGCATAGTCCATTCAATAAGACTTCTATTGCTGGTCACTGATGTTGCTCCAGTTTTTTCTATAATTTAAAGTAGAGTAGCCTTCCATAAGTCACTTGCTTTTATCATTATTTTATTTTCCTTGATGCATGGATCACTCTAAGTTATCTTGCTCATTTATTGCTTATTTTCTGTCTTCCCACTTTGGCTGATAGGTGCCATTAAGCCAGATACCTCATTTATTTTGCTATATCAGCATTACCTAGATCAGAGCCTGACACTTAGTAGAAGCTCATTTGTTGAAGGAATGCTTTTGTTCTGCCCCTGATGGTAGTTAATGCTTTTTAAGAAATTTATACACACAGAAATATGTATATACACAAAAAAAAGGGAGATGAGGAAGGAACCCTTGTTGAAAAAGGAGATAATCTGCAAAGATACTGGTTTTCCATTTCATGAGTGGCAGAGATATCCTCAGCCAAATATGGTGTAGCAACAGGTCAGGGCAGACAATGCTTTGGGTGGGAGGAGAAAACCTCTCCAGAAATGGTAGAAGCAGAATATCTTAATAGTTAAGAGCTTGGATATGGATTCTAATTCTGGTATTTACTAGTTATATTACCTTTGGCAAATTATTTAATTTCTCTGACTTGAGGATTCCTTATCTACTAAAAATAAAATAACTTCCTTATGGAACTATTGTATAGATTAAACAGGATTATCCATCTAAATATCAGTGTTTGGCATAGAGTGTGATATCAATGAATATTACCCTTCACTGTCATTATCATTAGAGGAAAACAATGTTTAAGCCCTTCTAGGATCTGGATAAACACACTGAGAACATTATACTTTGCAGCCGTTGAGGATATAGAGCCAGAATGCAATTAATTAGACATTGAGCTAATATTTAGAAAACAAATATAAGCGACAGAACTAGGAAGCATCACAAAGAAGCTGGGTCTCAAAATGAGACCCTCTGCCTGCTGACCCTGTGCTGTTTATGATATCAGGACAACAATGACAATCTTTGTTTTTGCTTAGTGCAGGATGCAAGCCACTTGTATGCAGTATTTCATGCTAAGGACATTAAAAATTACTTTCCAAATACCAGTGTTATTTGAAAGGGAGACCTGGTAAAGTCATTTATCAGCTACTAACACCACAAATTGATTTCTCCTAACCCCAGCTAAATTGTAGTGACATAGATTTATCTTAAGGGAACAGGAATGAGCAATAGTGAATTTTGATATTCAGTGAGGTTAGTGGGATCTAGAAAAGTCTGCATAATGACGGCTGCTTTGGATGTCCGGACTCTAGAGCACAACGCTGGAAAGTCTCGAGTGGCACTGCATGAATTGGGCAACAGTAGAGCTCTAGGCCTCCTAGGGTGCTGGAACACAAGAGGTGTCCAACAGGAGAGGTTATAAACACCCACTCTGCAGCTCTGTCCTGATGTCACCATGGCTCGTGTAAAAGCCCTGCACTCGGGAGGCCGTATTCCCATGTGTCTATGCTCATATATTCTCCCTTACACAAACAGCATGGCATGGAGTGAAAGGGTTTCTAGGTCTGCAGCGTTTACATGGAATCTGCTAAAGCTGCAATGCTTGATTCATATTTAATCGGCAGATGAAAGTAGTTTTGTCACACTTCCATTAGCTAGACAATGCCCCAAATGGAAAAAATTTAGTAAGACCCACTCTTTATTTTTACTGGGGGGGATAAATGATTTTTAAATGTGCATATGCACAATGGTCTGAAGTGAAAAACTTCAGACCCACTCCACTGCTCTGATTACACAGTGCCAACCTTCTCACACATAGGTCCTGATGAATAATGCATCATCACTGAAGGATAGACGGTAAGAAAAAGCAGGCAACAGTCAAGGAAACAAGGGAATAAAGGAAAAACACAGAACAAATGGGCTCTATTGTCCCTGACCAAGGTAACAGATTCTATTGTCCTGCTATGAATTTGTTAGGACTGTTGTTACAACTGCAGAGCTCGAATGGCTTCTTTAAAACATTTTATTTAACATTGTTATATCCAAATCCTTAATTAAATGTTTACTAGTAAACAGATGTCAAATGTTTAGAAATTTCACTTCATGTAATTAAAATACATATACTGTATACTCAGATAAATGTTCCTTGGCCTTGAAATTCTTTAGATACTCATCAAAATCCACATTTAGCATCCTAGCATAGTTTTTTTAAGTAGTCTCTTTGTGGCAAGAAACCACTTCCATTTTTTTAATGTCTTCCTGGAGAGAGGAAAAATAATTAGGGGGAGTTGGAAACCATACAGTAAGGGTCATGGAAATGTTGATTTTATTTGTATTCTCTACTCATATTCTGTCTATACTTGGATGTCTTTCCTGGCATTCCTGCGTAATTTCATTAACATTTCTCCTATAATCGCGACAAGTAGGATTTTCATTTATCACCTCTGAATCTTTTGTATTACTGGATGGGCTAAGTATCTGTGTAAATGCTACCCTCTTAAGTATACCACCAAAGAGTGATATTGTAAAATATGTATATTACAATAAAAATTATGAGTCATATTTGTACTGGGCTTTTTATTGTTTTCTTCTTCCCTTTTAATTATTCAAGTAATGCAAGAATCCTTGTATAAAAAACTGAAACAAATTCTAGCAATAGGAAAAAAGCAAAAGCCCTGAATTCTTTGCCCTTCTTAATTCTTCCCCAGTATTGCCACTGTAATTATTTTGTTGTATATTTCTCTAAACCATCTCCCTTACTTTCACAAAAACAAAACAGATACATAAATGTACATACAACCTTTTATATACTTACAGCTAATTTTCTTTAATAGAGAAATATATTCCAACTAGATTTATTGCTCTGTAACTCCCTATTTTCACCTCACAATATGACTTAGGATCTTTTCATATTACTTTGTATCACTACATGTACATCTACCATATACCAGAGTTTGCATCATTATTCATTAATTGGTAATTTAAACTATTTCCAACTTTTCCTATTAGTGAAAATCCATGCATATGACTCATTGTGAGTATGTTTATAATCTTATAAGTGAGGCCCACTGAAATGTAATTGCTAGGTCAAAGACAATACTCATTTTTACTGTGAGTAGGCATTATCACATTGGCCTCCCAAAAGACTATACACATGGACATTCCTATTTCCCGACATAGTAGCCAACGTTTGACAGTGGCAATCTTTTTTTTTTAATCTAGTATATGTTTTTCTTTGCATTTTTCTAAGCAATATTCAAGTTGAAATCATTTCTATGTATTTGCCAGTCAATTATATTTCTCCTGTAAGTTGCCTGATCACCTGATCATAGGCTTTTACTCTAAGTTTTACTCTAAGTATTTCTCTGTCCTTTTTAAAACTTGATTTGAATATTTTTCTATAATTTAGATAACAGGTTACACTTTATTTTACTTTTGCAAATATTTTCCCAGAGTACCACTTGTCTTCAATTATTTTTTAAAATACAGAAGATTTCAGAGTGTTGAAGTCAAAATTATCTTACTATGCACTCTCAAGTTCCTCAGGAAGGCCTTTATGCCAAGATTATAACCACATTATTCTGCATTTTCTGCTAATGCTTTTTAATGAAGTATAACATTTAGACAAAAAATTGAATAAATACTTAAGCATATGGTCAATAATCACTAAAGCAGTATGTCCATGCAACCACAACCTAGATTATGTCTTTGATATAATCATTTATTAATTCTACTAGTTTACCTATAGATTCTTTTGGAACATCTTTATGTACATTACCAGGTCTATGAATGAGTAGAGGTATCCATTCCTTTCTAGTCTCTGTGTATTTTATTTTCTTGCCTTATTCCATGTGCATATGGATAAGACTATAAAATGCTCTGCAATTAAATAGAGAAAAATTCCTTTATTAGGTATTTTTTAAGCATAAGGATGATTATTTTGCTTGAGCACTTCTTCTGCATCTTTAATTTTTTTCCTGTGTTCTATTAATGTGTGGTCACATATTTATTTTCAAATGTTAACCAACTTGCATTAATGGAACCAACCTAACTTTGTCATGATATAGTATCTCTCCAAACTTTTAAAACTGTATTCCACTGGAACCTGCAAAGATTTTCTTTAGAATTTTTTTATATTTATGTATCTGAGAGGGACTATAATATTCTTTCTTGTAATTTCTATATCACATTTGCACTAAGGTTATACTGACCTTGTGAAATGATTTAGAAATTGCTCTCATTTTGTTTGATTTTCAGAAAGAGTTTGTATATAATTGGGTTTTATTTATACTGGGGAAGTTCTCTTAAGTTTGGAATTTTATTTGTATGGTTTTAATTACAGATTCAATTTCATTGACAGATAATAGTAATGTTCAGTTATTCTCTTTCTTATGTCAGTCTAAGAAGATTCTATTCTCCTAGATATGCATTCATTCCTCTAAATTTTCACAATTCTGTTAATAAAATTGTTTATACCTATTTTTTATTATCTGTGGGATATGTAATGCTACCTTCTTTGTCATTTTTTTGATATATCTATACCAATTCTTTCTTTGATCTGACTTACCAAGGAGGTTATCCATTTTGTTTTGTCAATTTTCAAAGAATCAAATCTGGTTTATTGATCCTCTCTGTTGAACATTTTATTACTATATCATTAATTTCTATTATTAATAATTTTTCCATCTTCTTTCATTTGTTCAATTTGATATCAATTTTAAAGCTTAAGATATAAATTTTTATTGCATTGTATTTCCTAGAAGTCATGTGTTTATTTTCGAAACACTTGTGGGTTTTGTGGTTATTGTTTGTTATTTAGACCCACCATGTTAAGTTCTTGGACTTTAATGTGCTTTCAGTCCTAATAAAGCTGCTAAAAGTTGTTTCCTGGTCCATAAATCAACTTTTGCAATTTCTGTATGTGCACCTAAAGGAATGTGTATTCTAAAGATGTTATATACAGTGTTCTATATATGTCAATAGGTCAAATTTTTTCATTTTGTTTTCAAATCCTCTATATGCTTAATTTTTCCCCATATTTCAATTTAATAGGCTATGGTGAGAGTGATGGGAAATTTAATTCTATGCTTATATAGATTTTAGTTATGTTAACCTTTGCTGCATGCATTTTGCAGGTATTTTCAGATGCACACAAATTAGAAATATTAAATGTATTTTTCTCTAACATTTGTACATTTCCATCAGTATTTATCGGTTGGCATTTTCATTGTATGTCTTTGTCAATTCCTTTTATTTCAGTTTCTATATGTTCATATTTAAGATTTTGTTTTTAAAACAGAATATAGGTTTTTAAAAATGCAATATAATAAACTGTAGTATTTAATTCAAGTACATGTAATTAATCACTGGTACACTCACATACATATTTAATTTATCGTCTTGTTAATTTGTACCACTTTTTTGTACCTGTAATTGCTTTTCTTAACATTATTTACATAATTTTTGTTCAATTTTTCCTAGTGTATAACTTTATTTTCCTTTGTTCCCCTTCCCAAAGGGATAGCTATTTGAACTACTACAGTTTATTTCCCCATTGTACTGAAATGCCACTTTTACAATACAATAAATCTGCATGTCCACAATGGCCTATTTCTGAACATTTATTCATTACAGAGACCTATACATCAATTATTGATTTAGTACTACCATGTCTAATTAGTCAATTTTTTATATATAAATATAACAAATACCTACCTATCTATCCATCATCTATCTATCAAGAATTTCATCATTTTCATCCATTGTGCAAACAGGTAGAAGGCTGTGTAATCAGGTAGACTTAAAACTCAAGTCCATCACCAATAGGAAGTTTTCTTTAATTAATTGTTAGTTAATATCCTCCCTTCTTATTTTCCTTTCTATCATTTAGGGACTATTCTCAGTTAAGTATTTCATTCCCGGAATTGATGTACTCCTTTTGTTATGTTGTCTGTTATTTCTAATTATCTAAAACTATCCAAGTGAGGGGTCCAGCAGGAAATAGGTATCAAATTAGGCAATTGAAGGAGATGTTAATGAAGAAGATGTTTACAACTACTGCAGCTTCCTGGGCCAGAACAGTAGAGCTGGTGCTATGTTTAGGCCCAAAGGGACAAAATGAGGATGGTTCATGACATTTTTAAGTAAAGCATGTATGAAGACTGTGGATTTCAGGAGGAAGGATCTTCAAGGCTACCTCAGTTCTCCTCCTTCCCTTCAATTCTGAGCTTGGCTTTTTTTCACTGCCCCACACATCCTTTTTTAAAATTTTCCTATTATTAATGTACAGTTACATGAACAACATTATGGTTACTAGACTCCCCCTATCATCAAGTCCCCACCATATACCCCATTACAGTCACTGTTCACCAGTGTGGTAAGATGCTATGGAATCATGACTTGTCTTCTCTGTGTTATACTGCCTTCTCTGTATCTGCCCCCCACCCCTGGCTACATTATGTGTGCTAATTGTAATAGCCCTTTTTTGCCCCTTATCCCTCCCTTCCCACCCATCTTCCCCAGTCACTTTCCCTTTCGTAACTATAAGTCCATTCTTGGGTTCTGTGAGTCTGCTGCTATTTTGTTCCTTCAGTTTTTTCTTTGTTCTTATACTCCAAAGATGAGTGAAATTATTTGATACATGTCTTTCTCCACTTGGCTTATTTCACTAAGCATAATACCCTCTAGCTCCATCCATGTTGTTGAAAATGGTAGGCTTTGTTTCTTCTTATGGCTGAATAATTTTCCATTGTGTATATATACCACATCTTCTTTATCCATTCATCTACTGATGGACACTTAGGTTGCTTCCATTTCTTGGCTATTGTAAATAGTGCTGTGATAAACATAGGGGTGCATATGTCTTTTTCAAACTGGGATGCTGCATTCTTAGGGTAAATTCCTAGGAGTGGAATTCCTGGGTCAAATGGTATTTCAATTTTGAGTTTTTTGAGGAACCTCCATACTGCCTTCCACAATGGTTGAACTAATTTACATTCCCATCAGCAGTGTAGGAGGGTTCCCCTTTCTCCACATCCTCACCAAAATTTGTTGTTGTTTGTGTTTTGGATGTTGGCCATCCTAATTGGTGTGAGGTGATATCTCATTGTGGTTTTAATTTGCATTTCTCTGATGATTAGCGATGTGGAGCATCTTTTGATGTGCCTGTTGGCCATATAAATTTCCTCTTTGGAGAAGTTTCTGTGCAGCTCCTTTGCCCATTTTTTAATTGGCTTATTTGCTTTTTGTTTGTTGAGGTGAAAGAGCTCTTTATATAATTTGGATGTCAACCCCTCATCAGATATGTCATTTATGAATATATTCTTCCATACTGTAGGATGTCTTTTTGTTCTATTGATGGTGTCCTTTGCTGTACAGAGCTTTTTAGTTTGATATAGTCCCAATTGTTCATTTTTGCTTTTTTTTCCCTTGCCCGGGGAGATACGTTCATGAAGAAGTCGCTCATGTTTATGTCCAAGAGATTTTTGTCTATGTTTTTTCTAAGAGTTTTGTGGTTTCATGACTTACATTCAGGTCTTTGATCCATTTTGAGTTACTTTTGAGTATGGGGTTAGACAATAATCCAGTTTTATTCTCTTACATGTAGCTGTCCAGTTTTGCCAACACCAGCTGTTGAAGAGGATGTCATTTCCTCACTGTATATCCATGGCTCCTTTGTCATATATTAATTGACCATATACACTTGGTTTTATATCTGGGTTTTCTAGTCCATTCCATTGGTCTATGGGTCTGTTCTTGTGCCAGTACCAAATTGTCTTGATTACTGTAGCTTTGTAGTAGAGCTTGAAGTCAGCGAGCATAATTCCCCCCACTTTATTCTTCTTTCTCAGGATTGCTTTGGCTCTTCGGGGTCTTCTGTGATTCCATATGAATTTTAGAACTGTTTTCTCTAGTTCATTGAAGAAAGCTGTTGGTATTTTGATAGGGATTGCATTGAATCTGTAGATTTCAGTAGACAGGATGGCCATTTTGACAATATTAATTTTCCTACCCATGAGCACGGGATGTGTTTCCATTTATTGGTATCTTCTTTTATTTCTCTCATGAGTGTCCCGTAGTTTTCAGAGTATAACTGTTTCACTTCCTTGGTTAGGTTTATTCCTGGGAATATTATTCTTTTCGATGCAATTGTGAATGGAATTGTTTTCCTGATTTCTCTTTCTGCTAGTTCACTGTTAGTGTATAGAAATGCAACAGATTTCTGTATATTAATTTTGTATCCCACAACTTTTCTGAATTCAGATATTAGTTCTAGTAGTTTTGTAGTGGATTCTTTAGGGGTTTTTATGTACAATATCATGTCATCTGCAAACAGGGGTGGTTTGGCTTCTTCCTTACCAATATGGATGCCTTTTATTTCTTTTTGTTGTCTTATTGCCGTGGCTATGACATCTAGAGCTATGTTGAATAAAAGTGGGGAGAGTGGGCATCCTTGTGTCATTCCCGATCTTAAAGGAAAAGGTTTCAGCTTCTTGCTGTTAAGTATAATGTTGGCTGTGGGTTTGTCATATATGGACTTTATTATGTTGAGGTACTTGCCCTCTATACACATTTTGTTGAGAGTTTTTACCATAAATAGATGTTGAATTCTGTCGAATGCTTTTTCAGCATCTATGGAGATGATCATGTGGTTTTTGTCCTACTTTTTGGTGATGTAGTGGATGATGTTGATGGATTTTCTAATGTTGTACCATCCTTGCATCCCTGAGATGAATCCCACTTGATCATGATGGATGATCTTTTTGATGTATTTTTGAACTTTGTTTCCTAATATCTTGTTGAGTAGTTTTGCATCTATGTTCATCAGAGATATTGGTCTGTTATTTTCTTTTTTGTGGTATCTTTGCCTTGCTTTGTTATTAGAGTGATGCTGGCCTCATAGAATGAGTTTGGAAGTCCTCTTCTACTTTTTGGAAAACTGTAATGAGGATGGTATTAGGTCTTCACTACATGTTTGATAAAATTCAGCAGTGAAACCATCTGGTCCAGGGTTTTGTTCTTAGGTAGTTTTTTATTACCAATTCAATTTCTTTGGTGGTAATTGGTCTATTCAGATTTCCTGTTTCTTCCTGGGTCAGCCTTGGAAGGTTGTATTTTTCTAGAAAGTTGTCCATTTCTTTTAGGTTATCCAGTTTGTTACCAAGGAATTTTTCATAGTATTTTCTCATAATTCTTTGTATTTCTGTGGTATCCGTAGTGATTTTTCCTTTCTCATCTCTGATTCTGTTTATGTGTGTAGACTCTCTTTTTTTCTTGATAAGTCTGGCTACGGGTTTATCTATTTTGTTTATTTTCTCGAGGAACCAGCTTCTACTCTCATTGATTCTTTCTATTGTTTTATTCTTCTCAATTTTATTTATTTCTGCTTTAATCTTTATTATGTCCCTCCTTCTACTGACTTTGGGCCTCATTTTTTCTTCCTTTTCTAGTTTCATTAATTGTGAGTTTAGACTGTTCATTTGGGATTGTTCTTCTTTCCTGAGGTAGGCCTATATTGCAATATACTTCCCTCTTAGCACAGCCTTCACTGAATCCCACAGATTTTGCGGTGTTGAATTATTGTTGTCATTTGTCTCCGTATATTGCTTGATCTCTGTTTTTATTTGGTCATTGATCCATTGATAATTTAGCAGCATGTTATTAAGCCTACATGTATTTGTGGGCTTTTTCATTTTCTTTGAGTAATTTATTTCTAGTTTCATACCTTTGTGATCACAGAAGCTGGTTGGTACAATTTCAATCTTTTTGAATTTACTGAGGTTCTTTTTGTGGCCTAGTATATGATCAATTCTTGAAAATGTTCAACGTACACTTGAGAAGAATGTGTATCCTGTTGCTTTTGGATGGAGTGTTCTGTAGATGTCTGTTAGGTCCATCTATTCTAATACGTTGTTCAGTGCCTCTGTCTCTTTATTTATTTTCTCTCTGGTTGATCTGTCCTTTGGAGTGAGTGGTGTGTTGAAGTCTCCCAAAATGAATGCATTGCATTCTATTTCCCCCTTTAATTCTGTTAATATTTGTTTCACATATGTAGGTGATCCTGTGTTGGGTGCATAGATGTTTATAATAGTTATATCCTCTTGTTGGATTGACCCCTTTATCATTATTTAATGTCCTTCTTTGTCTCTTGTGACTTTCTTTGTTTTGAAGTCTATTTTGTCTGATAGAAGTACTGCAACTCCTGCTTTTTTCTCCCTATTAGTTACATGAAATATCTTTTTCCATCCTATTACTTTCAGTCCGTGTATGTTTTTGGGTTTGAAGTGAATCTCTTGGATGCAGCATATAAATGGGCATTGTTTTTTTTTGTCCATTCAGTGACTACATGTTTTGATTGGTGCATTTAGACCGTTTACATTTAGGGTGATTATTGATAGGTATGTACTTATTGCCATTGCAGTCTTTAGATTTGGCCCCACACATCTTAAAGGAAAAAACAAATATTCCTACTGATATTTTTCATACTGATCAGTTTCCTGGAGGCAGAGGCTAGAGGGAGAGGGATCTGAAGGAAAAAATGTTAAAACACTGGCACAATTGCCCAGTCACCCCTAATTCTATGTCATAAATGTAATCTCTGATGTATTTGCTGAAATACGTTAAAAGCTCTTTTATTTATGCTTTCTTTGATATAGCCCTTCTCAGCTTTCTGTTTTCCAGGCCTGCCATATATTTGCAGCCTTGTGTTCTGACTTCATCATCTTTGAGGTTTTATCTCTACTATGCTGATGTTAGAAAACCTATTTCCCGGATTTCTTGTTTCGTCCTTTAGTTTATATTGGATTTCCTCAGAGAGATAAGGTAATAATACATATAAAACCTTACATTGCAATTAATTTGCCCCAGAATTTGAGAGACTTGCTTTATTGTATTCTATTTGCCAGGACTGTTGAGAAATCTGATGCTGTTCTCATTTCTCATCTGTTGTTTCTGACTGGGCTTTTCTCCTCTCTTTATTTTTTTCTTCACCATTTTTGTGCATTTTGATCTTCTCGATTGGTTCTCAAAGATTTTGAGTAGATCTGTATTGCAAATGTTGACTGGGAAAAATTAACATATTTACGACACCAGATATTTCCATGCTTAAACACAGCACATAATTCCTTATTTTAAAAATATTCTTTAGATTTTCTTTGGCAAGAGAATTTCCTCTTTATATGTGGTCCTTAGCCTTAAAATAATCTTGAATATGTTTATAGATAAGTTTGTGCAGGTTTTTGTCTTTTACTTCTTTTAAATATCTTCTTAGTTTATTAGCCTTCAGGTTTTTGCAAATGAAAATTGATTCTACCTGTTCTTGAATTAGTACTTCCTTAAAATTATCCATTTCATCTGGATTATTAATTAATTTATTTAAAGTTGTACATAGTACTATATTATGGGCACATAATTAACCATTTCTTCATATAGTCATTCATCAATGTCTTTTATTTCATTACGGTAAACTTGCCAATATTTCATCTAATTGGTCAGTGTTTAAAAATATTTAATTTTATTGATCAAACCTATAGTCATCACTTTATGCTTTACTGTTTTATTTTAATCATTTCTATTTAACTTTACAAACATCATCTTTATAATTATTTTGGATTTATTTGGTCATTTCCCTCTTCCTAGTTTCTTGACTTAAGTGCCTAGTTCATTTATTTTCAATTAAATATTTATATCTAAAAAAGGCATTTATGGCTACAAGTTTTCTTCTAATTATTTTGTTCTCATTACAGGTATTCAAAATGTTCTACCTTTCTAAATAACTTTTTTTGTTGTTGTTTTTCTCTTTTAATAATTTATTTTGGTATCATTAATCTACAATTACATGTGTAATTTTATGGTTATTAAATTACCCCTTCATCAGGTCCGCCCCCAACAACCCCATTACAGTCACTGTCCATCAGCGTAGTGAGATGCTATAGAATCACTACATGTATTCTCTGAGTTGTACAGCCCTCCCGATGCCCCCCCAACATTACGTCTGCTAATCATAATGCCCCTTTTTCTCTCTTATCCCTCCCTTCCCACCCATCTTCCCCAGTCCCTTTCCTTTGGTAACTATTAGTCCGTTCTTGGGTTCTGTGAGTCTCCTGCTGTTTTGTTCCTTCAGTTTTTTTCTTTGTTCTTATACTCCACATATGAGTGAAATCATTTGATACTTGCCTTTTTCGGCTTGGCTTATTTCACTGAGCATAATACCCTCTAGCTCCATCCATGTTGTTGCAAAAGGTAGGATTTATTTTCTTCTTATGGCTGAATAATATTCCATTGTGTATATGTACCACCTCTTCTTTATCCATTCATCTACTGATGGACACTTAGGTTGCTTCCATTTCTTGGCTATTGTAAATAGTGCTGCAAAAAACATAGGGGTGCATATGTCTTTTTCAAACTGGGCTGCTACAGTCGTAGGGGAAATTCCTAGGAGTGGAATTCCTGGGTCAAATGGTATTTCTATTGTGAGTTTTTTGAGGAACCTCCATACTGCTTTGCACAATGCTTGAACTAATTTGCATTCCCACCAGCAGTGTAGGAGGGTTCCCTTTTCTCCACATCCTCGCCAACATTTGTTGTTGTTTGTGTTTTGGATGTTGGCCATCCTTACTGGTGTGAGGTGATATCTCATTGTGGATTTAATCTGCATTTCTCTGATGATTAGCGATGTGGAGCATCTTTTCATGTGCCTGTTGGCCACCTGAATTTCTTCTTTGGAGAAGTGTCTATTCATGTCCTCTGCCCATTTCTTAATTGCACTATTTGCTTTTTGTTTGTTGAGGTGCGTGAGTTCTTTATATATTTTGGATGTCAACCCCTTATCAGATACGTCATTTATGAATATATTCTCCCATACTGTAGGATCTCTTTTTGTTCCACAGATGGTGTCCTTTACTGTACAGAAGCTTTTCAGCCTGTGATATACTGCCACTTGTTCATTTTTGCTTTTGTTTCCCTTGCCTGGGGAGATATATTCATGAAGAAGTCGCTCATGTTTATGTCCAAGAGATTTCTGCCTATGTTTTTTTCTAAGAGTTTTATGGTTTCATGACTTACATTCAGGTCCTTGATCCACCTTGAGTTTACCTTTGTCTATGGGGCTAGACAGTAGTCCAGTTTCATTCTCTTACATGTAGCTGTCCAGTTTTTCCAACACCAGATGCTGAAGAGGCTGTCATCTCCACACTGTATATCCAAGGCACCTTTATCAAATATTAATTGACTGTATATGTTTGGGTTAATGTTTGGATTTTCTATTCTGTTCCACTGGTCTGTGGGTCTGTTTTTGTGCCAATACCAAATTGTCTTGATTACTGTGGCTTTGTAGTAGAGCTTGAAGTCAGGGAGCGTAATTCCCCCTGTTTTATTCCTCCTTCTCAGGATTGCTTTGGCTATTTGGGGTCTTTTGTGGTCCCATATGAATTTTAGAATTATTTGTTCGAGTTCATTGAAGAAAGCTGTTGGTAGTTTGGTAGGGAATGCATTGAATCTGTAGATTGCTTTAGGTAGTATAGCCATTTTGACAATATTTATTCTTCCTAGCCAAGAGCATGGGATGCATTTCCATTTGTTAGTGTCCTCTTTATTTGCTCTTAGGAGTGTCTTGTAGTTTTCAGAGTACAGGTCTTTCACTTCCTTCGTTAGGTTTATTCCTATGTATTTTATTCTTTTTGATGCAATTGAGAATGGAATTGTTTTTCTGAATTCTCTTTCTGTTAGCTCATCGTTAGTGTATAAGAAAGCAGCAGATTTCTGTGTGTTAATTTTGTATCCTGGAACTTTGCTGAATTCAGATATTCCTTCTAGTAGTTTTAGAGTGGAGTCTTTAGGGATTTTTATGGACAGTATCATGTCATCTGCAAATAGTGACAATTTGACTTCTTCTTTACCAATCTGGATGCCTTGTATGTCTTTGTTTTGTCTGATTGCCATGGCTAGGACCTCCAGTACTATGTCGAATAACAGTGGAGTGGGCATCCCTGTCTTGTTCCCGATCTTAGATGAAAAGCTTTTAGCTTCTCGCTGTTAAGTATGATGTTAGCTGTGGGTTTGTCATATATGGCCTTTATGATGTTGAGGTGCTTGCCCTGTATACTCATTTTGTAGAGTTTTAATCATGAATAGATGCGGAATTTTGTCACATGCTTTTTCAGCATCTATGGAGATGATCGTGTGGTTCTTGTTTTTCTTTTTGTTGATGTGGTGGATGATGTCGATGGATTTTCGAATGTTGTACCATCCTTGCATACCTGGGATGAATCCCACTTGATCATGGTGTATGATCCTCTTGATATATTTTTGAATTCGGTTTGCTAATATTTTGTTGAGTATTTTTGTATCTACATTCATCAGGGATATTGGTCTGTAATTTTCTTTTTTGGTGAGATCTTTGCCCAGTTTTGGTATTAGAGTGATGCTGGCTTTATAGAATGAGTTTGGAAGTATTCCCTCCTCTTCTATTTTTTGGAATACTTTAAGGAGAATGGGTGTTATTTCTTCTCTATATGTCTGGTAAAATTCAGAGGTGAATCCTTCAGGTCTGGGGGTTTTGTTCTTGGGTAGTTTTTTGATTACCGATTCAATTTCATTGTTGGTGATGGTGATTGGTCTGTTTAGTTTTTTCTGTTTCTTGCTTGGTCAGTCTTGGAAGGTTGTATTTTTCTAAGAAGTTGTCCATTTCTCTATGTCTTCCAGCTTTTAGCATATAGTTTCTCATAATATTCTCTTATAATTCTTTGTGTTTCTGTGGGGTCCGTTGTTATTTTTCCTTTCTCATTTCTGATTCTGTTTATGTGTGTAGATTCTCTTTTTCTCTTAATAAGTCTCGCTAGGGGTTTATCTATTTTGTTTATTTTTTCAAAGAACCAGCTCTTGGTTTCATTGATTTTTCTATTGTTTTATTCTTCTCAATTTTATTTATTTCTTCTCTGATCTTTATTATGTCCCTCCTTCTGGTGACTTTGGGCCTCATTTGTTCTTCTTTTTCCAATTTCCGTAATTGTGTATTTAGACAATTCATTTGGGATTGTCCTTCCTTCTTTAAATAGGCCTGGATTGCAATATACTTTCTTCTTAGAACTGCCTTTGCTGCATCCCACAGTTGTGGCTTTGTGTTGTTGTTGTCATTAGTCTCCATATATTCTTTGATTTCTCTTTTGATTGGTCATTAACTCACTGATTACTTAGGAGAATGTTGTTAAGTCTCCATGTATGTGTGAGCCTTCTTGATTTCTTTCGAAAATTTATTTCTAGTTTTATACCTTTGTGATCTGAGAAGTTGGTTGGTAGGATTTCAAAATTTTTGAATTTACTGAGGTTCTTTTTCTGGCCTTGTATGTGGTCTATTCTGGAAAATGTTCCATTTGCACTTGAGAAGAATGTGTATCCTGTTGCTTTTGGGTGTAGAGTTCTGTTGATATCTGTTAGGTCCATCTGTTCTAGTGTGTTGTTCAGTGCCTCTGTGTCTTTACTAATTTTCTGTCTGGTTGACCTGTCCTTTGGAGTGAGTGGTGTGTTGAAGTCTCCTAAAATGAATGCATTGCTGTCTATTTCCTCCTTTAATTCTGTTAGTATTTGTTTCACATATGCTGGCGCTCCTGTGTTGGGTGCATATATATTTATAATGGTTATATCTTCTTGTTGGGCTGACCCCTTTATCATTATGTAATGTCCTTCTTTATCTCTTGCTACTTTCTTCGTTTTGAAGTCTTTTTGTCTGATACAAGTACTGCCACACCTGCTTTTTTCTCTTTGTTGTTTGCATGAAATATCTTTTTCCATCCCTTCACTTTTAGTCTGTATATATCTTTGGGTTTGAGGTGAGTCTCTTGTAAGCAGCATATAGATGGGGCTTGCTTTTTTATCCATTCTGTTACTCTGTGTCTTTTGATTGGTGCATTCAGTCCATTTACATTTAGGGTGATTATTGATAGATATGTGCTTATTGCCATTGCTGGCTTTAGATTCGTGGTTACCAAGGGTTCAAGGGTTGCTTCTTTACTATCTAACAATCTAACTTAACTTTCTTGTTAAGTTATTGTAAACACAGTCTGATGTTTCTTTATTTCTCTCCCTTCTTATTCTTCCTCCTCCATTCTTTATATACTAGGTGTTTTATTCTTTGCCTTTAGTTAGTATTTGGATGGTCTGCTTTCTTTGCTATGATTTTATTTTCCCTGGTGACATCTTTTTAGCCTTAGGTGTGCTTCCTTCTAGAGCAGTCCGTTTAAGATATCCTGTAGTGGTGGCTTATGAGAGGCAAACTCTCTCAACTTTCGTTTGTCTGGAAATTGTTTAATCCCTCCATCATATTGAAATGATAATCGTGCTGGATACAATATTCTTGGTTCGAGGCCCTTGTGTTTCATAACGTTAAATATATCATGCCATTCTCTTCTGGCCTGTAAGGTTTCTGTTGATAAGTCTGATGATAGTCTGATTGGTTTTCCTTTGTAGGTGATCTTTTTTCTCTCTCTAGCTGCCTTTAATACTGTCTTTATCTTTGATCTTTGCCATTTTGGTTAGTATGTGTTTTGGTGTTGTCTTCCTTGGGTCCCTTGTGTCGGGAGATCTGTGGACTTCCGTGGACTGCAAAACTATTTCCTTCCCCAGCAAGGGAAATTTTTCAGCAATTATTTCTTCAAAGACACTTTCTATCCCTTTTTCTCTCTCTTCTTCCTCTGGTACTCCTATAATGCGAATATTGTTCCGTTTGGATTGGTCACATAGTTCTCTTAATATTCTTTCATTCCTAGAGATCCTTTTATCTCTCTCTGCCTCAGCTTCTCTGTATTCCAGTTCTTTGATTTCTATTCCATTAACAGTCTCTTGCATCTCATCCAGTCTGCTGTTAAGCCCGTCTATCACTTGTCTGATTTCTGCATTGTCTTTCCTGAGTCAGTTCTTGCAAATTTCTCTGTAGATCCATCAGCATGGTTATGACTTTTATGCTGAATTCTTTTTCAGGAAGACTGTACATTTCCATCCCTTCAGGCCCCCTCTCTGGGGTTGTCTGGTTGGTCTTAATCTGGACCATGTTCCTCTGTCTTTTCATGGCTATAGAAGTGGTCGCTGGTAGTTGCCACATATGTCAGCTGGGCTCTTTAAGACTGCCTCGTGAGGTGCCATGTCCTCTCAGGTATAGCTGCACGCTGTGCGCTTTCCTGTGTATTCTGGTCTCTCTTTTAGGAATAGTTGTATTTGCTGTATTTTCATAGATATATATAGTTTTGGGAGAAGATTTCTGCTGCCCTGCTCATGCCGCCATCTTCCTGGAAGTCCCTTCTAAATAACTTCTAATTTCAGTTTCTTTTCTCTTTTGGCTTATTTATAGGGAGGTTTTCTTTTTATATATTTTTTGCTATTTTAAAAACCCAACTATATATCTTATTCAAATTTCATCAGTATTTCCGTTGATTCTATTTTAGGATCTCTTCCTAGGTCCTACATTACATTTAGTTGTCTTCTTGGTCTTCTCCCATCTGTGACAGTTCCTCAGTCTTTCCTTGTCTTTCATGATTTTGACAATTTTGAGGAACTGCTCAGCTATTCTGGGGACTGTCTCTCAAGCTGAGGACTTATTTGATGATTTCTCATTATTAGATTGAAGTTACGCATTTTTGGAAAGATAACACAAAAGTGATATATCCTCCCCAGCACATCGTATCAGTGGCCACATAATTGCAATACATCACTTTACTAGTGAAAGTAACTGATCACTTCATTAAAGTGCTGTCTGTCAGGTTTCTCTACTATAAACTATTCTTTTTCCTTTTATAGTTAATAAATGTCCTGAGGGAGACACTTTGAGTTTACATAAATACCCTAATCCCCATATAAATAATTTGAATAATCATTTCCAAAATTGGTAGCACTTTGTATTTAAAAGAAAAAACAATCTATTGCATAATGCCAAATCTGAAGATAGGATAGATTTGATTTGGAACAAATAAAAAAGTGCTAAAATACCCACCCTTATATATGGAGAAGTTAAAAGTTACTGTTTTCTTTTAAATTTGAAATTAGATGGGTATAATCATAACAATATGCTCAGCAAAACATAAGGATTTGCACCAGCATAAATAAAAACAGGTTTTATCACCCCAACCTTGGTAAAATATTTTTTAAAAAATTAAGAAATTAGAGAAAGGGAAGAGAAACAATGTAGACAAAAGGAACAAAAGAGAGTAACAGAAAAACATGAAATAAGGTTTCTAAGGATACACATAAACTGTGATTTTGACCATTAAAAAACAAACTCTTGAAGTAGACTAAAATATACTGTATTTTGCTTTCCTACTTACACAGGAGGTCTAAAAGAAAAATTTGTCAAAAATAAAAGGATTGCTAAATATGCATTAGAAACTAATGTGCAAACAATATTTCAATAGATAAACTAGAATATAAGGCAAAGAGAAGTTGAGAATCATTTAAAATTAATACAAGCTACATGTAAAGACCTAAAAGTCATCAATATCTATATGCCAAATTAAAGAAGCACTAAAACACATGAAGCAAAAAAAAACAAGTTTGAGATGCAAACATGAAACATTTGACAGGAACACAACAGCTGTAGACATTATGAAACCATATTTTGGATATGACAGAAAAGTTTCTCAAGTATATTAAATATATAACAGTGGTACTTCCACAAATCAAACTTGAACAGAGGTTCCCAGTGTTTTATATTGATACCAGCATTCCAAAAAAATGTCATACGTTGTTTGTGGATTTGTCTGTTTTTCAATGGAGCATGTTGCTTCAGTTTAAGATAAAAGGCTTAAAGGATAAGAACCCATATGATTAATAAAGTAGAGTTAATTGGTGAAACCTAAAACATACCGATGTATTCTAAGTATTCACAGAACACTCAAAAACTCATCACATGTCTCAAGGAAAATCTCAATAAATTCCAGAGAGGTGTAAGTGCTCTACCTAAAAAGAGTGAA
The DNA here is from genome assembly GCA_032199065.1 of Smutsia gigantea. Lineage (NCBI taxonomy): Eukaryota > Metazoa > Chordata > Mammalia > Pholidota > Manidae > Smutsia > Smutsia gigantea. The sequence goes on along the minus strand of JAVSCE010006869.1, from coordinate 10,761 downwards.
AAATATTTTCCACTGACCCTTGTACAGGTTTAATGTTCTGCTCTTTGATATCTCTGTGGCATGGCTTCAAATTGGATCTACTGAAATTCACTATTACTAGCAGAGTCCACTTCTACTGCTTTCTCTTTTCCTTGCACAAATACTAACCTAGCACATAAGTTTTCCTCATATCCCAAATTGTTTCACTGTTGACCATGGTAATATCTCCTTTAAATTTGGGAGTTTTTCGTTTGGGGCTTTGTATATGTCCAGCATATTTGGATAATAAAAATACATGAAATTCAGAAAGAAAATTGAAATTGTGAGACAAATTACCATTAGCATTACTATTTACAAGTGAAGTTAGAAATGAGGAATCTGTTTGTTAAAAGGAAAATAGTATTAACATGAACTTCATTGGTTATCAAAGAACTGAACATAAAAATTATATATTGATATGTAATCTTGTCAAAGAAACTGTAAATGAGTACACTTATGGTTTGTTCATTTAAGTAAATGAGAATGGAACAAACTTCTGGAACGCAAGACAGAAATACCTATCAAAATTTAAATATGCATATCCTTCTGACCTGACATTTCTGCTACATTCTTTAGAAACGCCTCACAATTGCTAAGAACTTTTCATTCATCAATTGCAATAATGTTGAAAAATGGAAAGAAGCTAAATATTCTCAAGTAGAGAAACTGTTAAACAATGGCAGACATATAAATGGATTATTTTGTGGCTATTAAAAACAATAAAAAGTTCCATATGAGTTGGCAGGGAAAGCCATCCAAGATATTATTGTAAGGTGACAAATAAAAACCAATCAAAACAAAAACCCACAAGCTCTAGAGAAATATATTTAATATTTTATCATTTTGTTAAAATTCAGAAAATATAGTATATATAAACATATCTATATAAAAAAGGTGGACTAGGGATCCAAGAACTGTTGACAATGTATTTCAGAGAGGAAATGGTGAAGTTATTGGAAATTTCATATTCTGTATTTGATTTCTATAATATAATTTAGTGTAGTTTTATGATACTTTTATAACCAGCAGGAATATTAAAATTCTTTTAAAAATCAGAAGAACTTAATGCATTACAGCAGAAAATAAATGATGAATTATTTTCAAGATTATTGAAATTATTTTCAAATAATTATTCTCAAGAATGTTCAATAGTAAAAATTCCTAGTCTTACCAGAGTCACATAATCTAATTTGGTAGATAATGAAAAATAAAATTAATGCTGATTTAAAAGATTTAAAAGCCTTATCCAGGTTATCTATATGCCTGATTCCTTTATGTTCTACAGATGTTGGCTCAGATATCATCTCAGAGAATCCTTCCCTGACTATCCTGGCTAATTTAGCTATCATGATTTACTCTCTATCCACTTATCACAATCCAGAGGATTTCTAATTTATTTGTTCATTGTTTTCCAGTCTATCTTTTCCTATTTAGAATGGGTGTTTCAGCAGGACCGAGACCCAATCTGTCTTTCTCATGTTTGTGTCTCCCTAGGGTAAGTGATTCCTGCAAGGCACAACGTAAGCACTCCATATGGGAATAAAATAATGGATGGATGGATCAGCAAGTGTTAGGGTGAAAGACATATCACCTTATAATTACAAATATGATGTCACCTTGGAAATGGCATTGAAATCAACCCAGCTGGCCAAGCTAAAAACCTAGAAATTCTGCTTGATTCTTGTATTTTCTTCCTCTCTAAAGTTCAGTCCATCAGTAAGTTTCTTCTATTAGTATATTCCAAATCTCACCGCTTCTCCATATCTCTCTCATAACTACCATCATTGATGTCATAATCAGTTAACAGCCAGATTACTGCTAGAGCCCATTAATTACTTTTTCTTGCTTAAAACCTTCCAAAAACTTTGATATGAATAAAATTGAAACTCTTTCCCACAACCAAAAAGACCTTGTATGGTCCAGTTCTGCCTATGACCCCAGGATCCTCATCGTCTGGCATTCTCTCCTATATTCACTGGGTCCCAATTACCCTGGCCTTTCAGAATGAAATGTTTGGTCCACAGCCTTATAATTACTGCTCAGCCCTTGTTTACCCTTCATATAAACCTCTCTACAGTAATATTTTCTTACAAATCTTTCTGTTTTCAGGTCTTTCCTTAAATGTCAGTTATTTCTACATATCCTATTATCCTGACCAGTATATCTAAAATAACTGTATATACACCCCAAATACATACACATGCATATATATACCAAAAAATCCCCTCCTGTCACCTTCACTCTCTAGCCCCTTACCTAGGTTTATTGTCAATACAACACTTAGGAATATCTGAAATTTTTTATTTATTGGTTAACTTGTTTGGAGTTACCAGAAGCTAAGTTACAAGGTGAGGACTTGGCCAACTAGGATGATCATAGAGCCACTACCACATTTCCACAATCTAGATGATTTCTTGCTACAACTAGACAATAATTATTTTTTTTTAAGTAATGAAATGAAACTCTTCAAATGGTAGTAATTTTACCACTTTAAATGTTATCATGGTTCCAGTCATATGAATTTATATAGAGACAATATCAAATAACAAATTTTAAAGCTCACCTATTCAGGAATTTTTCCCTTCTTTCTTAAACAAATAACCACAATATTCTTCTATTATTTATAATAGCCAAGACATGGAAACAACCTATGTGCCCACTGATGGGTGAATGCATAAAGGAATACGGTATATATACACAGTGGAATATATAGTCAACCATAAAAAAGAATGGAATTTTCTAACATAATGGACTTTGAGGGCATTTTGCTAAGTGAAATAAGTCAGACAGAAAAAGAAAAATATGATCTCAGTTGTTTGTGGAATGTTTTAAAAAAATGAGCTCATAGACAAGAGAATAGAACAGATTAGTAATTGTTGGAGTTGGGGAGAGGGCTGGGCAAAATGGGTGAAAAGGGCCAAGCAGTACAAATTTTCAATTATAAAATAAAAAAGTGGTGGGGATGTAATGAACAACATGGTAACTAGAGTTAATAATACTGTGTTGCATATTTGAAAGGTGCTAAGAAAGTAAATTTTAATAGTTCTCATCACAAGAAGAAAAAATTATAATTATATATGGTGATGGATGTTAAGCACAATTAAAATTCTGATCATTTTGCAATATACACAAATACCAAGTCATTATGTTATATACCTGAAACTAATACAATGTTATATGTCAATTGTATCTAAAAGAAGTTTTCATGCTTCCAGTCATAAGTACTTTTCATAGAGAAGGCAATATCAAAGAACAAATTTGAAAGCTCAAAAATTATTCTTTTCTTTCTTAAGCTATAATCGCAGCATTCTTCATCTCACTGCCCCACCACTCCTTTGTTAGAAAAGCTTTCTTTTACTTTCCTAATTAGGTCAAATGACTGTATTACACATTCTTGAAGCATTATGTAACTTTCCATGTTGTGCTTCTCTGAGTTTTAATTTACCTAATTTTTTTAAATAAAAACTTTTCCATGCCTATGTTCTTAAACAGATTCTAACTCTATAAGGAAAGAGATACTATCAATTTAGTTTACCATATACCTGGATACATCTTAGGTACTCAAATATATTTAAAACATATATGACCCCATGTGTCATTTCTCACTGGCTAACACAAAATACATAAACATGCTTTTAGTAGAACACATCCACACCTCAGGATTGAACTATTAGTCAACAATCATAAACATATTATTTAACTGGCTGCTCTCTGGGTCTCCTACTTTCTCCAAAGTGGAACACTTTGAACATAATATGATTAATTGAATGTCTCTTTTAGTTAAACTCTATGTGATTAAAGATATTATTTTATGCAGCCAAAGCTCATGAATTTACAAAAAGGATGAAGTACTTTCTTCCTTCCACGTTGAATTCAATTCCTCTTACTGAGGTATGTAATGGGCTCCATTATTTCACTTTATAAGATACATCTCATTCTATTACTAATAAACGTTCCTCCCCATCCCCTCTACATTCTATTCCAGATGCCAAAATTTGATTCTGTAAATATGCAAAATGCTTTTATAAATGAATTCCAACAACTGACAAATACCCTTTCTTTCCTATTATATCCTGGCTGTTGAAATATATTCTATATACTAAAAAAATGGTCTTTCCAAATGTGGCACTGGAAAGAACAACTGAGTAAACATTTTTCCTTATAACCTTTCTCTAACATTCAATGATTCATTCTTAGCAGTGTCAACATTGAATATAGGAGCATAAAGTTCTCTCAACAGGTTGAACATTTTGTCATTTCCCAAAAGACTGAAGGAAATGAAACCCAGCTAGCTGCAGTCTCTTTCTAGGCTGGTAATGTTTTTACTTGTACATGAGTCTTCACAATAAATTGAGAATTCAGAGAAATCAAAATATTTTTAAAAATTAAAGATCCATTATCATATAATTTCTTTTTTAATTTATATTTCATCCTAGAAAGGGCTTACTTATTTCTTATAAGCATTTCTTTGGTCTGTCTTAGAAAATAATTTCAATTAGAAAATACAAGAAGTTTGTTTTGTAAGTGTAAGCTCGTTGCAGCAGTCTAATTGCCCAGAGATTTGGGGAAAGGCTAAGTAATCCTGTAACTGGAGGAAACTATGAGACATATCCTGAAATCCTTGAAACAGACTTTCAATTTTCAAATAAAAACAGAAATCTATAAAGTCAATTTAAACAGGTTGTTTAAGAGAAAATGCTAATTTGAGCCTGACTTTGAAGACTTTATAAAAACATGCACACACACACACACACACAACACACACACACACGCACCTGGGATGCAAATCAAAACCACCTCACCCATGTTAGAATGGCTATCACCAAAAAAGATAAGAGATGGAAAATGTTGGCAGGATGTGGAAAAAAAGGGAATCCTGGTGCACTGTGGGGATTATAAATTGGTACAGCCACTATGAACCATTAAATGCTACGTGCATGTGTGTGCCTATATGTGTGTTCATCTTAGCAATAACAGGGAAGAAAACTGTACTGGTTAAAAATGCAAACAAATAGAGGAAAAGGCAAAGGAAGAAATTTCTGATTTCAACGCATATCTAATATATGTCAAGCCCAGAGCTTAGTACTGAAGTCACAGTGGTAAATGAGAATCCTTGACCACATTTAACTCCCTGCATATGGCTTCACCACATCAACCTCACTGTAAGTATGTACCTGCCCCATAGAACACTGCATGCAATTGTTTAATTAAAACTGAGACAAATGCCCCAAAGTAGGACTGGATGCCAAAAAGTATATATATTAGTCAAATTTAATAATTCTGTATTCCAGAAATGGTTTTGTAAGAAAATGGTATTTCAAAGGAAACACAAATAATAAATGGAAATTGAACTGACAAATAGGGTGGAGACTTTAGAGATTAGGGGATTCTTGGTTAAAAGAGTGTCATCTTCAAAGGTCATGATATTGCAAGGGTTTAGCAACTTTCTGGTACAAAAAAAGTAGTTTGTGGATTGTGTGGACCAAGGTGGGAGTGATAGAAAGTGAGACAGAAGAGGAGGTTAGGAATAAAATTATCACAACAGATGTTATTTTAATCTCACAGTGATGGTGTTGGGAATGTTGGGTAGAAAGACAGACATAAGCAGCTGGAAAAGGGGAGATAAGATTCAAAGAGAAAGCCACCCAAACTCTGCCCAAGTAGGGGGACCCATGTAAAGGCAACAAACGCTTTGCAGGGAGAGAACTTCCTCCCCAAACAGATCCCAACAGGGGCACAATGGAATGGAACTAAGAACTGCCCAGATCACACCTCAGCACGGGGAATGGACATGCGCGCTGAGAGGGATGGCGATATAGGTGGGCCTGTAAATCAAATAACCCCACCTTGTCTGTCAAAGATGTGCCTCCCGGCCAGAATGCTATATATTGGCCTCCCACCTAAAGGACAGAGGCCTTTGTCTGCCTTGACTCTGGCCCACCCCTCCTTTGGAGGGTAGTCAAATAAAACTTTCACTCTGCCTCTCTATTGGGTCTCTGCCTTTCCATTCTTTATTGTGGAGGGGGACAAGGACTGAGGAGAATGAACCCAGCCTGTAACAGTGGGAAACCACCAAAGGGGTAAGCAAGGGAGTGAAACAACCAATTTCCTTGGTTGACAAATAGTCAAAACTGGTCTGCTGAATAGGCATATTCTTAAACCAAAGTTTAAGAATTCGGTCTAAAATCTACTCAGCAGGGCATCACACAGCCATTAAAATGTATATGAAGCACTCATAAAGGTGAAAAGTAACTATTATAATATTAAATTTAAAAAGAATATACTACTGCTAGCATAATCACATGATTAAAAAAACAAAGGGAAACATAAAACCGATTTATATTTTCTATGATTCTATATTTCCATCTGTTGTTAATAATAATTACATATTATATTTAGAAGAGTGAACAAATCAATAAATTTTACTTTTTAGCAAAGGGCATCCTGTGTTCTCTACTTGAAGTCAACACTGAGTTAAATGGAGTGGTAAAATCTTTGAATTTTCTTAGAGTAAGGGCTATCTCAAACTTAAAAGATTTATTATAAAAAGCTATTGTTTTACATAAGAAATTAATATTTCTCTTAAAAGTCATCATCTGAGACACTCTCAGAAGAGAACTATATTTCAAGATTGAATGAAAATTGAACTTTAAAGCTCCAAACTTAGGGGTACAATTATGTCTATTCATTATTGTTTAACTTTTATCCTTCAAAATTTCAAATGGCCACAGTGACATGAAAAGGTGATCCACATCACTAATATTCTAGGAAATGCCAAACAAAACCAGTGATTTTGCCCTAGGATTCTGCCCCCCAGAGTTACAGGATGTTAATGTACAACATTACTATAGTTAATATAGTTGTGTGGTATATTTGAATGTTGGTAAGTGAACAAATACTAAAAGTGTTCATAAAAAGGAAAAAAAAACTTTTTTCTGGTATCTATATGAGATGACAGATGTTAACTACACTTACCATTTCACAATATACGTAAGTCAAGGCTGTACACCTCAAACTTATGCAGTGCTGAGTGTCACTGATAGCTCAACATTATTGAAGAAAAAACAAATTTCCCTTTATCATTCTATTTCAAAGACAATTCCGATTACCTACTTAAATTGGATGTAACATCCTCCCCTAAATGTTGCCTTTCAATTCTACTTTAGAGCCAATACTCCTAAAGCTTTCTCATTAACTCCTTGCTGGGAAATCTCTCTCTCCACAGTTCCCTGGAAAGTGTGCTGGACTCTAGCTCTGGACCTCAACATTCTGCAACCTTGGACCCAAAACAATTAAACCTCACTTCAACACAGTGTTTTTAGTTGAAAATTGTGGATGATAATAGTACCTCCCATACAAATTGTGAGGATCAAATTAACTAATCTATGTAAAGTGCATACCTGGTCCCTAACACATAGTATTTACTCAATAAGCATTAGCAGCCAGAGTAATAATGTCACAGATTGTGGAAGATTGGTTTACTGGGAAGCACACTCTCAGGTGGAGATTAACATGCAGGAAGTTAATGTGAGACACTTTCAGGATCACTACCTGTGGAGGGGAAGAGACAGGAAGGAAGCAGATTTGAGCAGAGACAGAAGTTGATTCACTCTCAGAAATGCTTCAGCTGTCTCCCAAGGGAAGCTGGACAGCCCTCCAGAGTTAGCCCGCAGTGCATCAAAGAATCTGGGTCTCTAGCTTCAGGTATGAATCAGTCTTTGGATACAGGAAGCAGCTTTCTCCAGCCTAGGGCAACTTCTGGGGAGGACTTACAGATAAGGGCTATCAGCAGCCACTACTCCTAGCAGGTGGGGGCATAATTCCTTCGGTCCTGAAGAGGAATCAGTGTGGTTCACCGCAGTATCCCTTACACTAGTTGAAAACAAAGTATGTTCCCATCTTTCTCTTCTCTGGATTCCTACTGGAACTCAAACTCATTCTTCCCACAAGTAACTACATTCCCCATAATAAATAAAAAAAAAAGGAAGACCCCTTGCCACTCTTCACTGCATTTTCCTCCCATTCATCTATTTTGTTTTTTCCTTCTCTTTTCTTTCCATGCATATTTTTGGACTTGATCTTCTACCATAGTTTACACACAATGCAGAGATTATTTATCCTTTTAAGAAGGTGTTTTTCTTAATAGCTCCTTATCCTCTAACCAACTTTACAAACTGCCACCGGATATTAAAAAATGACACATTCTCACTTAGGGAAATGTTTAAAATGTAATTTGAATAGGTAGTTACACATGTTTCCCTGAAGGTTGATAGCACTTGGTTATTTGATGTTTTAATATCAAATGTAAATTATTGACCTGGCTGGCCCCTTCCTGAGGAGACCCATAAAAATATCTTGTGTCTCTAAACAATTTCCTTGCTGAAAAAGGTTTATTTTGTGTCTCCAACTGCAACTATCTTCATTGCATTGTGAAGAATCAATGTCAAACACCAAACTGTCTATTAACAATCACAGTGTGTACAAATTACAAATATCTTTATTCTAGAATATCTCAAGAGGTCTACGCTGTCTGTATGTGATAACAGCTCACTGAGACCCAAATTATGGGCAACTAAGATAAATGAATAGCAAAAAATACTGCTGTTTCATCATCAGCTTGAAAAAAGGAATGTGTTGTAGCACAATTTGAAGGATGGCTCTTTGGAAGAAGAAACCTCTCTAGTCAGATACAGAAGAAGGAGAAGGAAGACAGGGAGGAGGAAGCAGAAGGGCAGGGGTATTTCCCAAGGGAAGCGGGAGGAGATCAACCTTGGATTTTTGCCTGAAAAGAGGGAATAAGTAAAAAATTAAAAAAACAGACACCATTTTATTTATGCTGTTAAGATTAACAATCAGCTAAATATTAATGTTTAAATGTTAAAAGATACATGGACAAACTGTGGTACTTCGGTATGCTGAAATTTAATTTGGGATGAACTACAAATTTTCAATACTGATGCTAGGGTCTTAGCAAGTGAGGAAGCTAATTCTTAATAATACTGAGGACACCAAACTACTAGAGTCCCTCTCACTCATAATAAAGACATTGACTTGAATATTTTCCTCTAAATCTACAAGGTCTTTGTCTTTACATTGAGTTTAAAGGTAATAGTAAAATGACTTCATTTCCCATATATCTATAAAAGAATGTGAAACTCAGCTCATAAAATAAATATCTGGAAGGTACATAATGAACTAAAAGCGATATGAATGGAAAATTCATACATAGGAAATACAAAAATATGAAAGAGTGCTTACTATTGTTTTTTCCCCCTTTTTGATACTTTTATTGTTCTTAATTGATGTTTACAGCTTATTCCCTTTTCTCCCCTCCCATTTTATTTTGAGGTGAAATTCTTGTTCATTTTTTAAAAGTTTATTTTGATATCATTAATCTACAATTAAATGAGCAATATTATGGTGATTACACTACCCCCTTCATCAGGTCCCCCCCACCAACCCCATTAGAGTCACTGTCCATTAGCATAGTGAGATGCTATAGAGTCACTACTTGTCTTCTCTAGGTCGTACAGCCCTCCCCGTGCCCCCTAACATTACATCTGCTAATCATAATGCCCCCTTTCCCCCCTTGTCCCTCCCTTCCACCCATCCTCCCCAGCCCTTTCCCTTTGATAACTATTAGTCCGTTCTTGGGTTCCGTGAGTCGGCTGCTGTTTTGTTCTTTCAGTTTTTTTTTTAGTTCTTATACTCCACATATGAGTGAAATCATTTGGTACTTATCTTTTTCGGCTTGGCTTATTTCACTGAGCATAATACCCTCTAGATCCATCCATGTTGTTGCAAATGGTAGGATTTGTTTTCTTCTTATGGCTGTATAATATTCCATTGTGTATATGTACCACTTCTTCTTTATCCATTCATCTACTGATGGACACATAGGCTGCTTCCATTTCTTGGCTATTGTAAATAGTGCTGCAATAAACATAGGGGTGCATCTGTCTTTTTCAAACTGGGCTGCTGTATTCTTAGGGTAATTCTAGGAGTGGAATTCCTGGGTCAAATGATATTTCTATTTTGAGTTTTTTGAGGAACCTCCATACTGCTTTCCACAATGGTTGAACTAATTTGCATTCCCACCAGCAGTGTAGGGTGGTTCCCTTTTCTCCACATCCTCGCCAACATTTGTTGTCGTTTGTGTTTTGGATGTTGGCCATCCTCACTGGTGTGAGGTGATATCTCATTGTGGTTTTAATCTGCATTTCTCTGATGATTAGCGATGTGGAGCATCTTTTCATGTGCCTGTTGGCCATCTGAATTTCTTCTTTGGAGAAGTGTCTATTCATGTCCTCTGCCCATTTCCTAATTGGACTATTTGCTTTTTGTTTGTTGAGGTGCGTGAGTTCTTTATATATTTTGGATGTCAACCCCTTATCGGATACGTCATTTATGAATATATTCTCCCATACTGTAGGATGTCTTTTTGTTCAACTGATGGTGTCCTTTGTGGTACAGAAGCTTTTCAGCTTGATATAGTCCCACTTGTTCATTTTTGCTTTTGTTTCCCTTGCCCGGGGAGATATGTTCATGAAGAACTCACTCATGTTTATGTCCAAGAGATTTTTGCCTATATTTTTTTCTAACAGTTTTATGGTTTCATGACTTACATTCAGTTCTTTGATCCACCTTGAGTTTATCTTTGTGTATGGGGTTAAACAGTAGTCCACTTTCATTCTCTTACATTTAGCTGTCCAGTTTTTCCAACACCAGCTGCTGATGAGGCCG
>JAVSCE010006868.1:0-239984 GCA_032199065.1 Smutsia gigantea | reverse complement strand
GACTGTTAATGCAATAGAAATCAGAGAACAGGAATACAGAGCAGCTGAGGCAGAGAGAGATAAAAGGACCGCTAGGAATGAAAGAATAATAAGAGAACTGTGTGACCAATTGAAACAGAACAATATTCGCATTATAGGAATACCAGAGGAAGAAGAGAGAGAAAAAGGGATAGAAAGTGTCTTGGAAGAAATAATTGCTGAAAACTTCCCCAAGCTGGGGAAGGAAATAGTCTCACAGTTCATGAGAGACCACAGATCTCCCACCACAAGGGACGCAAGGAAGACAACACCAATACACATAATAATTAAAATGGCAAATATCAAAGATAAGGACAGAGTAATAAAGGCAGCGAGAGAGAAAAAAGATCAACAACAAAGTAAAACCCATCAGACTATTATCAGACTTCTTAAAAGAAACCTTACAGGCCAGAAGAGAATGGCATGATATATTTAACGTTATGAAACAGAAAGGCCTCAAACCAAGAAAACTGTATCCAGCACGATTATCCTTTAAATATGATAGAGGAATTAAACAATTTCCAGACAAACGAAAGTTGAGAGAGTTTGCCTCTCATAAACCACCACTACAGGATATCTTAAATGGACTGCTCTAGATGGAAGCACACCTAAGGCTAAAAAGATGTCACCAGAGAAAATAAAATCATAGCAAAGAAAGAAGACCATCCAAATTCTAGCAAAAGGCAAAGAATAAAACACCTATTATAGAAAGAATGGAGGAGGAGGAATAAGAAGGGAGAGAAATAAAGAAACATCAGACTGTGTTTACAATAACTTAACAAGAAAGTTAAGTTAGATTGTTAGATAGTAAAGAAGCAACCCCTGAACCCTTGGTAACCACGAATCTAAAGCCAGCAATGGCAATAAGTACATATCTATCAATAATCACCCTAAATGTAAATGGACGGAATGCACCAATCAAAAGACACAGAGTAACAGAATGGATAAAAAAGCAAGACCCATCTATATGCTGCTTACAAGAGACTCACCTCAAATCCAAAGATATACACAGACTAAAAGTGAAGGGATGGAAAAAGGTATTTCATGCAAACAACAAGGAGAAAAAAGCAGGTGTGGCAGTACTTGTATCAGACAAAATAGACTTCAAACCAAAGAAAGTAGCAAGAGATAAAGAAGGACATTACATAATGATAAAGGGGTCAATCCAACAAGAAGATATAATTATTAGAAATATATATGCACCAAACACAGGAGCGCGGGCATATGTGAAACAAATACTAACAGAATTAAAGCAGGAAACAGACACCAATGCATTCATTTTAGGTGACTTCAACACACCACTCACTCCACAGGACAGATCAACCAGACAGAAAATGAGTAAAGACACAGAGGCACTGAACAACACACTAGAACAGATGGACCTAACAGACATCTACAGAACTCTACACCCAAAAGCAACAGGATACACATTCTTCTCAAGTGCACACGGAACATTTTCCAGAATACACCACATACTAGGCCACAAAAAGAACCTCAGTAAAGTCGAAAATATTGAAATTCTACCAACCAACTTCTCAGATCATAAAGGTATAAAACTAGAATTAAATTTTAGAAAGAAAACAAAAAGGCTCACAAATTCATGGAGACTTAACAACATTCTCCTCATTAATCAATGGGTCAATGACCAAATCAAAACAGAAATCAAAGAGGTTCTGGAGACAAATGACAACAACAACACAAAGCTACAACTTCTGTGGGACGCAGCAAAGGCAGTTCTAAGAGGAAAGTATATTGCAATCCAGGCCTATCTAAAGAAAGAAGAACGTTCCCAAATGAATAGTCAAAAGACACAATTACTGAAATTGGGAAAAGAAGAAAAATGAGACACAAAGTCACCAGAAGGAGGGATATAATAAAGATCAGAGAAGAAATAAATAAAATTGAGAAGAATAAAACAATAGAAAAAAAACAATGAAACAAAGAGCTGGTTCTTTGAAAAAATAAACAAAATAGATAAACCCCTAACCAGATTCATTAATAGAAAAAGAGAATCTACACACATAAACAGAATCAGAAATGAGAAAGGAAAAACCACGACGGATCCCACAGAAAGACAAAGAATTATAAGAGAATACTATGAGAATCCATATGCTAACAAGCTGGAAAACCTAGAAGAAATGGACAACTTCTTAGAAAAATACAACCTCCCAAGACTGACCAACAAGAAACAGAAAAACTAAACAGACCAATCACCAGCAACGAAATTGAAGCGGTAATCAAAGAACTACCCAAGAACAAAACCCCCGGACCAGACGGATTCACCTCTGAGTTCTACCAGACATATAGAGAAGAAACAACACCCATTTTCCTTAAAGTTTTCCAAAAAATAGAAGAGGAGGGAATACTTCCAAACTCATTCTATGAAGCCAGCATCACTCTAATACCAAAACCTGGCAAAGACCTCACCAAAAAAGAAAACTATAGACCAATATACCTGATGAACGTGGATGCAAAAATACTCAACAAAATATTAGCAAACCGAATTCAAAAATACATCAAAAGGATCATACACCATGATCAAGTGGGATTCATCCCAGGGATGCAAAGATGGTACAACATTCGAAAATCCATGAACATCATCCACCACATTAATAAAAAGAAGAATAAAAACCACATGATCATCTCCATAGATGCTGAAAAAGCATTTGACAAAATTCAGCATCCATTCATGATTAAAACTCTCAACAAAATGGGTATAGAGGGCAAGTACCTCAACATCATAAAGGCCATATATGACAAACCCAGAGCTAACATCATACTTAATGGCGAGAAGCTGAAAGCTTTTCATCTAAGATCGGGAACAAGACAGGGATGGCCCACTCTCTCCACTGTTATTCAACATAGTACTGGAGGTCCTAGCCACAGCAATCAGACAAAACAAAGACATACAAGGCATCCAGATTGGTAAAGAAGAAGTCAAATTGTCACTATTTGCAGATGACATGATATTGTACATAAAAAACCCTAAGGACTCCACTCCAAAACTACTAGAACTAATATGTGAATTCAGCAAAGTTGCAGGATACAAAATTAACACACAGAAATCTGTTGCTTTCCTATACACTAATGATAAACTAACAGAAAAAGAAATCAGAAAAACAATTCCATTCACAATTGCATCAAAAAGAATAAAATACCTAGGAATAAACTTAACAAAGGAAGTGAAAGACCTGTACCCTGAAAACTACAAGACATTCCTAAGAGAAATTAAAGAGGACACTAACAAATGGAAATACATCCCATGCTCTTGGCTAGGAAGAATAAATATTGTCAAAATGGCTATACTACCAAAGCAATCTACAGATTCAACGCAATCCCTATCAAACTACCAACAGCTTTCTTCAATGAACTGGAACAAATAATTCTAAAATTCATATGGAACCACAAAAGACCCCGAATAGCCAAAGCAATCCTGAGAAGGAGGAATAAAACAGGGGGAATTACGCTCCCTGACTTCAAGCTCTACTACAAAGCCACAGTAATCAAGACAATTTGGTATTGGCACAAAAACAGACCCACAGACCAGTGGAACAGAATAGAAAATCCAAACATTAACCCAAACATATACAGTCAATTAATATTTGATAAAGGAGCCTTGGATATACAATGGGGAGATGACAGCCTCTTCAGCAGCTGGTGTTGGAAAAACTGGACAGCTACATGTAAGAGAATGAAACTGGACTACTGTCTAGCCCCATACACAAAGGTAAACTCAAGGTGGATCAAAGACCTGAATGTAAGTCATGAAACCATAAAACTCTTAGAAAAAAACATAGGCAAAAATCTCTTGGACATAAACATGAGCAACTTCTTCATGAACATATCTCCCCAGGCAAGGGAAACAAAAGCAAAAATGAACAAGTGGGACTATATCAAGCTGAAAAGCTTCTGTACAGCAAAGGACACCATCAGTAGAACAAAAAGACATCCTACAGTATGGGAGAATATATTCATAAATGACGTATCCGATAAGGGGTTGACATCCAAAATATATAAAGAACTCAGCACCTTAACAAACAAAAGCAAATAATCCAATTAAGAAATGGGCAGAGGACATGAATAGACACTTCTCCAAAGAAGAAATTCAGATGGCCAACAGGCACATGAAAAGATGCTCCACATCGCTAATCATCAGAGAAATGCAGATTAAAACCACAATGAGATATCACCTCACACCAGTGAGGATGGCCAACATCCAAAACACAAACAACAACAAATGTTGGCGAGGATGTGGAGAAAAGGGAACCCTCCTACACTGCTGGTGGGACTGCAAATTAGTTCAACCATTGTGGAAAGCAGTATGGAGGTTCCTCAAAAAACTCAAAATAGAAATACCATTTGACCCAGGAATTCCACTCCTAGGAATTTACCCTAAGAATGCAGCAGCCCTGTTTGAAAAAGACATATGCACCCCTATGTTTATCGCAGCACTATTTACAATAGCCAAGAAATGGAAGCAACCTAAGTGTCCATCAGTAGATGAATGGATAAAGAAGATGTGGTACATATACACAATGGAATATTATTCAGCCATAAGAAGAAAACAAATCCTACCATTTGCAACAACATGGATGGAGCTAGAGGGTATTATGCTCAGTGAAATAAGTCAAGCTGAAAAAGACAAATACCAAATGATTTCACTCATATGTGGAGTATAAGAACTAAGGAAAAAAAAAACTGAAGGAACAAAACAGCAGGAGACTCACAGAACCCAAAACGGACAAATAGTTACCAAAGGGAAAGGGACTGGGGAGAATGGGTGGGAAGGGAGGGGTAAAGGGGAAGAAGGGACATTACGATTAGCAGACGTAATGTTCGGGGGGCACGGGGAGGGCTGTACAACCCAGAGAGGACAAGTAGTGACTCTATGGCATCTCACTAAGCTGATGGACAGTGACTGCAATGGGGTTGGGGAGGGGAACCTGATGAAGGGGGTAGTGTAATCACCATAATATTACTCATTTAATTGTAGATTAATGATATCAAAATAAACTAAAAAAAAAAAAGAAATGGGCAGAGGACATGAATAGACACTTCTCCAAAGAAGAAATTCAGATGGCCAACAGGCACATGAAAAGATGCTCCACATCGCTAATCATCAGAGAAATGCAGATTAAAACCACAATGAGATATCACCTCACACCAGTGAGGATGGCCAACATCCAAAACACAAACAACAACAAATGTTGGCGAGGATGTGGAGAAAAGGGAACCCTCCTACACTGCTGGTGGGAATGCAAATTAGTTCAACCATTGTGGAAAGCAGTATGGAGGTTCCTCAAAAACTCAAAATAGAAATACCATTTGACCCAGGAATTCCACTCCTAGGAATTTACCCTAAGAATGCAGCAGCCCAGTTTGAAAAGACAGATGCACCCCTATGTTTATCGCAGCACTATTTACAATAGCCAAGAAATGGAAGCAACCTAAGTGTCCATCAGTAGATGAATGGATAAAGAAAAAGTGGTACATATACACAATGGAATATTATACAGCCATAAGAAGAAAACAAATCCTACCTTTTGCAACAACATGGATGGAGCTAGAGAGTATTATGCTCAGTGAAATAAGCCAAGCCGAAAAAGACATGTACATGATTTCACTCATATGTGGAGTATAAGAACTAAGAAAAAAACTGAAGGAACAAAACAGCAGCAGACTCACAGAACCCAAGAACGGACTAATAGTTACCAAAGGGAAAGGGACTGGGGAAGATGGGTGGGAAGGGAGGGACAAGGGGGAAAAAGGGGCATTACGATTAGCAGATGTAATGTTAGGGGGGCACGGGGAGGGCTGTACAACTCTGAGAAGACAAGTAGTGACTCTATAGCATCTCACTATGCTGACGGACAGTGACTGTAATGGGGTTGGTGGGGGGAACCTGATGAAGGGGGTAGTGTAATCACCGTAATATTGCACATTTAATTGTAGATTAATGATATCAAAATAAACCTAAAAAAAATAATAATAATATGGGTAACTATTGAACCACTGTGTATTAGGCTTGAAACCAGCATAAGACTGTGCATTAATGATACTTTTATTAAAAATAACTAGATGTAAAATGTTTCATTGGGATGAACCAGTATTTCCACTTCTAGGAATTTACCCCAGGAAAACAAAATCCCTGATTAAAAAAGATATATGCACACATATTTATTGCCACATTATTTACAATAGTCTAGATATGGAAGCAACCAAAATGTCCATCAATAGATGAATGGATAAAGAAGATGTGGTACATACACACAGAATATTAATCAGCCACAACAAAAGAAACCCTTCCATTTGAGACAACATGGATGGACATATAGGGTATTATGCTAAGTGAAATAACCAGGCAGAGAAAGAAAAATACCATGTTATGTCACTTATTTATATAATATAAAAACAAAGCAAAACAGAAGGAACAAAAGAGCAGTAGTCCAAGACACTGAGAAGTTACTGGTCGTTACCATGGGGTGGGTGGGGAGACTGAAGGGGATAAAGAGACACAAAAATTCTCAATCATAATATCAGCTGGTCACAGGGATGGTGGTACAGCATGGAAAATATAGTCAGTGATTCTATAACATCTTCCTATTTTGACAATAATAACTGCACTAGTTGTGGTGAGGATTTAATAATGTGGGTTAACTGGTGAACCACTGTGTTGTGTATTTGAAACCAGTATAAGATTGTATATCAATTACACTTCAATTTTTTTTTGTTTCATTGGGAAACAAATTTCAAAAAATGACACAAAAAGAATGCAAATAACTGAATAGTGTAATAACTTACAAAAGATGCCCCAAAACATCAGAGAACCACCCACTAAGAAAGGCACCCAGACCCACCTGTTTTCCGGATGAGTTCCACCAAATGTTCTAGAAACAATGTACTAACTCATCCTGTGAGGGTAGCCTAGTGCTGATACAAAGCAGAGCCAGAATTTTAGCATTCCAAATTCAGCGGTGTATTTAAAGAAAAATGCATCATCTTGCTTGGGTGAGGTAATATAGTGTGTTCATGATTTAGCATCAAGGCCATCTTCGTATGTACACTATTACAGTAAAATTTAAATGAGAAAAAGAAAATCTTAATTTTAAAGCTTTAAGCTTTCAGTTCAGTTGGCATTAAAAAAATAGGTAGATTTCAGTAACCATTACGTATTTTGTCAATTCTTTCCAAACTAGGACTGGAAAAAACCTTTAAGTGTAGAAGAAACACTCCCCTTGGTCAAAAACAATTGAGAATGCCCTCTATCAGTTGCTAATCCATAAAATCAAATATTTTAAAGAAAGAAAGCGAATGTCAGTAACTGCATATTATATAATTGTTCATTTAGTAATTCCAAAAGCATCTACTGGCAATCTTAGAAATAATACGTCGCAAGGCGACTTCCCCTCCCGCCCCTGGGGCCCAGCATCCCAGGCCCAACCTGCGCCCGCGCAATTGCGCTTGCGCGGTTAGGGCGCCTGCGCGAGGGCAGTAAGGAAGAAGATGGCGGCGCCAACGTTCCCCACGCCGCTGCACGGGCACGTGGGCCGTGGCGCCTTCAGCAGTGTGTACGAGCCCGCGGAGGATACGTTCCTGCTGCTGGACGCGCTCGAGGCGGCGGCGGCCGAGCTCACCGGGTGCGAGGAGGGCAAGGGTTCTGCAGGGAAGGGCTCGGGCGTCCTGGAGAGGCGGCGGCGGAGAACCGTCCTGAGAGGAGGCGGTGTCAGCCCACTTGGCGGAGACTGACTCCAGAACGCCGCTGCTGACAGTTTTCCCGTAGACGAGTGTGCCGGGGATCTATCTGCTTTTGCCAAGGTGTTTTGGTCCCAGGCGCTGTGTACCTCCTTTTTACGCCAGTGTGTCTTTTCCTTTAACTGTTAATCTGACGTATACAGGCACCTAAGTGAAGCAGTATTGTAACATTCAAAACCAAAATATCCCCAAAACATTACTTCTTGTTAACATTAAAATGTTTACTAAATATTAAAAGCCGCGCGGCATTATTTAACTTCGTACATAAAAGCACCCTCTAACAACGTTCGGGCACAAAAATTAAATGAGGTTGTGATACTAGAGTGCGGAGGTATTTTTAAACGTACCGAATAGCATGCTTAGCTCTGCAACAACAGCCGTTTGCCACATGTGGCTACTTTAAATGTGGCTAGAACTGAAAGTTACATTTAATTGTTAAAAATTTAAGTAGTTACATGCAGCTACCAACCTATAGAATTTTCGCTAACACTTTATAAATATTAAAACTGACTTCTTGAAATGCTATATAATTTTAAATTCATAGCGTTTAAAAGCATGAATACCTATACTGTAATTTTATTTTTAATGAAAGGAGTTTGGGTGATTAGACTTATTTAAATATCAAGACTAATTTGATTTTCTCAGGTTGAAACAGCTGTCAGGCTTCAAAGATCTTACTGCGTTTATTTATCCCTTTTAAACTTGATTAAATCTTTCCATGTGTAAAATGCCCCGACTCTTATTGAACTGGTTTTCACTCTAAACAACGAAACTTTTGGATTTACTGGAATATAGAATGAAACAGCACTGATTTATAACTTGTCTTTTAGTCTCAAGATATCCCAGAAAAGTTTACAAGCACAAATTGCGTTGCAAAGTCTGCTGTAAACGGAGCTGATTTTGTTATAAAGTTGGATTACTTCTGGTCTTAGAATTCTAATTATTTATGAGACCATGATAGTTATTTTCAAATAAAAGCTGTCTGGTACGATTCAACAGACCTTCCTTCCTACAGCTTAATAAAGGCTTGTGAGATGTGTGGACTGATTCCAAAAGTTAGAAATCCCTAGACTTTGTTGGTGTTGGGTAGTTGTTGGGACAGTTAGGTGCTAAAGAGACCCCAAAATCCCATCAGACCTATTTCTGCAATGTGGATAATTTGTGCTTTTTATGCATATGTATCAAAATATGAAGGGAATTTATTATATTCAATACCATTCTTAAGATTATTATTGATATTCTGAGATCAGATACTGTGATCAGTTTTCCCAATTTAGTTTATAGCTGTACAAATCTGGAATTTCTTTGCTGCCTGAAATACATTATCAGTAGAAAGGGGAAACTTTTTTCCCCCAGGATATGCTGATGGATTTATGAATGTCATGTACTCTAAAATGATAAACATCTTTCATAATATTGTAATAATATCCCTATCATTTTATGAAGAACTATTAACTAGGAGTTCCTTGTGAAGGCTTGATGTCTGTCATATTTCCAACCCTCAACATGATCCCATAGTTTTTGTGTAATATTTTGTACAAATTAATTGAAAGCCATCTATTTTATGGACTTAAACTACACACTCAAAATTTTAAGTTTTGAGTTATGCAATATTAAAGGAGCTCAAAACAGTCATCAGAAATTAGCTTGTTTGTAAATTTGTATTTCTGTATATTTGCAGGTAAGTGATGATGCTGGAGAAATATACATTAAAAGCATGAGAGTTGTTCTCTGGTGTATTTTATGTTCAGTGTGCTAATATTTATTTTATTTTGTTTTGCTTTAGAGTAGAAATATGCCTTGAAGTAGGGTCAGGGTCTGGAGTTGTATCCGCATTCCTAGCCTCTTTGATAGGTCCGCAAGCTTTGTACATGTAAGTGTAAGTATAGCAAATTCATTCACACCTTCCAATAAGAAATTCACTGGGGGTATGACTGCTTGAATGAAATAACTTTTGTAAGTAAATAATGTGTCTGATAGTGTCTATTTATATATAGTAAGGTCTCAGATTGGGAATCGTGTTTCCCTAAAAATTATAACTACATGCTCAAAACTTAAACTGTACTACATAATTATAGAAGCAGCATAACAATTTGGGGTCATCTCTGAATTTGGATTTTTTTTTAGGTAAATAATCTGATTATCAGAAAAATTGAAAGTTACAAAATTTCTTCTTAGAAAATTTGAGAAGTATAAAGAAAATAAAAATCACTGTACATTTTACCATATGTGGTCCACGTGTATTTCCTTCAGTTTTTCATTTCCTCTGTTTTTCACTTAATAGTGTATCATGATCGTTTGCCTTCAAAAATTCCTTTTAAGTTTCATTTTTGGTAGATGCATAGTATTCCTTCATTGGGCTCATAATTTCATAAATTCCCTCAGATGTGTGCATGTATTTGTAGTCTATTCTTGGACATTATGTCACAATAACAATTTCTTCAATATAACAAATCTTTGTTCATTTTTATTCACCATTATGAAAGCATTGTAATTTTTTTCTTAATCTACTTTATGTGAAAGGAATGGAACAATCCTTGAATTTTCAGTAACAAATTTGTCTTGTGGACATAGGATATCTGTAGTTTCTTTTCTTCTCTGTTTATAGGTGCACTGATATCAACCCTGAGGCAGCAGCTTGTACTCTGGAGACAGCACGCTGTAACAAAGTCCACATCCAGCCAGTAATCACAGACTTGGTGAGCTGTTTAATTCCTGTCCAATAATAATTAATTTCCTTTTCAAGTAAGTTAAGATCAAGATGACTTAGGTCAAAAAAAAACTTGAATGATTAACTTTTAACCCACTAAACAGTATACCCTATAATCTACAAAGTAAATTCTTAACTGATGTATGTAATCCATCTTGTTCGCATTTCAAAGGGAATTTCTACTGGCTTATACAGATCAGGCATCTTTGATCACAAGTGACAAAGAATCTAATTCAAACTGGCTTAAATAAAAGAAAACGTGGCTGCAGGCACAGCGGGTTCCAGGAACCCAAATGATACTACAGGCATTTTTTTCTTACCTTTGAACTTTTCACTAGTGGCTCTATTTTTATGCAGTCTTTATCTTCAGGGTAATAAGATACTTGCATGTCTATGTCTTATTTGTCAGCAAACCCTCCCCACCCCCGGCCGTGGAAAGAAACTCTATTCAATTACTCTAGCAAAAGCCCCAAAAGGAGGATCATTTGGATCAACTTGGGTCATGTACCTATTTCTTAATCTTTCACTATGGCCAATGGGGATTGGTTTAGGCCTGAGTCGTAGTCCCACTACAACAGCTGGGTTGGGATAAATGCTACCCAAGCCACTTGGATTGAGAATGAGAGGAGGTGTATCTTCCCCAATGAAAGTCAAGATGTAATCAGAAAAAAGAAGGGGATGGGTCCTGAGCAAGTAAAAACAACAAATGACAATGACAGAACATCAATTTATTTGAAGTTACACATCATGCTTTTTTCAGTTGCAGTTTTTTAACTGTTTTAGATTATATTAATAAGACTTGGACACTTTGGGGGTTTTGTTTAGTTATAAATGTGAAATGCCTTTTTATAAACAAAAATCATAACAGCAGTTACTAGGTGGGCATAAAGAATATAAAATACTTTTTGTGCTGTTTGACCTGTTTTATTCTTACACTGATAAAAATTTTTAGCTTTTCTACAGTTTCAAATTCACAAATGATTTTGCCACTTGGAAGGAATTAAGCCAAAGATGTAAGAAACTATTTACATATTACTGGAAGTTGTTACTGCTATTAAAAACTATTATCAAAAAATGTACTCAAATGATTTATATAAGATCAGTGTGGTGATTTTGCTCTTCACATTTTTTAACTTATTTAATGTGTCCATAATTAGTATTAAATACATGATTTTGATAGAACAGTAAAACTTTAGAGATACAAAAAATTCAGAATATCTTTTCTCTTTTTTAACTGAGAGGTAGAAACTGAGTGAGGTGTATTTTTTAAAGTCATATAACCAATAAAGCGATACATCCAGAATTAAAGCCCAGATCTTCTGAATCCAAATCTAGAAGTTTCACAGCTGTTTTAGAACATGATTGGTGGTAGTCCATGCTAGAATCAGTTCTTTAGTAAAGTTCACCATGACACTAAGTATTGATTTGTAGCAAAGAAAGAAGCAAGGATGGTCATGATCATAAGTATTACGGTCAATTTAAAAAACTTTTTACATTCACTTACATTCAGAACCGTGGGCACAGATTATATCACAACTGTCATACAAAATAAAATCATAGTTTTAGATGTCTCAGTTTACCTGTTTACAAATAGCACTTTCATTGTATTTCATTTTTTTAGCTTTAGGAGAAAGTCGTTTTTCAAATAGGTCTCTTGCATTTCCTTACATTCTTAAAACAAACAGCATAATTTACCTTTTATTGATTAGGATCATTAATATGAACATGAGTTATTTGGTGCTGTGTGTGATAATGACTAAGGCTTATTCAGGCATTTCTGCCTTTACACTGAGCAGCTATAGGCTGCAGTGATTTTGAGTTTTTATTTCCTCTCCTCTTTTGTCTATCTTTTTACTGGTTAATGGTTCCCTGTTAGCCTAATAATAGCATTTTCTCTCTTTTTATGTGCTTTGTGCTAGAATCACAATTAACTTAGTCAAACTTGTTTTTAAGAGTTAAAGGTCTCTAAGTAAGTGCCTCTCATATTAATAAAGTGCATTTTGCTGTATGCATTTCAAACTTATTTTTAGAGGCCTTTTTGTTCACTTCCCAATTCTTGTTTATATTCTAGTGCTCTGAGACTATCTAAAAGCTGAATATAGATAAGTGAGGGATGCCTATAATTAGCCATTTTATCCAGCCTGTAGTGACTTTCATATTTAAATCCATTTTTTTAACTCCATAATTTTCCATTTTTTTCTTTATTTAAAATTCAGTACTGCAATAATTATTAGCATATAGTGCTTCAGAGCCATTGTAAACAGTTACAAAGGAAATTCATTTCTAGTTTCCATACTGAACATTTCTGGAAAATTATATTTTGAACTTCTTTTTACTATTTGAGAAACTTAATTTCTTTATGGAATTTAAAATAAAGTTCTTGGTTGTTTCAGATGTATTTCCTTACTCTCCAATATTACTGGAAGGAACAGCAGATTAAACTAGTCGTCTTTCTTCTTGCAGGCAATGGTACACCTGAATTTCTTCTCTCAAAATGGTTATCTTTTCCCTTTTTAAATGAGTAGACAGAGAAAAGTTAACTTCTGTAACATCTCTTCAAAATTACTGTTCATGTGTTCCTTTTGAATTGCATAATTAACAGGCTAGTAAGATGATAAGAATGGGATTGCTTTTAGAAACCTTGATAAAATGGAAATTCTAACACAGTGTTTCACCGTATATATAAAAAGCCCAGTGACATGCCCAATGCTTGGATGTTATGACTGAGTATTAAATAACTTTGAATCATACACTATAAAGGCTATTTCCTCTTTAATTCTCTTTCAGCCATTCTGATTTACATTTATGGAGAAGGTCTCATTTTGGTGTTATTTAACACTACTTACACACTTAAATGCCCCTTAAACTACTTAAATGCCCCTTTACCAAAGAGAGAGCAGACTTGTGTCACTCTTAGACTGACAACAGAAATTGTGACAAAAACATTTTTTTACTTATATTGCCATTTATTCTTGTAGTCATTTCTGTTTCCAGAGAATAATACTGATTACCATTTACAGAAGTAATCTAAGCCCTCTTTAGAGCAAATTTACTTAACAAAAAAAAAAGGTTCATTTAAAAAAAGATACCCAGTAAATAATGGTAGATACCTGTACATATATGGGGAAAATTATAAGAATGTTAATAAAATAACCACCATTTTGGATACTACCTTGAGGTACTTCAGTTATTCCATCACAAGAAACAGGCTCAGAATTCATGGGTTAGACTCAACACAAAGTGATAATTGAAGGAAATATCTTTAGGGGTGAGTATGCATCCAGACATGGTGTTTTGACTTTACTATGCCTGTGAAGGTATAGGATGACATAATCAGGCATGATTTTTAAAATAGCTATTTAATTCAATCAGAGGAATACTTTAAATGACATTTTGCCCTATGCACTTTCTTTAAACAGACATTTTTCTTCTTCCATAGAAAATTGTACCCAGTTTAAAGATTCATAAAATGCTAAACAATTGATACTTTCAGTGTCTCTTCCCACTATTTTCAGTTCTTTCTTTGATATCTAATTGTTTCAGCCAATAAATTTATGAGTAATTAAAGGAAAAAGAAAAATATATATATGCTAATGTTTTCTGTCATCTCATAAAACATTTCTCTTGGTTATAGAAAATAAACGTTAAAATTAGCAGCTATAGCTTTATAGTTGTGGACAAATCTATACAGAACATATGAGGCCTTGCCTCTTTCTTATCTTAATTTCTAAAAGTGAACCCAGAGTGTAAACATAAGAGCTGTTGAAAAGCAGTTTTTCTTGAACAGTTTATGTTCATTCTGATAGTTTAATTCCTTATTGTTTAGGCAAATGCATATAATCTTAATCTGAATGAAAAGGTAAAAATATCTCCATTTCTGTCTAATTTTGGCCCTGTAACATAGTTTTTTTCTAAAAACATGGGAGAGTATTTATAAAGATTTATTTATTAATCTATTTATTTAATTCTGAGTCTTTTTAAAATTCTGACTACTGTTGAACATTTAGGTCAAAGGCTTACTACCAAGATTGAAGGAAAAAGTTGATCTTCTGGTATTTAATCCCCCCTATGTCGTGACTCCACCTGAAGAGGTAAGACATATAACAAAATTTAATTACTAATATTTTCAGCTGTTTTCTTCCTAAAATCAAATGAATATCCTATAATATCAGTCAGCTGCTAATTAACACAAACTGCTCTGAATTTACTCATAATCGTCAATAATTGGGTCTATTGGTAGCCTTAGGAAAGAAATCTAAAACTCATAGAAATACGAACTGTGTCTTATATCTATGCTTAAAAATCCCATTCATATCAGGCCATGGTGTTTAAATTCATATATGTGTGTAGGTGTCTTTGTATATCCTTTATCATAAATGATAAATATGCAAAGTATTTTTATCAACATTAAATTCACGTAGGAATTCTTTTTGAAAGTCTCCAGTTACTTCCTTTCACAGGTATTACCAGGAAGTGGGGGTAGGGGGCAGTTACCATTTCAGGTATGGAAAAGAAATAATCTTGAAAAAAGTGATTTTGAAAATCTCAGTAATGAAGAGGTAAACCATGTTAACCATTTCCCAATGTAGAGAGAAAATGAATGGTCAAGGCAGATACAAAGTTTAATAATGGAGTAAAGGTCACTTTCCTTTGAATTATTTTACCTATTTATTCATTGATGATTATTCTCTGGCAAGGCTGATACCTCTTAACATTTACCAAAATAGGAAAGGTCTATATAGGTGCTATTGCTACTAGTGGCAGTTAAGCAACTAAGAAGCTGTTGCTCTGCTGACATATGAGAAGGAAAATTATTATTATAAGGTGAACAGCAGTTGAGGGCAATGCAGCTTAATCAACTCTTTAGGAAAACACTATATGAATAAATATCAAGAGTGATAAAATGTTTCAGTCAAATAACTCATCTAAATTAGATCTCAAAGATCTAGTACGGGAATATCATTCAACAATAGCATGAAAATTGAAATACACAAAAATGTGTTTATTACATCTTTATTTACTATGACAAATAAATATGAACCTATAATGTAACAGAAGAGACACAGTTAAGTAAATCGTGGTCTATCAGATCTACAAACTACTGAGAAGACTAATAAGTGAAAAGGAGATTCTGTGAACATGGGAACACAAATGGGTTTCCTTTCTCCCTCATTCCTTTTATTAAGCTATGTACTCGGCTTCTCCTGAGCCTTACAGCTGCTGGGGCATATAGATGACTGATTGTGGCAATACCTGGGCTCTGCTGCAGTCCCAGCAGAGATATCTCGTGTCATAATTCCCATGAGCTGAGCAATTAGCTGGAGAGCAGAATCAACAACAAAGATTTCCTGGAGTTGAAAAATGTGTTTCACAAAATAAAACATCAGTCAATGAATTAAAGGAAAATGTGGCCTCTGTTAAGACCAGAATCGGTGCTCTGGAAACCAAATGAAAGAAATATTTCAGCACACAGAACATGAAGATTAAAAAGAAGGAAATCATGAAGGTAAAAGAGACTTACAGGCTAGATCCAGGAGACATACAAATAATAGAAGTTTGTGCATATAAGGAATTGTGGCTATATTTACTAGTCTATCTAGAAACATGAGGTACTGTTGGCTTATGCCTGTGATCTGTGAAGGATCAGAAACAAGCACGGGAAGACCCAGGAAGCAGGCAAAGAGCAGACCACTAAACGTGATTCCTCTCTTTGAAGATGGAAACCTCCCTTGCATGAACTGTAAGAATGTTGTTGCCAGCAGATCTTCCTCGAGGGTCATTTCTGTGCAAGCAGATAAACCCAGATAAGCATCCCTGGTGAGGCATATAAACCAGGTCCATCACACAGGGATCCTAGTCCATTCTGGAACAGAATGACAAGAGAAGGCTTAGCAAAGAGTGCCATCACCGCATCCTCTGTCCACAGACCACTTTACCTGATGAAACATCCAGAAAATGGGCTCCACCAAAATAGTGGTAAACCAAAGAAGAGGGAGACATGAAGCCCAGAAAAAGCAGTCGTTCTAGAATTGCCAAGAAAGGGAAGTCTCTGGGAAGGAAGCCTTGACAAGAACCAGAGAAACTGACAGATTTCTTAATGTGATTAGCTTTGTGGAAAATTGTATTGAGAAGTTTATGATAGATATGGGAATAATTTAAATTAGATACAAAAATTTAAGCAAATGGATACATTGAATGCCTATCAATAGCTAAATAAAATATACTTTTCCACTATAAAACATTATGCAACTATTAAAAGAGTAAATTAGAACTATACCTGATCATATGAAGAGATTTACAAAAGCTGTTGTTGAGTGAGTAAAGCAAGATAAAGTTAAGAATGTAAAACAATAATCCTGTCTTTATAAAAGATGGACAAAAAGAAAAGCCTCTGTGTGTATGCGTGTATGTATAAGATGAAAGAGGAGACAAGCGAAACAGTAAAAAGTGAAAGTGCTGTTGTTTAAAAGCAAGTGTATGAACATATTTCTCTTATTTGTAAAATTATATATGTATATAATTATAGGTATAAAGAAATTTATTTTAATGGGGAAACATATGCCATGCTATGCCCTTCTAAATGAATTAAAGCAGAAGGCATAATTGTATATAAATAATTTAAATTAAAATATGGACAAGAACCATTGAAGGAAATAGGAAATAATTGTTAGGGTTAAGTAGTTTTTGAGTGGTTTCTTCAAAATGTTCTTTAGTTTGGAAAACAATACACAGTGGTAAAGATCTAAAGATTTTTAATACCATATACATTCTTATGGGTTTTGTCTCTAAAATAGAATTAAATTGTTAGAGCAAAAAATGCTTCTGTGCAACTTTATATAAATGGGTTTCTAACAAAGGTCTATACAATCATAGTTTAATCTAGAAGAGAGTCAGATGTAGTAGGACATTTTGAAACTTTGTGCAAAGTACATCTCTTCCTAATTGTTCTGTATTAAATATAAGAATTACCTATGTTTCTCAATATAAACACTATATTTATTTTAACAACTATTACTAAGACATTAATATGTGCAGGGTATTATTTTGAAACTTTAAATACATTTCCTCATTTATTCCTAGCAGACAAAAATAATTTTTAATTTTCCTAATTTCGTAGTTGAAACTATTGTCTTCCTAATTTTAATGATAAGGGAGGACACTAATCACAGAGATTACAGACTTACATGAGGTTACATAGGATAGGAAATTCTGGGGGTCAGATGCAACTTTACCGCCTGCTTGATGGCAGTAAAGTACAAAATATATACTTGTTTGGTGAATGTTACTTGGCAAAAAAATTCAGTCTGTGATTCTAAAGGTAACTTTACATGAGCTAAAAGAAAAGTCTTTCTAATTGGTCGCAGGTAGGAAGCCACGGAATAGAGGCAGCTTGGGCTGGTGGCAGAAATGGTCGAGAAGTCATGGACAGATTCTTTCCTCTGGCTCCAGATCTCCTTTCACCAAAAGGATTATTCTATTTAGTTATCATTAAAGAAAATAATCCAGGTAATACACACCAGTTTATCTTCTAACCATTTTCTTTGCTGAAATCAAAAGTTAATAATGTTGAAGACTGTAATTGATAAAGTAACCTGGAATGTTACAGATATAATCACTGACAACAGCTAATACAAACATGACATTCATGTTGAAAGAAAAGGTTTCAAGAGGTATATTTACCTGGTTTTAAAAAGTACTGCCATTTTTTGGGCAAGGGGAGGCAGTTTTTCCCCTAATTCATAAACTGACTCAAGCACAAAATCTATTATGATTTCCGCTTCTAACATCTCATCCTCAATATTTCTTTCCATCTTCTGCTCTTCATGCCTTTGACAATTCTGCTCTATGCTCCTTAGTTCATCTGCAGTTTTATCATGAAAGCTATCTCATGACATGGATTTTTTTTATCATGGTTTTCAGATTACTTAGTAACTAACTTAACCATAATCTTTTCTTTCTTTCTGTACACTTCAGGTTTGACTTTTATCTTATACCTTATATTCTCACCCCCTCAAATCACATCATGATTCGTAGGTGTTTTTTGGTAACTCCATTTTCTTAGTTCAGTCTTTTTAGTATTATTTATTTATAAAAGGAAAGGTTTGCTTTTTTCCATATGCTGAAAGAAATAAGCTCCTTCATTTACCACTGTGCAGTGTCACTGTTCAGTTTGCCCATACCTTCATTGACTTTTCATCCAAAAGGAAGGATATCAGGCAGAAAAAGGATCTGAGCAACTAAAAGCTGATTACTTACTGTTATAACAAGAATAATTAATGTTTCTGTTGAGTCTAGAGTAGGCTATCCCTGCAAAGCAAGCCATTTAGCCTTGTTAGAATTCTCAGCAACACCTTGAAAATAGGGTACTCTTGTCTGTGAAGTCCAGGTTCACTTTAGTAGAAATTTATGTGGTAAACATTGTTTTCTCAGATGAGTAGAATTTGTAAATTCTAGTCTGTGTTTATCATCTTATTAAAACTGTTTAAAAAATGCTCATATACACTTCATCAGATGACCTAATGGATTTTACCTTTTGTTTTAATCTTCATTTTAGAAGAAATTTTGAAAACAATGATGACAAGAGGTCTACAAGGAACTACTGCACTTTCCAGGCAAGCAGGCCAAGAAATCCTTTCAGTCCTAAAGTTCACTAAGTCCTAATTTACAGTGTGTGTGTACACTGAATATATAGCGATAGAATATAATCAGCATGCCTTGAAACAAAATCATTTCTTGGTTAACAAGTAAAATTGTCAGAAATTTGTCATACAGAAAAAGCTGGAAAGGTAGGGCATTCCCTTTTACTCAGGAATCAAGGCTACAGAAATACTTGCATAAAATAATTTATATTTTATATATAAAAGATGTTTCTATTATATATGAAAGGATATTTATTTCAGCATTGCCTGTAATAGCAAAACAATGAAGTCTACCTAATGTACATCAGTAAATGGATTGGTAAAATAAATTACAGCATATCCATGTCATTGAACATGGGTGATTTATCTAGCCATTAATTATGAACCAGGTCTGTATGTACTGAAGCAGAAGGGGCTCATGATGTACTCTGGAGTGAAAAGCTGCAAAATAGTATTATCATATCATTATCATATTTTGGAAAAACCAACAGAGAGTGTATGTTTGTTATAATAAAGTCTCAGAAAACAAATGACAAGAGAGAACAGAGGGACTTTCACTCCTGTGGTAGCATTTGCACAATAATAACATATTGTATAATTTTTTTAAGTTGTTTATCTAAAAATTTTTTTAATTTACTTTCACTTGCTCATGTTAGAAAAAGCATAAAACCTAAATGTGATTTATTCCTACCAGGAGGCTTAAACATTTTAACAGTAAGGTATTAACAAAGGGCCACACGGAAAATATGCCAGGAAGCTGCTCAGGCTGAGAGTGAGGGTGAGGAGTGGGATTGCTAAGGACCTGGCTACACCTGTTTTGAGTTTTTTAAATCTACCAATGAAATTAAGACAAATGTAAGAGAAGGCCCAATGTAGATGTAATTGGCTTACGCGGCATCCGGGAAAGAATGTCAACCTACTAGGGAATAAATTACTTGTGCCAACTGCCCCAGGTGTGCCTGCTCACCAGACACATGATCTTGCAAGACTGCCATTAAACCTCGCTCCGCTGTTCTCTTTGTCACCATGTCCACTTACTGAGTTTGGACTATTAAGTGTGTTTCTCACAATTTGGGGGCTCATCCAGGATACTCTTGCCTGTTCGAGGTGGAGACCCAAACAGAGTGGGAAGACACGTCCCACCTGGCTGTAGGCAGCCCGCTCTGGGCATTTCACCTTAGCACAGAAGCCAGACTGTGGGGGGAGACAGCATGGCTGTGGATAAAATGAGAATTCCTGTGGCCAGGATTCTCACCTGGCCCTGGTTGATTAGCTCACTGCACACCTGTGGACAATACATGGCTGTTAACTCTATATAAAGAGCTCCGCCCAGTGCTCTGGGCATGACACGGTGGCATGGCTGCAAGGCTGCAGGAGAGCAGAGCAGAGGCTGGAGTGGTGGCAACACCGAGGACAGAGGCCCAGAGGATGGCTATGCAGGACGGCTGTGCAGACAGAGGGGCCCAGAGGCAGACACCGGCTTGCTGCATGCAGACTGGCTCTGAGTGAATGGGATTTTAGTGACTGACCTGCCACCATGGAAATAAAGTTGGGTATAACCTTTTCACCCCAAGAACCCTTTGCTGTCATTTTCTTTGGTCACATTGAATCCATAGGGAACTTGCCCGTGGCTGAAACCCATTGGCAAGACACCAACGCAGGGGAGAAAACGCAGGCACCGTGGCAACCAGGCAACCTTGCGCATGAACCAAGGTAGGAAAATTGGGCTGTAAGTACTGCCTTGGTGGTTGGGCATTTTTCGGAGGTCAAGTGTGTGTGACTGGGATGTGTCCTAGATACAAAGCGAGTGTGGAGTCCTGATCCGCGGTTCCGTTCTCCAGAGAGGGAAACGGCTGGAGACGGACGCATCTTGGGGTGTGTGCGAGAAGCCTCCATTACAGGGGGTTGAGTACACGGGGAGCTCAGACACAGGGACCTCTTGAAAGATGGGAAATACAAATTCTAGGCCTACAGAAACAGGGAAAGGGAAACAGATGAACTCCCTTGAAATTCCCCCAGATAGCCTGCTGGGGTGAAGGTTAAAGTCATGGGGGGACACCTCCTGTACCAGGGTTAAGGACAAACAGAAGATAATCAAATTTTGCTGTTTTGTCTGGATTAAAGTTGTATCAAATGAAAACTGGCCTTGCCAGGTTTAAGTTATTTATGAGAGTAATAAAGCCTACAGTTCACCTGAGGAAGGGGACTACACTCTCTTGGTTACCAACGGTGCTTCCCATATTTCTCGTCAACACCAGAGAAGAGAAAGCTAAGTAGGAGGAACTACAAGAGACTTCCCAGGACAAGTCCTGGTGTTGGGGGAGCCTTGTGTGTTTTCCTTGGTCCTTGTCCCCACTGCAGTGGAGAGGTGAGAGGAAGGGACACCGTGGTGGGGCAGAGTGAAAGTTATGTTTGGAGTTGCTTGGGCAAAGTGCAGGCCACCTCGGCAGGGAGGGGCGCCCTGGGAGGTTGGAGAGAGAAAGTTAAAAGGTTGCGCACTTTGAGGGTGCAGGTGGCCTCCGAGAGAGGAGCGCCCCAGGGCTCGGGGGTTTCCCTTTTTAAGGATTCTTTAGGAGTGTGGCTGGGGGCTGGGGGTGTAGACTTGTTAGGTAGTCTCAAGTATCTCTGATGAGACATTAAGTTTCTTATCAGTCCTCTAGGTAATTCTGCAAAATTAGCTTAACACAAGAAATTTACTGCTTTGGTCGCCTCCCAGGATAGCAGCTTCTTGGTTTGGGAGCATATCAGGACTGTCTGCCCTTCCTCCAAGGTGGGCAGAGTTATTGTCTGTTTGCTAATGAGTAAGTCAGAGTCTTACTTCTTGACTTACTGGGTATTAAAATGCAATCTTTGGGATGGAACCCTTCTTGCCTTTCGCTGTGTTGTTTATGGCTGTGCCTGCATGCTGGATTGATTGCCTGAGTTGCAGACTGCTTGATTGGGGCCGGAGGGAGAAAAAAAAAACAGCATATAGGCAAAGTTAAAAAAAAATAAAGCATATTAAAGGCATGGACTATGCTGAGGTACCCTGCTTTATCTGGGGAATATTCAAACATTCCAGGCCAAGTTGCTCCTGTCTTTTTGAGCTTTAATTAATTAACTCTGGGTCTTTTTAGTGGACTTTTCTGGCCTTTTTCGCTTTCCACCCCACTCATATCTATTTTCCTGCCTAACTTTGGGACCCAATTTCTTATCTCCCTCGCCCTTGTATCCTCAGGCTAGGACTCGAGGGGAACAAGGCCAGGAAGATAAAGTAAAAGACTCAGGTTCATCTGAGAGCCAGGAGCCTTTAGCCCCTAGTAGGCCTCCTACAACCCCTTATTCTAACCTTAGAAAGGAATTAGAAAAATATAAGAAGGACATAGAGAGTATCCCCCTTCCTTCTGGGGAGTCCACCAGAAACCCCAAGATGTTTCCATTGAGAGAGGTCCCACTAGGACAAGGGGAAATTGGGTTTGTTAGCGCTCCCCTCACTGGTACTGAGGTGAGAAATTTTAAGAAGGAAATGAAACCATTGCTAGAAGATCCCCTTGGCCTAGTGGATCAACTAGATAAATTTCTGGGACTTAATATGTATACTTAGATTGAGCTGATGTCCATCATGAATATCCTATTCCCTGGTGGGGAGAGGGCAATGATCAGGAGAGCTGCCATGTCCATTTTGGAATGAGAACACCCACTGGGCCAGGGTGTCCAGCCAGCAGAACAAAAGTCCCCAAATGTAGATCCTAGATGGGATAATAATAATCTAGGGAATAGAACTAAAATGCAGGATCTTCAAGGGCTAATTATAAAGGGAATTAGGGAATCGGCCCCAAGATCTCAAAATGTTACTAAGGCATTTGAAGTCCAACAGGAAAAGGAAGAAACCCCAACTGCATTTTCACAGAGACTCAGGGACCAGATGAGAAAGTATGCAGGACTTGACCTAGAAGCTCAGGTAGGACAGGGTCTTTTAAAAGCCAATTTTGTGACCAAAAGTTGGCCAGATATTGCTAAGAAATTACAGAAGTTAGATGGAGGGAATGAGAAACCTATAGAGGAATTACTGAGAGAAGCTCAGAAAGTGTTTGTTGAAAGAGAGGAAGAGAGGCTAGAAGCTTGTATTTCAAATTGTTAGAGGGAGAGCCAGACCCTCTCCAGTGGACCTCAGGGGAACTGCACATTCTAGAGGAATTAAAAGCAGTCCTTAGTCACGGCCCCAGGCCTGGCACTCCCATCTTTAGAGAAGCCATTTCACTACGTTGCTACTGTTGAACAAGGTTCTGCTGCAGGGGTTTTGACCCAAGCCTGGGAGGAAAGAAACAACCAGTGGCCTTTATGTCTGTGAATTCTTGGACCCTGTCTTTTAAGGGTGGACTGAATGCGTTCAGGCCATTGCAGCCACGGCCTTACTGGTAGAAGAGAGCAGGAAATGAACTTTTAGAGGAACCCTCTGGTCAGTATTCCTCACCAGGTTTGGGCTGTACTTAATCAGTGGGCTGGGCACTCGCTGGCTAACATATTCTCAACTTTTAAAATATGAAACAATTCTACTTGAAAAGGATGACCTGATCTTAACCCCAGACACCTGTCTCAGTCTGGCCAACTTTCCGTGTGCAGGGGAGGCTGAAGGCCCATCAGAATTGAGCCAAAATTGTATGGACCTCATAGAATATCAGACTAAAGTCAGGCCTGATTTAAGGGAAACACCTCTAGGTGTAGGTATGATAGATGGGTCCTCCCAGATGCCGCTGTGAAAAGGGGAGTTACCCAGTAGTTGTTTTCCCTTAATTGGGCCTTAAAACTACTTTTAGATAAGGAAGGCACATTTTACACAAACTCCACATATGCCTTCAGAGTAGTCCATACCTTTGGAAAAATTTGGATAGAAAGAGGTCTCATAAACAGTAAAGGAAAGGAATTAATTCATGGGGAATTAATCAAGGACATTCTGGAAAATCTTTTACTTCTAGCTGAAATATCTATAATGCATGTAAATGGTCACCAGAAAGGAAATTCTTATGAAACAACAGGTAATAGAATTGCTGATGCAGCCACTAAAGAGGCTGCATCTGAAGATGAAATTAGACTTTTAAATCTCACTCCTAATATCCCTAAAATTTCCTTTATCCCAAAGTTTTCTTTAAAAAAAGGGAAATTAAGAAGCTCCAGGAAGTGGGGGCATCTCAGAATGAGAAAGGGTGGTGGACTTATCATTTACCAGATGGGAGAGAAATGATCAGCTGACCTATTATGAGAGAGCTGATGAACATGTCACATAGAGGGAGCCATTGGGTCCCCAGGCAGGCAATGTGTGATGCTTTGCTAAAGGTTTATGAGTGTACTAGTATTTACACCATTGCTAAACAGGTTTGTAGGAGTTGCATAACGTGCCAAAGAATTAAGAAGTGTATGAAAAAGCCAGTACCTGGAGGGAGACCCCCCCCCAAGAATAAGACCATTCCAAAGTATCCAAATTGACTTTACTGAGATGCCAAAAGTGGGAAAACTTAAATATTTATTAGTGATTGTTGACCATCTCACTGGATGGGTAGAGGCCCACCCATTAACAACTGCAATAATGGTGATAAAGGTACTTTTAGAGCAAGTAATTCCTAGGTTTAGGTTAATAAAAATGTTGATTCAGAAAACAGGAGTCATTTTACTTCAAAAGTACTACAGGGAATAATGATGGCACTCCAGGTACAATGGGATTTCCATACTTCTTGGCATCCACCACCCTCTGGAAAGGTAGAATGAATCAGACTCTCAAAAGAAGCATTTAACCAAATTATATGGGCTGTCATATCTAGGAAGGGCAACAGACTTGCCCTCCATGGAAACAAAGGATCAATTTCTAAGGGAATATGTGCTGGCCATGGCTTCTACCTTATATTCTCTCAGGCTTAAAGCACTCATCACCCAGACTCCCCCACTTGAGTTCTTCACTCACTGTTTCGAGCCTGGAGACCTGGTAAAGTCCTGGAAAGAAGATCAACTCCAGCCCAGCTGGGAATGCCCCTACCAAGTGCTCCTGACCATGGAAACCACTTTGAGGACTGCTGAAAAGGGTTGGACTCATTACACCAAAATAAATTGACTGAGGGAACTGGGAACAAAACAGAATTGGAAGGTGTCCCAGGTAGCTAACCAACCCTTAAGGCTAGAACTAAAAGGAACCTAAAAATGTTAACTTTTATCTTTCTAACTCTGTATTTTCCAGAGAAGTCACAGGGAACCCTAAAATGGGAAGAACTCCTGGTTATCCTGTCAAACTGGTAATCAATATTACAAAAACATCAGGCCCTCAAACCATTAGGATTGATGCATGTCAGGTTCTGGAGATAATAAGTATCTCTTTCCTGAATGGACGAATGCTTCCCCATGTCCAGGGTGGAGCAATGTTTGGTGGACTACCCAGTTTCAAAGTCCCTCATGCAACAGGGAAACTTTTAAAAGGAAAACTCCTCTTGGCTAAATGTATTCCTACTGATCATTGCCAGGACAATGTAACCCCCTCTTGTTAACTACTCGGTGCATATGTTACTGGAGTAGATCCTGTGGGAAGGTTTGGTCTTAATTTAATCAAAGACAAGACTTCACCCATAGTGACCACCCCATTCATGAGGGAGATAATGACCCAGAGCTTCCCCATAATGACCCTAAACTAGTTACTGGAACAGAGGTAAAGGATCTGTAACAGACTTTTTTTTTTAATGCAGCCATTCTGTTTGTAACTTTCAGTACAGTATTCAGTAAATTACATGAGATATTCAACACTATTATAAAATAGGCTTTATTTTAGATGATCTTTTGTCCAATTGTAGAATAATGTAAGTGTTCTGAACAGTTTAAGGTAGGCTAGGCTATGATGTTTAGTAGGTCAAGTATATTAAATTCATTTTCATTTATGATATTTTCAATTTATGATGGGCTTATTGGGGTGTAATTCCATTTTAAGTTGAGAAAGGTCTGTATTTTGCAGCTGTCTGGGTTGGTGTATACACAATCGGGATTGGTATGTCTTCTAGGTCGATTGCCCCTTTTTTCATTATGTAATGAACCTCTCTGTTTCTTGTAATTTTCTTTGCTCTGAAGTCTACTTTTTCTGATAGTAGTATATCCACTCCTGTTTTCTTTTGAGCAATGTTTGCATGGTATAGATTTTTGCATCCTTTTGCTTTCTGGCCTACCTAGATCATTGCTATGAACAATGTTGGTGTCCCCTCTAATTCATGTGTTACAACTTAATCCTCAATATGTTGGTATTTGGAGGTGTGGCCTTTGGGAGGTGATTAGTTCATAAGGGCTCTTACTCATTAATGGGATTAATGATCTTATGAAAGAGACCTCAGAGAGATTCTTGCCCATTAGGCCTCGTGAAGACATGTGAAAAAATGACAGTCTGTGAACCAGGAAGTGGGCTCTCATCAAACACTAAATCTGTGGTGTCTTGATTTTGAACTGCCCAGCCTTCAGAAGTATAAGAAATAAATATTTGTTGTTTATAAGCCACCCAATCTATGGTATTTTGTTATAGCAGCCCTAATGGACTAAGACTATGATTATATTTGAACTGAGTTTCTAATAGACAGTGTATATAGTTGAGTCATGTAACAGACTCTTAAAATTGAGACAGGCTATGGACACACCAATGCCTGGGTAAAATGGGTCAAATTTTAAGTACTAGCTTTGAACAAAATTGTTATGCATGTGCTCCTGGAAGGCCACAGGTGCAGGTGGTCCTGTTCCCTCTCGGCTGAGACACAGACCCCACTGGGATGAACTGCACCTTGGCCCTATGTCAGAACAAGGACACTTGGGGAAATGAGACTTGAAAAAGGCTTGTCTCTATTCTTTCCTGTGCTAAGGAAGTCAGACCCAAGGGCAATCCCCACTTTTTCCATAGGGAAAATGAATCACTCCTCATGCCTCTCTGGGCAAGAGGAAGGTTTCACAACTCCTGTGGGAAACTTACTGACTTGTGCCCACATCCTTAATGTCTCTAAAGGGGGCAACTTCTTGAAATTACGCATCCCCTGAATGGATGTTCAGTGGTACTGTGGAAAGAGAAACTTGTGCAACTCATTGCCATCCAATTGGACTGGGACTTGTGCTTTAGTCCAACTGGCTGTTCCACTTACCCTGGCATTGCTCTCCACACCCAGTGAAAAATAAATGTTTCATAGAGATCGCAGATCATTACAAGGATCCTTTGATTTGAATGTAACCTTGACTCAATAGGAGTCCCTAAGGGAGTCCCCAATGAATTTAAAGCTAGAAACAAAATAGCTACAGTGTTTAAATCAGCACTATTTTGGTGATTCAGCATCAACAAAAATGCAAATTAGGTCAGTTATATTTATTATAATCAACAAAGGTTTATTGACTATGCCAGGCATGCTCTTCAAGGAGTAGCTAGCCAATTAGACTCTACCAGCAAGATAGCCAGGGAAAATAGGATTACTAAAGCCATATAGGGACTCACCACTTTAGCTAATGAATTAGCTGCAAACTCTGGCTTCAGTGACTCTTTTACAAACTGGTTAGA
The DNA here is from genome assembly GCA_032199065.1 of Smutsia gigantea. Classification (NCBI taxonomy): domain Eukaryota; kingdom Metazoa; phylum Chordata; class Mammalia; order Pholidota; family Manidae; genus Smutsia; species Smutsia gigantea. The sequence continues at coordinate 212,332 of JAVSCE010006868.1, read as the reverse complement.
AGGATGGTTTGGAAAATGGAAAGTTATGGTTGCCTCTGTTTTAACATCCCTTGTTATGGTTGCAGGAGTTGTAATTGTGGTAAGATGCTGTATAATCCTTTGTGTGAGAGGCCTGATTCAGAGGCTTATAGAGGCAGCCATAAACAAATACTTACGATATACACCCAAAATAATCTTCTGTTATTAGAAGGTAAATTTGATTATGAAGAAGAGAGTAAAAATCTACTAGAGAAATTTGAAAAAGGACCAAGCATGAGCTGGAATACATTACTGGGAATAAAATCAGAAATTCTTAAATAAGAAGAGGGGGAACTGTTAGAAAAAGCATTATTCCCACCAGGAGGTTTAAACATTTTAATGGTAAGGTATTAACAAAGGGCCACATGATGGAAAATATGCCAGGAAGCTGCTCAGGCTGAGAGTTGGGGAAGGGGTGGGATTGGTAAGGACCTGGCTATACCTGTTTTTAGTTTTTAAACCTACCAATGAAATTAAGACAAATGTAAGAGAAGGCCTAGTGTGAATATAATTGGCTAAGGCAACATCTGGGAAAGAATGTGAACCCTGTAGTACTCAGCCAACGAGGAACCAGGGGAGGGCCGCACATACTAGGGAATAAATTACTTGGCGCCAACGGCCTCAGGTGTGCCTGCCTACCAGACACCCAATCTTGCAAGACCGTCATTAAAGCCTAGCTCCACTGTTCTCTTTGTCTCTGTGTCCACTTACTGAGTTTGGACCAGTGAGTGTGTTTCTCACACTCATTGTCTCCATTTCTTTCTATTAACTAGAATGCCTTCTGCCTCTATTCCTCTCCCTGGTCAGATTTTTCCTACCTTTTATCCTTTATCTTATATTTCTGTTTTCTTCTTGCATACAGCAAACTATTACACATTTTTTTCTTAGATCAAGAAATGCTGTGTATAAGTAAACTCACCATCCTTAATCACATTTTTAAAAGTCCGTGTGCATCTTTCAAGAAATACCAAATTACCTTTACTAAATTTAGGAACATAAATTCCACACCATTTAAAATATGTTTATCAAAATCCATGAGCAGGACTGTGTAGGACCAGAGTAAAAAGAGTCTAGAATTTATTTTAATTTGGCTACATTCAGAATCACTAGGTTGTTTACCATTATAAATTCCTAAGCCCCACCATTAACCCATGGAATCCTCTGCCGAAACAGACCTAAAAACTCTATTTTTACAATGTACTTCCCAGTATTCCTACAGGTAGCCTGCCAAATTTTAGAACTATTGCTTTAAACAGCATTCTCATTTAATACTTAGGACAATCCACAGAAAGAGTGGAATTATCCTCCTTTGATGTTCAAAAAGGTTACAAAACTCATTCAATGAAGCACAGTAGTAAAGGGTAAGGCTGTTATGGCAGCATTCAGACACAAATCTGACTCTAAAAGCTTTTTTTACATTTGCTTATTCTGTTTTCAGTGGCAAAAATGTCAAAATTAGTATTTAATTAAATCTAAAGCTATAACTAGAGTCACCTTCCCAGAAATAGTGCCACCTGAAATCTTATAATAAATAAGCTCTTGTATCCCTGTAATTAAAGCAAACAAGATTTTAAAAACCTAAGAATTTTACTGTGGATTTTTATTCATAATTTGGGGGCATGGGGTCTTGAAGATTTTTTTAGATAACTGAAACACTTTAAAATTAGCATAAAGGACTTGCTATCAAGAAGTCTTCTATATAGACTTCTATATAGGAGACTGAAAACAGAAATACTACACAAAACAAACCAAAAAGTTCACATACATAGCTGTCATGGATTGAATTGTTTCTCACCACCACCCAAAATTCATGTTGAAGCCCTAATCCCCAGTATCCCAGAATATAACTATATTTGGAGATGGGGGCTTTATAGAGGTAATTAAGTTAAAACGAGGCCATTAGGGTGGATACTAATCTAATCTGATTGATGTCTTTATAAGAAAAAGAGATTAGGACAAAGGTAGACCAGGATTGCTTGTGCACAGAGGAAAGACCATGTAAGACACAATGAAGAAGCAGCCTTCAGCTAGCTAAGGAGAAAGGCCACAAGGGAAACCAAACTTGATGACGCTTTCATCTTGGACTTCTAGCTCCATAGCTGTGAGAGAATTAATCTCGGTTGTTTAAGTCGCTCAACCAATGGTGTATTGTCATGGTAGCCCCTAGCAAACTAATACAATAGCCAAAGAAAGGGAAATACCTACATTCTGCAAAAGAGAGAAAGCAATGCTACTGTGAAACGTAGGTGCAAGTGTCCTGGTGATCAGTGAGAACTGTGTGGCCCTGAGCTTCTGGAAGAAGGCTGGAAATTTAGCTCCCTTGGCATTAAAAAGAGCTGTTCAATATTTTTTTTAAAAATCCTGTAAAATCACATCATTTGGCTAAAGGGAAGCAGCAAAAAAAAAAAAAAAAGAACTTTGGACTCTGAATGGAAAGAAAAACAGTAATATGTATGAGAAATCAGACCCCAGGTATGTGCTGCCCTCTGTTGTAATATTTAATTTATACTATGTGGAGTAGAAACAGTAACAGGAAAAAATTAAAATTATATAGTCCATTTATCACCAAGAAATTAAGCTACAATCAGTGACAGCATCAAAAAACAACAGAATTGGACACTTAAGGGATATAAATAATGGAATTGTTATATTCAAATTATATAACATTGGAAATGTTCATAAGTTTTAACATAATCACAAAAAAACAAGATGATATTATTTGGAAAGAACAAGTTCAAGGCAACGTTTAACAATGAGAAATAGAACTGAAATTTTTTAAAAATAGGCTAGGTAAACCAGTGAAAAAAGAATTAATAAACTGAAAGAAATTCACAGAATGTAGCACAAAAAGAAACTGTGAAGGAAAAATGATGATTATGAGGGATAGAATGAAAAGACTCCCAAAAAGAATGTAAGAGAAGCAATATTTGGAAAGACAATGGCTAATATTTTTCCAGAACTGACTTTTTAAAAAGATAGATAGATCCTGGGAGCACAAACAGAATAAAGGGAAAGCCACACCTAGACATATAGTAATGACATTGCAAAACACCAAAGACAGATTTTAAAGGCAGTCACAGGGAAGATATAACACTGTTAAGCCAGGGTTATAAAACTTTTTTCTAAAAGCAAAACTGTGAACAAAACAGCAGTAGACACTGAGAAGTGACTGGTGGTTACCTTGGGGGAGGGGGAGGAGTAAACTAGGTGAAAGGGGTAGGGAGGCACAGAATCTCAATCATAATATAGTCCCAGGGGTGAAAGTACAGCATAGGGAATATAGTCAGTTCTGTAACATCTTTCTGTGTTGACAGTAACTACACTAGTTGGTTTTAGGATTTAATAAGGTATATAATGAATCTATGTTGTATACTTGAAGACAATATAACATTGTATATCAACTGTATTTTAATAAAAACTTTTTGTAACTAAAATATTACAGGGGGCAGAGAAAAAGATGGGGGAGTAGGAAGGCAAGGTGGAATCCTCCTCCCCAAAACACATAAAACACAAAAATATAGCAACTGAAACTAAACCTGAAAACGACCTGAAGACTGCAGAACTGACTACCTACATCTGGAGAAAAAGAGAAGACCTCACAGAAAAGGGTAAAGTGGCAAAGCTGAGGTCTGGTGGAACCCAAGCACTTCCCCCAATCCCAACCCACAGGCGGGAGAAAAAGGAATGGAATGGGGAGTGGGTAGAAGCCCAGGATCAGTGAACAGCTGGCCTTAGAGATCTGCTTTGGGAGCACAAAGTCACATTATATGGTGCTCTGGTGATTACTGGGGCTGGACAAAAAAGACAGGCAGAACATGGGGAGGCTGAGATTCCATCCGCTGGTGGAGAGCAGGCACTGCCCTGAGACAAAAGCAAAGTGAGCTTTCCTTTTTTGAAGTTTGAAAGACTTCCTAGCAGCAGGAGGGGCACCAAAGAGGTGAGGGTTAGACAGAGCTCCCTTCTCAGGAGAAAGGGCACATGGAGGATACCTCCCCAGCCCTCCCTTGGCTCAAAAGGTTGGGAATTTTCAGGAGCCTCAGACGCTGCATCCCCCCCTTGCTGGCAACACAGCCTCAAGGCTCCTCCCTGTGTGCACAGCTGGCAGAAAACCCACTTGACCTGGTGATAGTGTCAGACTTTAATGCTGGGTAGGCAGGGGAGGCCCTTCCAGCTTTCCCAGCTCCTTTTCGGCCTATCCAGGAAGGTGCCTACAGGAACCAGCCCCTGTAGCTCCTTCCTCCCAGCTAATGCTGGTCCTGCCAGCCTGCAGCTCCCACCACTGCTGCAGGCCAGGTGGAGGGTGGCCCCACCAACAGCAACTCCAGCTGCTGGGCCCCAAGTCTTCCAGCAGATATCCCTCTTAGCCTGGCAGTCAGACTTTGCAGCTAGGAAGGCAGAAGGACACCCTCCCAGCTTTCTCATGTCCATTTCAGCCCAGCAAGGAAATAACAGGGAGAAAAAATCAGGAGTAGCACTACTTATATTAGACAAAATTGACTTCAAAACGAAGTAAGAAGAGACAAGAACATTACCTAATGATAAAGGGGTCAGTGCAGAAAGAGGACATAACCATTATAAATATCTATGCACCCAATATAGAAGCGCCTAAATATGTAAAACAAATACATAATTAAAGGAGGAAATTAGACGGTAACACATTCATTTTAGGAGACTTTAACACACCCCTCACATCAATAGATCAACCAGACAGAAAACAAATAAACAGAGGCACTGAACAAAACATTAGATCACATGGACTTAAGAGATATCTATAGAACATTCCAACCAAAAGCAGCAGGATACACATTTTTCTCAATTATACATGAAACATTTTCCAGAATACATCACATACTAGACCATAAAAGAGCCTCAGATAAATTCAAAAAGACTGATTTTTATTAAGCAGCTTCTCAGACCACAATAGAATGAAACGAGAAATTACATAAAGAAAACACATGAAGGCTAAACAACATGCTTCTAAATAATAGGTAGATTGATGAACAAATTAAAACAGAAATCAAGCAATACACAGAGACAAATGAAAACAAAAATTCATCAGTCCAGGAAACTGAGATTCAACATGGTGGAGTGAGAGGTGAGACAGAGAACTCCACCCAAAACCACAGTTACTGTGAAAATACAGTTAATACAACTAACACTAAAACAGCAACAGGAAAGAAATCTGCACCAGACTGCATACAAACCTCATGAACAAAGCAGACCTCACAATACAGGGTAATGTATAAAAGCCTTGATTGGCGGGACCTGAGCCCTTCCCCCACCCCAGATCACCAGTGAGAGGAAGAGAAATGGAGCAGGGAGGGGGCAGAATCCTGGAATTGCTGAACACCTAGCCCTGGAGATCTGCTTTGCAAGCATTAATCTACAATGTGTGGTGTTCTGGAGATGGGGAGCTGGGACAGGCAGAGTGCTTGAGAGGCAGATTCTGGCCATTTGTGGTGGACGGAATCCACACCCTGCCGCTCTGAGACAAGGGGAAGGCAGGCGGTCTAAGAGGCTTCCTAGCACCAAGAAGGCTGCCGAAGGTGCGGGGTTCGCACGGAGATTGCTGTGCGGGAGACGGGATAAGGGGACAAGGTTGTCTGGGTGTGCTCTGCCCAGCAGATTGGGAAGTTGGGGAGCTTCAGGCACTCCAACCCCCAGCAAATATCAAGGATAAAGAAAGACTTTTAAGAGCAGCTAGAGAGAGAAAAAAGATCACATACAAAGGAAAACCCATCAGGCTGTCATCAGATTTCTCAATAGAAACCTTACAGACCAGAAAGGAGTGGCATGATAAATTTAATGTAATGAAGCAGAAGGGCCTTGAACCAAGAATACTCCACCCAGCAAACTTATCATTTAAATTTGAAGGAGGAATTAAACAATTTCCAGATAAGCAAAAGCTGAGACAATTTACCTCCCACAAACCACCTCTACAATGCATTTTGGAGGGACTCCTATAGATGGAAGTTTTCCTAAGACTAAATAGATGTCACCGAAGGGATAGACAAAGAGTACAGAAAATGATTCATAACATACAAAGAATGAAGGAGGAAGAAAGAGGAATAAAAAAGAATCTTTAGGTTCTGTTTGTAATAGCATATCAAGTGAGTTAAATTAGACTGTTAGATAGTAAGGGAATTACCCTTGAACCTTTGGTAACCACAATCTAAAGCCTATAATGGCAATAAGTACCTACCTATCGATAATCACCCTAAATGTAAATGGACTGAATGCACCAATCAAAAGACGTAGAGTCACTGAATGGATAAAAAAACAAGACCCAACTATATGCTACCTACAAGAGACTCACTTCAAATCCAAACACATACAAAGACTGAAAGTAAACGGTTGGAAAAAGATATTTCATGCAAATAATAGTGAGAAAAAAGCAGGAATTGCAGTTCTTGTATCAGACAAAATAGACTTAAAAACAAAGAAAGTCAGAAGAGACAAAGAAGGACATTACAAAATGAGTAAGGGGTCAGTCCAAAAAGAGGATATAACTATTATAAACATTTAAGCACCCAACACAGGATTATGTACATATGGGAAACAGATACTAACAGAATTAAAAGGGGAAATGGAATGCAATGCATTCATTTTGGGAGACTTCAACACACCACTCACTCCAAAGGACAGATTAACCAGACAGAAAATAAATAAAGAGACAGAGGCACTGAACAACATATTAGCACAGATAGACCTAATGGACATCTACAGAACACTCCACCCAAAAGCAACAGTATATATACACATTCTTCTCAAGTACACATGGAACATTTTGAAGAACAGATCGTATACTAGGTCACAAAAAAAGCTGCAGTAAATTCAAAAAGATTGAAATTGTAATAACCAGCTTCTCAGTCACAAAGGTATGAAACTAGAAATAACTTACACAAAGAAAACAAAAAAGCCCACAAACACATGGAGGCTTAATAACATGCTCCGAAATAATCAATGGATCAATGACCAAATAAAAACAGAGACCAAGCAATATATGGAGACAAATGACAACAATAATTCAACACTGCAAAATCCATGGGACACAGCAAAGGCTGTGCTAAGAGAGAAATATATTGCAATACAGGCCTACCTCAGGAAAGAATAGCAATCCCAAATGAACAGTCTAAACTCACAATTAATGAAACCAGAAAAGGAAGAAAAATTGAGGCCCAAAGTCAGTAGAAGGATGGACATAATAAAGATTAAAGAAGAAATAAATAAAATTGAGAAGAATAAAACAATACAAAGAATAAATGAAAGCAGAAACTGGTTCTTCAAGAAAATAAACAAGACAGAAAAACCCCTAGCCAGACTTATCAAGAAAAAAAGAGAATCTACACAAACAAACAGAATCAGAAATGAGAAAGGAAAAATCACTATGGACACCAAAGAAATACAAAGAATTATGAGCGAATACTATAAAAAATTATATGGTAACAAACTGAATAACCTAGAAAAAATGGTTCAATTTTTCTAGAAAAATACAACCTTCCAAGGCTGACCCAGGAAGAAACAGAAAATCTGAATAGACCAATTACCAGCAGGGAAATTGAATTGGTAACCAAAAAACTACCTAAGAACAAAACCCCTGGACCAGGCGGTTTCACCACAGAATTATATCAAACATTTAGTGAAGACCTAATACCCATCCTCATTAAAGTTTTCCAAAAAGTAGAAGAGGAGGGAATATTCCCAAACTCATTCTACAAGACCAACATCACTCTAATACCAAAACCAGGCAAAGACACCACAAAAAAAGAAAATTACACACCAATATCCCTGATGAACATAGATGCAAAAATACTCAACAAAATATTAGCAAACTGAATTCAAAAATACATCAAAAAGATCATCCATCATGACCAAGTGGGATTCATCCCAGGGATGCAAGGATGGTACAACATTCGAAAATCCATCAACATCATCCACTACATCATCAAAAAGAAAGACAAAAACCACATGATCATCTCCATAGATGCTGAAAAAGCATTCGACAAAATTCAACATCCACTCATGATAAATACTTTCAACAAAATGGGTATAGACGGCAAGTACCTCAACATAATAAAGGCTATATATGACAAAACCACAGCCAACACTATACTTCAAAGCAAGAAGCTGAAAGCTTTTCCTTTAAGATAGGGAACAAGGCAAGGATGCCCACTCTCTCCACTGCTATTCAGCATAGTACTGGAGGTCCTACCCATGGCAATCAGACAACAGAAAGCAATAAAAGGCATCCAGATTGGCAAGGAAGAAGTTAAACTGTCCCTGTTTGCAGATGACATGATATTGTACATAAAAAACGCTACAGAATCCACTCGGAAACTAATAGATCTAATATCTGAATTCAGCAAAGTTGCAGGACACAAAATTAATACACATAAATCTGTTGCATTCCTATACACTAATGGTGAACTAGCAGAGAGGGAAATCAGGAAAACAATTCCATTCACAATCATATCAAAAAGAATAAAATACCTAGGAATAAACCTAACCAAGGAAGTGAAAGACCTATACCCTGAAAACTACAAGACACTCTTAAGAGAAATTAAGGAGGACAGTAATAAATGGAAATTCATCCCATGCTCTTGGCTAGGAGAAATTAATATTGTCAAAATGGCCACCCTGCCTAAAGCAATCTACATATTCTATGCAATCCCTATCAAAATACCAACAGGATTCTTCAATGAACTACAGAAAACAGTTCTAAAATTCATATGGAACCACAGAAGACCCCGAATAGCCAAAGCAATCCTGAAAAGGAAGAATAAAGTGGGGGAATTATGCTCCCTGATTTCAAGCTCTACTACAAAGCCAGAATAATCAAGACAATTTGGTACTGGCACAAGAACAGACCCATAGACCAATGGAACAGGCTAGAAAGCCCAGATATAAACCCAAGCATATATGGTCAATTAATATAGGATAAAGGAGCCATGGATATACAATGGGGAAATAGCCTCTTCAACAGCTGGTGTTGGCAAAACTGGACAGCTACATGCAAGAGAATGAAACTGGATTATTGTTTAACCCCATACACAAAAGTAAACTCAAAATGGATCAAAGACCTGAATGTAAGTCATGAAACCATAAAACTCTTAGAAAAAAACACAGGCAAAAATATTTTGGGGATAAATATGAGCAACTTCATGAACATATATCCCCGGGCAAGGGAAACAAAAGCAAAAATGAACAAGTGAGACTATATCAAACTAAAAAGTTCTGTACAGGAAAGGATACCATCAATAGAACAAAAAGACATCCTACAGTATGGGAAAATATATTCATAAATGACATATCCGATAAGGGGTTGACATCTAAATTATATAAAGAGCTCACACACCTCAACAAACAAAAAGCAAATAAGCCAATTAAAATATGGGCAGAGGAGCTGAACAGACACTTCTCCAAAAAAGATATTCAGATGGCCAACAGGCACATGAAAAGATGCTCCACATCACTAATCATCAGAGAAATGCAAATTAAAACCACAATGAGATATCACCTCACACCCGTTAGGATGGCCGCCATCCAAAAGACAACCAACAACAAATGTTGGCGAGGATATGGAGAAAGGGGAACCCTCCTAAACTACTGGTGGGAATGTAAAGTAGTTCAACCATTGTGGAAAGCAGTATGGAGGTTCCTCAAAAAACTCAAAATAGAAATACCATTTGACCCAGGAATTGCACTCCTAGGAATTTACTCCTAAGAACGCAGCAGCCGAGTTTGAAAAAGACATATGCACCCCTATGTTTATAGCAGCACTATTTACAATAGCCAAGAAATGGAAGCAACTTAAGTGTCCATTAGTAGATGAATGGATAAAGAAGATGTGGTACATATACACAATGGAATATTATTCAGCCATAAGAGGAAAACAAATCCTACCATTTGCAACAACATGGATGGAGCTAGAGGGTATAATGCTCAGTGAAATAAGCCAGGTGGAGAAAGACTAGTATCAAATGATCTCACTCATCTGTGGAGTATAAGAACAAAGAAAAAACTGAAGGAATAAAACAGCAGCAGACTCATAGAACCCAAGAATGGACTAACAGTTACTAAAGGTAAAGGAACTGCGGAAGATGGATAGGAAGGGAGGTATAAGGGGGATAAAGGGGCATTACGATTAGCACATATAATGTAGCAGGGGGGGTATAGAGGGAAGACAGTATAACACAGAGAAGACAAGTAGTGATTCTATAGCATCTTACTATGCTGATGGACAGTAACTCTAATGGGATATGTGGTGGTGACTTGATTATAGTAACCATAATATTGCTCATGTAGTTGTACATTAATAATATCAAAATTAAAAAAGAAAATAAATAAATATGTAAATAAAATTAAAAATTCATCAGTCCAAAATTTTTGGGATGCCACAAAAGCATCAAGAAAGAAGAACAATCTCAAATATACAGTCTAAGTCAGAATTAAAGAAACTAGAAAAAGAACAAATGAAACCCAAAGCACAAGGAAAGACATAAAAAGAGCAGAAATAAATAAAATAGAGAATAAAACAATAGAAAATGTCAATGAAACCAAGAGCTGATTCTTTGAGAAAATAAACAAAACAGATAAACCCCTATCCAGACTTATCAAGAGAAAAACAGTACACAAACAAAATCTGAAATGAAAAAGGAATAGTCAAATGGATACCACAGAAATAGAATTACTAGAGAATTCTATGAAAAAATTATATGGCAATAAATTGGACAACCTAGAAGAAATGGACAAATTCCTAGAAAAGAACAACCTTCTGAAACTGACCCAGGAAGAAACAAATTCTAAACAGGTCAGTTACCAGTATCAAAATTGAACTAGTAATCAAAAAACTCCCAACAAATAAAAGTCCAAGACTGCTTCACAGCTGGATTCTACCAGGCACTTAAAGATCTAATGCCCATCCTTTTTAAAGTATTCCAAAAAGTAGAAAAGGAGGGAATATTTCCAAACTCATTCCGTGAAGCCTGCATCATGCTAATACCAAAACCAGAAAAAGACATTACAAAAAAAGAAAATTATAGACCAATGTCCCGATGAACATAGATATAAAAATCCTCAACATATTAGCAAACAAAACTCAAAAATGCAGCAAAAGGATCATCCATCATGACCAAGTGGGATTTATTCCAGGGATGCTAAGCAACGATACCCAAAATAAAACTAAGACCAAAAAATTCTTTAAGAATTGGGCTGCTATAATGATACCATAAGGAAAAGGACTGGGGAAAAAATTAATGTCCTATAATGGCAAAAACTGGGACAACTATGCAAAATTTCTCTAGTAATGCCACTCGAGGAGACATTAGTATTTAACAATCCTCTGACCAGCTTCTAAACATGCCAGGGAGGAAAGCCTATAAATATAGATGAACAACAAAGTATAGATATGGGTCACTTTATCTACTACTAATCCCACTTCTACAAAACATATCCTTCAGATTACTAAAACTACTAAACAGTGGAAATGGCTAACAACCTGTAACTATTATTATGGGACCATTATCAGTATATAATTTTTCTTTATGATACAACCATTTAATAGGTAAGAGTCTACTTAGTAAATGAAACTGCAAAGGAAAATATACAGCAAAAAGATTTTAAGTTATGGAAAATTCTACAAATGACCAAAGTATATCTGACTTGTATATATAACTACACTATCTGTGAATCAAAAAATAACCAAAAGATAAGCTATGATCCTAGAATTTTTGTGGGCAAAGACACTCAAGGCATCGGTAAAATATTTGGAAGTGAGTTTTAATTGATTCTTCCTAGATTATCATAAACCCTTTTTTTATTTACATATAGGTTAGGCCTGAATTGTCCAATACGATAGCCCCTAGCCACATGTGACCTATGAGCACTTGAATTGTGGCAAGTGACTGAGTGCAACACAGAGTCATAAGAAATACATATTTGGTCATTCAGATGGCCAAATATGTATTTCCCAGGTATATTTGGTCTTCATTCACAGTTCCTGAAAACACTGCAGTCTTAAAAGTGAAATTGGTGTTTAGTCATGTTAATGAGAGACTTTTGAACCCCCACCGAAGGGTGGGGGCTGGAAGTTGAATCAGCCAATGGCCAATAATTTAGTCAATCATGACTATGCAATGAAGCCCTCACAGAAACCGAGAAAAGCTTCTGTCAGAGAGAGCTTCCATACTTGGGGAAACAGAACGTTTCTATATGCTAACAAGCCAGGCCCCAAGCTTCACGAAGACAAAACCTCCTTTATTTGGGACCTTGCCCTATGTATCTCTTCAGTGGGCTGCTAACTTGTATCCTTTATGGTATCCTTTATTAAACTGTTAAATCAAAGAGTTTTGCTGAGTTCTGTGAGCTGCTCTAACAAATTAATCAAACCTAAGGGGGAGGTCGTGGGAACCACCAATCTGCAGCCAGTAGGTCAGAAGCACACCTAACTGCCTGGGGCTTGTGACCAGCACCTGCAGTGGGGGGTGGGGGGCATTCTTGCAGGACAGATCCCTTAACCTAGGAATATGGTGCTGTCTCCAGGGAGACAGCATCTGAACTGAGTTCTCCGACACCCTGCTGATATTCAAGAATTGCTTGGTGTTATGTATGGAAAGACCCCCCTCTCACACACAACCATGGGAATCGGGCCTGAGAACCCAAAACGAGTTACACTGCTATTACTGCTGTATGTAATATTGTTACTGTATATGAAAGAACACATAACACTGAGGAAATGATTTTAAATTTTTATTTAATTTTAAAGTGGACACTCAATGCAGTTACTGGAAAACATATTTAGAGAAACCTGGGTTTGTAAATTTACTTAACAGTAAATTTTCTGAAATCTAAATGCAGATAGTTATTTCTGTGAAAATTTCATACCTGAATTGCAATGTGCTATAAATTTAAAATACACTGGATTTCAAAAGCTTAATAAGAAAAAAAATGTAAAGTATCTTGCATTAATAATTGTATTAATTTTTATATTGATTACAGTATGCTGAAATAGTAATTTGGATACAGAGTTAAACAAAATGTTTTCAAAACTAATTTCATGTTTTTACATTTTTTAGTATGGCTACTAGTAAAACTTAAAATACCATGTGTTTCACATTATATTTCTATTGAACAGTGCTTGATTATTCCATGTTCTAAGACTACAGTACTAACCCGGAAGCAGTTTTGCTACCCAGAGGATATTTTTCTTTATATTACTTTTTTTTATTATTGATATACACTCTTATGAAGGTTTCACATGGAAAAACAATGTAGTCACACATTTACACATATTATCAACTCCCCACCAATACCCCAATGCAGTCACTGTCCATCAGTGTAGTAAGATGCCACAGATTCACTATTTACCTTCTCTGTACTACACTGTTTTCCCCGTGATCCCCCACACCATGTGTACTAAACAAAATACCACTCAATCCTCTTCTACCACCCTCCCCACCCGCCCTCCCACACCCCTCCCCTTTGGTAACAACTAGTTCCTTCTTGCAGTCTTTGAGTCGGCAGCTATTTTGTTCCTTCAGTTTTGCTTCATCGTTATACTCCACAAATGAGGGAAATCATTAGGCACTTGCCTTTCTCTGCCTGGCTTATTTCACTGAGCATAATATCCTCCAGCTCCATCCATGTTGTTGCAAATAGTAGAATTTGTTTCTTCCTTATGGCTGAATATTATTCTCTTCTTTATCCATTCATCTACTGATGGACACTTAGGTTGCTTCCATATCTTGGCTATTGTAAAAAGTGCTGCAATAAACATAGGGGTGCATCTGTCTTTTTGAATCTGAGAAGTTGTATTATTTGGGTAAATTCCAAGGAGTAGGATTCCAGGGTCAAATGGTATTCTATTTTTAGTTTTTTAAGGAACCTCCATATTGCTTTCCACAATGGTTGAACTAGCTTACCATCACACCAGCTGTGTAGGAGGATTCCCGTTTCTTCTCATCCTCACCAGCATTTGTTGTTCTTAGTCTTTTGGATGCTGGCCATACTTACTGGTGTGAGGTGATATCTCATTGTGGTTTTCATTTGCATTTCCCTGATGATTAGTGTTGTGGAGCATCTTTTCATGTGTCTGTTAGCCTTCTGAATTTCTTCTTTGGAGAACTCTCTCTTCATATCCTCTGCCCATTTTTTAATCGGGTTATTTGCTTTTTGGGTGTTGAGGTGTGTAAGTTCTTTATATATTTTGGATATTAACCCCTTGTCGGATGTCATTTACAAATATATTCTCCCATACTGTAGGATGCCTTTTTGTTCTGTTGATGGTGTCCTTTGCTGCACAGAATCTTTTCAGTTTGATGTAGTCCCATGAGTTCATTTTTGCTTTTGTTTCCCTTGCTTGAGGAGATGCGTTCAAGAAGTTGCTCATGCTTATATTCAGGAGATTTTTGCCTATGTTGTCTTCTAAGCGTTTTATGTTTTCACGACTTACATTCAGGTCTTTGATCCATTTTGAGTTTACTTTTGTTTATGGGGTTAAACAATAATCCAGTTTCATTCTCTTGCATGTCGCTCGCTGTCCAGTTTTGCCAACACCAGCTGTTGAAGAGGCTGTCATTTCCCCATTGTATGTCCACGGCTCCTTTATCATATATTAATTGACCATATATGGTTGGGTTTATATCAGGGCTCTCTACTCTGTTCCATTGGTCTATGGGTCTGTTCTTGTGCCAGTACTAAATTGCCTTGAGTACTGTGGCTTTGTAGTAAAGCTTGTAGTTGGGGAGCATAATCCCCCCAGCTTTATTCTTCCTTCTCAGGATTGCTTTGGCTATTCGGGGATTTTGTGGATCCATATGAATTTTAGAACGATTTTTTCTAGTTCGTGGAAGAATGCTGTTGGTATTTTCATAGGAATTGCATTGAATCTGTAGATTATTTTAGGCAGGATGACCATTTTGACAATATTAATTCTTCCTATCCATAAGCATGGGATGTGTTTCCATTTATTGGTATCTTTTTTTAATTTCTCTCATGAGTGTCTTGTACTTTCCAGAGTATAGGTCTTTCACTTCCTTGGTTAGGTTTATTCCTAGGTATTTTATTCTTTTTGATGCAACTGTGAATGGTATTGTTTTCCTGATTTCTCTCTCTCCTAGTTCATCATTAGCGTATAGGAATGCCACAGATTTCTGTGTATTAATTCTGTATCCCACAACTTTGCTGAATTCAGATATTAGATCTAGTAGTTTTGGAGGGGATTCTGTAGCGTTTTTTATGTACAATATCATGTCATCTGCAAACAAGGACAGTTTAACTTCTTCCTTGCCAGTCTGGATGCCTTTTATTGCTTTCGGTTGTCTGATTGCCAGGGCTAGGATCTCCAGTGCTATGTTGAAAAGCAGTGGGGAGAGTGGGCATCCTGTCTTGTCCCTGATTTTAAAGGAAAAGCTTTCAGCTTCTCGCTGTTAAGTATAATGCTGACTGTGGGTTTGTCATATATGACCTTTATTATGTTGAGGTACTTGCCCTCTATACCTATTTGTTGAGAGTTTTTATCATGAATGGATGTTGAATTTTGTCAAATGCTTTTTCAGCATCTATGGAGATGATCATGTGGTTTTTGTCCTTCTTTTTGTTGATGAGGTGGATGATGCTGATGGATTTTCGAATGTTGTACCATCCTTGCATCCCTGGAACAAATCCTACCTGATCATGATGGATGATCTTTTTGATGTATTTTTCAATTTGAGTTGCTAATATTTTGCTGAGTATTTCTGCATCTATGTTCATCAGGGATATTGGTCTGTAATTTTCTTTTTCTGTGGTGTCTTTCCCTGGTTTTGGTATTAGAGTGATGCTGGCCTCGTAGAATGAGTTTGGATGTATTCCCTCTTCTCTAACTCCTTGGAAAACTTTAAGGAGGATGGCTATTAGGTCTTCACTAAATGTTTGATAAAATTCAGCAGTGAAGCCATCTGGTCCACGCATTTTGTTCTTAGGTAGGTTTTTGATTACCAGTTCAATTTTGTTGTTGGTAATTGGTCTGTTCAGATTTTCTGTTTCTTCCTGGATCAGCCTTGAAAGGTTGTATTTTTCTAGAAAGTTGTCCATTTCTTCTAGGTTATCCAGTTTGTTACCATATAATTTTTGATAGTATTCTCTAATAATTCTTTGTATTTCTGTGGTGTCTGTAGTGATTTTTCCTTTCTCATTTTCGACTCTGTTTATGTATGTAGACTCTCTTTTTTTCTTGATAAGTCTGGCTGGGGTTTATCTATTTTGTTTATTTTCTCAAAGAATCAGCTCTTGCTTTCATTGATTCTATTTTTTTATTCTTCTCAATTTTATTTATTTCTGCTCTAATTTTTATTATGTCCCTCCTTCTACTGACTTTGAGCCTCATTTGTTCTTCTTTTTCAGGTTTCATTAATTGTGAGTTTAGACTGCTTATATGGGATTGTTCTTCTTTCCTGAGGTAGGCCTGTATTGCAATATACTTTCCTCTTAACACGGCCTTCACTGCATCCCACAGACTTTGCAATGTTGAATTATTGTTGTCATTCGTCTCCATATATTGCTTTATCTCTTTTTTTTATTTGGTCATTGATCCATTGGTTACTAAGGAGCATGTTGTGAAGCCTCCACGTGTTTGTGGGATTTTTCATTTTCTTTGCATAATTTATTTCTACTTTCATACCTTTGTGGTCTGAGAAACTGGTTGGTACAATTTCAATCTTTTTGAATTTACTGAGGCTCTTTTTGTGGCCGAGTATATGATCTATTCTTGAAAATGTTCCATGTGCACTTGAGAAGAATGTGTATTCTGCTGTTTTTAGGTGGAGAGTTCTGTAGATGTCTGTTAGGTCCATCTGTTCTATTGTGTTGCTCAGTGCCTCTGTCTCCTTACTTATTTTCTTTCTGGTTGATCTGTCAATTGGGAGTGAGTGTGGTGGTGAAGTCTCCTAGAATGAACGCATTGCATTCTATTTCTCCTTTTAATTCTGTTAGTATTTGTTTCACATATGTAGGTGCTCCTGTGTTGGGTGCATAGATATTTATAATGGTTATATCTTCTTGTTGGATTGACCCTTTTATCATTATGTAATGTCCTTCTTTGTCTCTTGTGACTTTCTTTGTTTTGAAGTCTATTTTGTCTGATACAAGTACTGCAACTCCTGCTCTTTTCTCCCTATTAGTTGCATGAAATATCTTTTTCCATCCCCTCACTTTTAGTCTGTGCATGTCTTTGGGTTTAAAGTGAGTCTCTTGTAGGCAGCATATAGGTGGGTCTTAGTTTTTTATCCATTCAGTGACTCTATGTCTTTGGATTGGTGCATTCAGTCCATTTACATTTAGGGTAATTATCGATAGATATGTCTTATGGGCATTGCAGGCTTTAGATTCATGGTTACCAAAGGTTCAAGGTTAACTTCCTTACCATCTAGAAGTCTTAAGTTAAATCACTTAATATGCTATTACAAACACAATCTAAAGGTTCTTTTTTTTTCTTCCTTCTTTTTCTTCCTCCTCCATTCTTTATATATAAGGTATCATATTCTGTACTCTTTGTCTATCCCCTTGAATGACTTTGGAGATAGTTATTTTAATTTTTGCATTTTCTTAGTAATTACCTGTTCTACTTTCTTTACTGTGGTTTTATTACCTCTGGTGACAGCTATTAAACCTTAGGAACACTTCCATCTGTAGCAGTCCATCCAAAATATACTGTAAAGATGGTTTGTGGGAGGTAAATTCTCTCAGCTTTTGCTTATCTGGGAATTGTTTAATCCCTCATTCAATTTTAAATGATAATCTTGCCGGATAAAGTATTCTTGGTTTAAGACCCTTCTGCTTCATTGCATTAAATACATCATGCCATTCCCTCTGGCCTTTAAGGTTTCTGTTGAGAAGTCTGATAGCTTTCCTTTGTATGTGATCTTATTTCTCTCTCTGGCTTCTTTTAATAGTCTGTCCTTATCCTTGATCTTTGCCATTTTAATTACTATATGTCTTGGTGTTGTCATCCTTGGGTCCCTTGTGTTGGGAGATCTGTGCATCTCCATGGCCTGAGAGACTATCTTCTTCCCCAGATTGGGGAAGTTTTTAGTAATTACCTCCTCAAAGACACTTTGTATTCCTTTTTCTCTCTTCTTCTTCTTCTGGTACCCTTATAATCCGAATATTTCTGTTTGTATTGTTCACACATTTCTCTCAATATCGTTTCATTCTTAGAGATCCTTTTTTCTCTCTGTGCCTCAGCTTCTTTGTATTCTTCTTCCCTAGTTTCTATTTCATTTATCATCTCCTCCACCATATCCAATCTGTTTTTAATACCATCCACTGTGCTCTTCAACGATTGGATCTCTGACCAGAATGCATTCCTACGTTCTTGAATATCTTTCTGTACCTCTATAAGCATGTTAATGATTTTTATTTTGAATTCCCTTTCAGGAATAATCATGATGTCAGTGTCATTTAAATCTCAGGAGTGGTATTAATAATGTTACTCTGAACCAGATTCCTCTGGCTTTTCATATTTGTATATGGCGCCCTCTAGTGCCCAGAAGCTCTACTCCCTGGTGCTGCTCATCCCCTGAAGCAATGTCAGGGGTCGCAGGGGAGTGGTATTGGTGCCTGGGGGGAGGAAAGAGCTCTTTCCTGCTGCCCGGCTGCTATGCCTGTCTCCATTGCCTGAACCAGTGGGCTGAGCACATAGGTATAAGCCTCTATGCTTTGCTTTTGTAGTTAGTGTAGACAGATCTTCCCTCTGGCTGGGCTAACGCCAGGGTAGAGTTTGCCAATTTGCAAGCCAGTGGGGCTGGCCAGGAGAAAGGCACAGTAGGTTGCATATCATGGAGAGGGTCCTTGCAGCTGTGTAGCCAGCCAGGGAGCTGGAACACCTGAAGATCGTCTAAGGAGGAAGATTTCTTTTTCCTCCTTAAATATGAGAGTCTATATGGCAAAGCTCCCAACCTGTTGGGCAGAGTGCACCTGGACAATTTTGTCTACCTGTTCTCTCTCCTGAGCAGTAAGCTCTGTGCAATCCTTGCCCCTTTAGCAGCCCTATTGCTAAGGGCTTCCTTGTTAGGATGTCTCTCAGACTGCCCACCTTTCTTTTGTCCCAGAGCAGCCTGATATGGATCCCTGCTTTCCACAAGCGACTGGACTCTCAGTCTCTCCAGTTCTGTCTCTCTTAGCTTTCCAACCCCATAATCATGAGAGTATCATGCAAGCACCACGAACTGTAGGTTTGTGCTCCCACAGCAGATCTCCGGAGTTAGGTATTTAGCAGTCCCAGGCCTCCACTCCCTCCCTGCTCAGTTTCTCTTCCTCCCGCCGGTGAGCAGGGATGGGGGAAGGGCTTGGGTCCCACCAGGCCACAGCTTTGGTACGTTACCCTGTTCTGTGAGGTCTGCTCTTTTCTGCAGGTGTATGCAGTGTGGCGCAGTCCTCTTTCCTGTTGCTCTTTCAGGATTTGTTGTATTAATTATATTTTCATATTATATGCAGTTTTAGGAGGAAGCCTGTGTTTCACCTCTCACGCCGCCATCTCTAATCCTCTACCCAGAGGATATTTGACAATGTCTGGGCATTTTTGGTTATCACACCCAGGATGTTGCACTGGCATCTAGTAGACAACAGTCCAGGAATACTGTTCAACATGCTACAATACAATGCACAAGATAGTCCCTAAAACAAACAATTACAGAGCTCAAAGTGCCAAAAGTACTGAAGTTGAAAACCTCTGTTCTAATGGTTTTTCAACATCGGGGCATGCATTAAAAATCCACTGCCTTTTATAGCCTATCCTTTGATCCAATAGCTTGTCTTGCGTCAAGAAACTTCCACCTAATTAGTTGAAGTATCTTCAGAATTTGTACTAAGTTCACCTGTAAATCTGATTGTAACAACCACAGCTAATAAAAGTGTTGAAATAGTAAAAGCTTACCCTCTCTGATCAGGAACAAGACAAAGATCTCTGCTCTCACCACTTCTACTCAACACTGGAGACTCTAGCCATGGCATTTATGCAAGAAGAAGAAATAAAAGGCATCCAGATTGGAAAAGAAATAAAACTATCTGTTTGTCAATGATTTTATGTATAGAAAGTCCTAAGGAATCCACAGAAAAATTATTGGAATAAACAAGTTCAGCAAGTTTACAAGTACAAGATCAATTTGGGAAAGTAAATCTGATGTACCGCGTAAAGTATATTACACTTTCTCCTTCTCATTTTACATTCAACTGGTGTAGCCCTCTCAAATCCAGAAACTCTAAGACCTTTAGCTGATGGAGAATCCCATGATTATGGTTCTTCAGCTGGAAAGGTGTCCATGCCCAGAACACAAATTTTGAACACTCCAATACTAAATTCTACAAATATTGCTTGTTAGGCTTAAGGAATGAAATGAACAATACAAATGGTTATTATACAATACACCTAAGTCTTTTAGAATCCAATACCTTACCAGAAGCCAAATAGGCTCAAATGGCCAAACTTGTGATCTTTTTATAGGGCACAACACGTTGTTGAAAATAAAACTGATGTGCTGTAACCTATATATTCTGAAATAGATTATCAATTTGGAATGCCATGGAAACAGGGTTCTTAACCTCCTCAGGTACCCCTGTAAGTATCTAGACACCAAATATACAAATTATTTGATGCCTTGGCACTACCCAAAGAAGTTGCTAAGTTGCTATCTTTAAAAAGAAACCCACAGTTAAAAAAAGAAAAGACATTGTCAAAAGTACTGGAATAGCAGACCCCCAGCTCAGCCAGTCATTTTACAAGGAACTTTTATAAAACACAAAGGGAGGTTCAAGGATTCCATCACAGATATGCAAAATTTTTCACCCCCAGAATTTTGAAAAACAGAGAATAGCTGGTTTGTAAGACCTTTTAAGTATAAGATCTGGCAAAGCCAGAAAAGCCACCTGTTTGCTTCAGATAAAACCTAAGATGAGCACTTGCCAAATTCTTCCATAAGACAATTCATTATAGTAAAGACAAGTTAGCTGTGATAGTGAATAAGCAGCTGAAAAGGAGAAAGGAAGTCTTGAAGAACAAGAGTAGAGGACTACTAGCCAACTCCGAGATTAATTATAAAGCTTCTTGTTAAAGATAAAGAATTGTGTAGAATTAACAGATAAATAGACCAATGGAAAAGAACAGAGAGCCCAGAAACCAACCCACACATGCGAGGGGATTTGGTAATATAAGCTAGTGGGAATGGGTGTACTATTTAATACATGATGCTATGAGAACTGGTTATCACTATGTGGTAACATTTCTATCTTACAACAGTCACAAAATTTAACTTCAGATGAATTAGGCATATTTTGAAATTTGTAACTATTAACAAATAGATTTTTTTTAATCCTCAGGGAAGGAACAAATTTTTAAAACCTAACACAAGAAAGGTTCAATCATAAAGGAGAAAGACAAATTTGACTAAATTTAACTGAAAAACTCTGTAATTAAAGACAGCAGCAGACCATGTTAAAAGTCAACTGGAAGCCCTGTAACAGATAAAGCATTATGATCAATAAGAATACAAGTAATCAAAGAGAAAACTGGCATTAGATAATAAATTTACAAAATAGTGATCAATAGCTATATGAAATGAAGAGTCTTGTTAGCCGGGAAATATAAATTAAATTACCAGCTACTCTCTCACAATTCTGACTGGGAAATTTTTAAAATCTAGTAAGACTAAGTGATGAGGTAGGGAAACCAGAATTCTCTTACATTGCATTGAGAGTACAAACTTGCACCTCACTTCAGAAAGCAATTTGACATCTAAAGTCACAGAGTGTACATATCTACAATCTAAATTCCATGCTGGAGCATATGTCCAGAATTATCTAGTTATCTTTGCATGAGACCACTAGTGGGGGAACTGGTAAACTGATACAATATGATACTAAACAGCAGTTATGTTGAGCATTTAATAATGTAGATAAATGTTGAGCCACTATGTTTTATACATGAAACCAATATAATGTATAGCAACTATACTTCAATAAAAAAATTTCTTTAAAGATAACATACAATAGGATATCACAAATATAAATTTTTTAAAGACTGAAATCTATTATTTATGGATACAAACATGAGGTAAAGTATAAAATCTCAAATAGGAAGGAATCACACCAACTTCAGTAGGTTAGCTCTAGGGAGGGAAAGAGGAGATGGCGTCAGGGAGGAGTACAAAAGAGTAACATTTTATTTCTTTAAAAATCAGAGGCAAATATGGCAAAATAGTTTGTGAAGAATACAAGGGCATTTATATTATTATAATTATTATTATGTATATTTGAAATATCTTGTAATTAAAAAGATTTTTAATGGGCACATATGGTATAACAATCAAATAACATTAATTATTCACACAAAAACTTATCAAATAATAACATTAAGCCAGAGAAACTTATGTACATACATTAGAGCATGTGATAAATAAGAGTTAAAAATAAATCTAAAACTTGCAATTTACATTAGAATTTTAAATTATTAATTTATGAATGGGCTTTGAATATCATGCAATTTTAAAATGTTCTTATGCTGGAATTTTAAGGGGTGCTCTCTAGAGTTGTCAAAGCTATATGAGTAAAACTTTAATTAATGTGGTATTCTAAATTTAGTCTTATTTTGGAAAGGTTTTTCTTTAGCATATAAACAGTAAAACAAGCTTTACATTTATATTTACAAGTCTCAAAGAAATGTGTTAAAGAGTCCTAAGTGTGAAGAGTAGGTATCCCACTCAGTTATAGTGTTCCACCCAGAACCTGATGCCCTAAATACTAATATGGAAAGGCAATGCTCCATTATTCCCTTTTCTTTTCTACTTGGGGTTTGGGTCAGAAGCCAAGAAGTACTAATACTGGAAAAGTTACAAACAAAGTCTTATTATAAAACCATTTTTAAAGGAAGTGTAACTTTCACAGAGGAGTAACACATCCTTTGGGATTACTATGTCAGAGAGAGACATAGAAAGATAAAATATTTTCAGAAAGGGTTGTTAAGAAGAGGTAGTAAAATTCTGCTATCTGTACATTACTTAGTGACTCCTTGAGCCTCAAGGCTATAAGATAATATACACTAAAGTGAAAAATTTAGGACACAGAAGAAATTAGGTAGGATACTGCATCTACAAATACAACTCAAGAGATCAGTGACTCATGTAATACCTCATTCTCAACTATAATACTCTGACCACATTCATACTATTTCAATAATAACCATTTTACCCAGTTGATGGTAAGCAGTAATTTTATTTAACATGAGTTGCTTTTTGCCAATTAAACATTTGCAAGAGAGATGATCAGCTGATCTTTCAAATAACCTTGCTATTAGATATGCTAATATTTCGAATGTAATGGAAGACTGCAATAAAATTATTACAAGTTCCACACTTTTACATTTCGGGCACAATTTTAGGCATAACAGTATTGTGGCAAAAGGCAGTTCTTCACTTAGTCTACTTCAGTCTGTTATACTGAATTTTGCTTAGTACTAAAATTCTTAACTTGTACGTCTGAAGGTTGCAAAAAAACTCCCACAGATTTCTAATTTAGTGTAACTGGCCAGAAAGAAAAGCAAATCTTGCTTACAAAATTAGAAAGCCTCCTACAACATTTAAAAAATGTTTTTCTTCTGTCAATCTTAAATTTCAGAAATACTAATTTATTTATTTCTTCTCAATAATAGGATAACTACCACTCTGCTTCATGGATAAAATAATCTAATTCCTGTTTGTCTCAAAGTCTCATCCTCTAGAGATTCAAATTGAGTAATAAATTTACAGATAGTTCACTAATCCATGGAACTTTGTCTTCCATAGCAAAAGGTCAGTGTTATTATGAACTTAATTTTCTGAATTTTATAACCCTTGATAAATGGAGGCACCTTAAAGTTCAATTTACACTCTTTTATTTAGGATTTCAGAGCATGCTTCAAAATAACTTAAGCTATATTAATATAGCTTAGTCTGATTTTACCATTAAAATATCTACAAAATCAGAATATTAATTTTGTTGTCATAACTCATAAATAAGTCTTAAAATATCTGTAGCTGTAAATGAACCCTCTTAATTCATTTGCCTCCCTTAGACTATTCTAGAACATAGGTCAACAAACTAAATGGATTTATCAGTATAATAAAGTTATGCTTTCACAAATTCCAATTCTGTAATTTAGGCTTTTTCCACATTTATTTTTAAATATACAAAGAGATTATTAATATAAATATTTTCTCTCAAATATGTAATATTCTTCTGTAAAAGAAAAGGTTTCCAAACATTTACAACACAATCTAAAGATAAGTAAACCTGATTTTAGGATCATTACATTAACCAAGATAAATTTTCCAGAGAAGGTCCTATTTAAAAATAATGCTCACTGGCCTCCTCACATCAACACTTTAAGATGGATCCAAATCCACTGCCTTTGCTTGATTTACCTCAGGGATCACCTCTGGTGGGAAAAAAATCTCAGAAAAAGGTCTCACGACAGAGTGGACAAGTGGATTTGTTGCTAGATGTAAACCATTTGTACTGAAAAAGAAAAGATTTTAAATGTTAAAAGAACTTTTAAAAGCTGCCATTTTATACATATATCTAAAGAAGCCTTAAATGATAAGTAAAAAAAGGGAGAATACTGAAATTTTTGCTTTCTCTACCTCCAAAATCAACACAACTCAGTATTACTTCCAAAGGCTACAGTATGCTTGCCTCTACCTAGGCTCATGCACATAACCACTAAGATACATAAGGAAGACCTCTGGTGGAACAACCAAACATACAGCAACTTTCTCTTCAGCTGATGTTTAAAAAGAACAAAACCTCTGATGCCAGATGGCCCACAGTTCCAATTTTTTCAGTTTCCTTTATGGTCTAGATCTTAGAAGATCATCTCTTTTTTGAGAGCTTGAAAGCTGTATTAGAAACACCCATTTATTAAAGTGCTTTGATGCTACCAGTCTCAGTAAAGTACTAATTATGTCTTATAGATTTTGAAAAATTATTGTTTCCATTAACTGCAATTAAGAGTTTAACATGTTTACTTTTCCAAAGTTAGACAGCATACACATATAATACACATAAAATATAAATAAGTTCATTTCTCTTTAACAGACTTACCAAGCAGGCTGAATGAAACTTTTTCTTGCATGTTCTACATGCTTTTCTGGGAAGAGAGTAGTTGAATCCATGAATGACTGAGAAACAGATCATGCAATCTTCAACACCCTCAAAACGTTTGTCTACATTATTTTTCCATAATGCCAAGCCTTCCATAATACTTCCATTCTATTAACAGGAAGGAAAAAAAGTCAATATGCATTCAAGATCACCAATGTAATTTTTATTCAATTTCATAAATTTTGAAGTTGAATTATAATTTCGAAAGAAGAAAATCTGCTTAGCTATGTTCACATCTCCCAAGTTTTATGAATGATATTTCAAAAATGAACCCCAAGTTTTAAGAACCAGATATAAATTGTCTCCATTAAAGGCAGACTTGAAAAAAAGGCTTCTGCACCAATACTTCAACTTTTAGTCTCAGAATGTTGCTTGAGGAAGCTCTTTTAATAAATAATTTGGGTCAGTTTTCCCAATTTTTAACTAAAATGATGAAATTATTTCACTTTCTCAACTACTGATTTGTTCCAGCTCTACAATACTGGTGAATATATTTGTTTTAAAATACTTTTTCTTTATTGTAGAATGCCTGAGATACAGTACAATTGTGCAAACAAAACTAGAGACGATTCTCATTTGTTCAAAAGTCAAAGGTCTTTGATAGTACTAGGATTTCTCTAACCATAGGAGAAGAGATTAAATGAGTAAAATAGCTTGGAAAACATTCATCTGCCCAGAATCTTACAAAAGATTCCTTCTCAACGTCCTTAGTACCATGTGTTGTTCTATATCATCTATAATGACAGTGAAGTCAATTAATCACACACACCAAAAAAGAAATTACAGAGCCTTAAAAATTAAAACAGCTTGGCAAATTCAAGTCATTTAAGCATATACGTGGGTTTATCCAAGGAAATATATATTTCTGCCTTAAGCAAGAGAGATACATTTTAAGTTTTATTGCCCTTTCAAATGGTAGATCAGCAGTTTCCCTCTCTAGTTTGGCAGGCCAAATGTGTACACAGAAACTTACTTGATGGGTGAGGTAAGTGCTTAACTGCAGCATCCAGTTTCGCCACTGCTGAACAGCCACTCCAACTCTTTTCCCACTTTCCACTGTTATTGAACCCAATGGATAATTTGAAGGCAGTTGTATTATAAGTTCAATGACTATGTCCTCAATAGTGTAAGTAGCCATTACTTCCCGAGTAGTAGCTCGAGCTTTAACCTGCAACACATGAAAGGTAATTATTTTGCCAAATTTATTTTCTTGCACTCAAAAAAACATCTTGATAGGATGACTATTAGAACAGTCTTCAAAGAAAACATAAATGGGTTAAATACCTGACATTTTATAGTGACTTTATAACAAAGTTTGTTTCAAAAGAAATACTGTTCATAAAAAAAGTGTGTTTTATTATATTAGGCTTGGCACAGAATAGTTATTTTTAATAGACCAATGCAAGAATGGGTTATTTCTTCGCTTCTATGCCCAGGGTAATAAAATATCACTTCTATTTAGACATCTCCCAAGTCTTTCTCTACCACAAAATTCTCCTGAGCTTTAAAGCCAACCATCAACTACCAGAGTATTTATACCTGGTTTTGATTTCATATTAGCATTCAAACGTAAAACACAAACTGTCATCCTTGACAAATTTATTCTTCTGAAATTTCCCCTTCTACCTCATCCCAGGTATTAACGAGATGCAAGTTTGGATAAATGACCACAAAATATCTCACATCCGTCCCCTTCTATGGAATATTCCCACTGACACTGCCTCACTCAGGCCTTCCTTATTGCTCATGTCTCATCCTTTGAACTCAAGCTCCATGCCAACAGTCCATGCTATCTATTGCAATCAGAGCAACTTTACAAATTGTAATCTGACAGTGTCACTGCTTCAAAGGATTTCATGGCGAAATAAGACCAAATATTTTAGACTGTTATTTGAGTCCTTTCCCAACATGGCCATAATTCATCATAGCAGCAGTTTGCTCTCTATCACCTTCAGGAATCTTGCTCTCTATGAATATTGGTTATTCATCATTTCTTGGGCAATCACAGAAATTACATTCTCATCTCCAAGCTTTTTGCTTTTTCCATATTGTTTTCTCTATTTTAAATGCCTTTCCCCTCATTTTCCCCATAACCAAATCCTGCCCACCTCAAAGTAAGCTTCCTCTGTAAAGTCAAGGATCAATCTCTTCAGCCAGATAAACCTTTCCCACTCTGACGGCAGAGCATTCTTCCTCTTATTGTGCCAATTTCCAGTTTCTATTATAAAAAACTATCAGTAGCACTCTTTTCCCTTTATTAGATTGTATGTCATTACAGGACAGGAATCTGACCCTATTAAACTGCTCATTTTCCAGGTGATTGGCACACGGTGCCTTGGTGTCTGTTAAGTATTCCAATAGATATTTTGAATGAACTAATGAATGTTCAGAAACTATTTGGTGGGGGTAAATAGCATTGTTTCAACATCTGCATGAATATTAAAATTTGATAACAGAATCAGAAAATAGACAATTTCTATAAATTCTGAACCAAGGGTTACAATTGTGATGATACTTACTTCAGGTGACAGACATAACCAATATTCAAACAATTTTCTAGAAAAAATTTAAGACAATACTAACCGTCATGCCATTAAATAGTTGTGTACTTGTCTGCACAGAAGATATTTCTTGAAAAGAAAGAACACTGCTGACATACTTGCTTGTAAATCTATCCACAATATTGAAAACACGCTTCTCACTACTATTCCACCACAGCCTCACCATGGCGGGCAAGTCTTTTAATGTCATATGATAGACTGAACAAGCCAAGTGTGGAATATGGTATGGGAGAGTCGCTGTTTCTGAAGAAAATACAAATTCTTAGTAACAATTATTTCTTACATAGAGTAGCAGGCTAATATTAGTATCTTCCTTAGAAAATCATTTTTAATTCCTTAACACAAGTGCTAGCACTCATTTAAAAAAACAAAACACAGAAACAAGAACTCTAGCATATGAGCTTTCTCTCACATTCAAAATGAACCATTAGAATGTCAAAAATAAGTAAAAAGAACGAAGATCCCAACTGACACTGAAATATCTGCCTAAAAATCACATTCTATATTTCACCTGAAAGATCACAAATAAAATGGGACACACATATTCTTTAAAGGAGGAAAGATTAAAGATTCTCTCTTTCTTATAAATCATGAAACAAAGTTTGGCCTCCTCTACCTTCCTCAGAGCTCACTGATGTGATATGCAAAAGTACTAGAACACCCACCTCAATACTCATGAGACAGAGTCCCATCCTCAGATCTCCAAGGCATTATAACACTGTAGAACTGAACACATGTACGTCTACCCCCTCAGCTAAAATATGAGCTCCCAGAATAAAGGAAATAAATTCTACTCATCTTTATTTCCCCAACTGAAGGCTAATTACTTACAGGGCTACAAAATATTATCACATAAATATTTCTTTGCAGAGTAAAAAATAATAGTCTCAAAAACTAAGCTTCAAGTATTTATTAAATTCTTAACTTTATCTACAAGATCTTTTTGTATGTCCTATTTAGAAAAATAAGGAAAATCTTGCATGTCAACATTCTGAAAGCCAGGACCCACATTTGGAGTTATTCTCCATACCCCCAGAATAAAAGCATAACACAGTCTAATCTGGACCAAGTTTCCAAGAAAGAACACAAATACACATCTTACTAACCTCTAATACTCAACCGGAGCTCTTCTGTAAAGAATGTTTTAGGGTCCTTATTTGAAAGCTCAATAGCTGTCTCTGCATAAGTTGGATTTTCTGGCATAAGCCTGAACAGGTGATAGAGCAATTTATTCAAACTTTTTGTTTTTCGAAGGTACATTGAATACAGAGCTCGAAGCTGGTGAAGAGTGAAGAATTTTTGTTAATAAATCCAATTAAACCAAAAGAATCAGTAGATAAGAATAAATCTAAGTAACAGATTATACAAGAACACAGTAAAAATGCATTAATTTGAACACTCAGAATTACACAGAGTCCTACAAAATGTATGCCACATTCTTACTTTTCAAATGTGTATCTGATAGCACTGTTCCCTTTCCTCATAAACTAGATGTTTTCACTATCCCTCTTTATTACACATATGCTTCTAACATCTTTCTTAAACTGTCTCCCTGTTAACTAAGTTCACCTCCACTTGAAGTCCCTAAGCCAAGAAAATCCATTCACCATTTACCACAGATGTTCACCCACTCTCCTTCCAAGTCCTCTACACATTCCTTCCACACCACAGTCCTTAATCCTTCAAAATCCTGCTTAAAACTAATTTCATTTTTATGGCTGACATCCCCTTAGAGCAAACACTCCAGCATCCCTTCAGGACAGACAGCAAAACCTAGTAGTCCAAAGTGTCTTGGGGTCTTCTCACAGTTGTTTTATAAGTCAGGATACTTCACAGAAAAATATGGGAATTCTGGTTCCTTTTTTAAAAATAGGAAAACCTGGCACCACTGGGTGTACACTATAGGTATCTGTGTGAAACCTGTGCTGTAGAACTCATCCTTTCATAACAGAGAAAATAATTCATTTGTTCACATTTAATTTGCAACTCTTTGGTATATGTACCTATTTTAAAATGATTTCTCCTACTACACCATACATCTCTTCACAGAACAAAGAACACTATGTACACTCCAACACAAGGATCAAGCCATAGGATTTGGAATTGATTCTTCAGTGTGTTGATCAAAGTACCTTTACAATGGAGAAATCTGAAGGACACTACCTTCACCAAGTAACCAAACTTAACATCACCAATAAAAGACACACTGACATTCTGTGCCTCCTGAGATGACACACTGAGGACACATCACCACTGTGCAGTAAGTACTCCTGCTGAAAATTAACCAGAATCTAACCATGAGGCAACAATCGGACAAATCCAAATTGTAAGACAGTCTACAAAATAGCTGACCTAGTGAAGGACATGGAAGAGAAGAAAGGTAAGGGAATTCATTGTAGGTTAAAGAAATATGACAATATGGATGCACCTAAAGATAATACATTAAGTGGCATAAGCTAAAGACAAATACTATATGATTCCACACGCATGTATATATATGTGCAATCTGAAAAATAAATCAACAAAAAACATAAACAGATTCATAAATACAGAGAAGAAAATGGTGCTTACTGGAGAAGGGCATGGTGGGCGAGGTGAAATACGTGAAAGGGATTAAGAGGCACAAACCTCCAATTATAAGATAAGTAATTTGTAGGAATGAAAAATACAGCAAAAGGAATATAGTCAATAATACTGCAATAACTTTGTACAGTGACAGTAACTATTATGGTAAGCGTTTCATAAAGTACGTAACTGTCCAATCACTATGTTGTACAACCGAAACTAATATAGTATTACATATCAACTATACTTCAATTAAAAAGGAAAAAAAGAAATATGACAAACAAATGCAAACATGATCGTTGATAGAATCTTCAATAGAAAAGGAAATAAAACTATAGAGGACATTGCCGGGATAACTGAGAAAATTTGAATACAAATTAGATAATATTATTGCATCAAAATTTAATTTGAGTGCAATGATTATATTATACTTGTGTAGAAACATATTCTTGTTCCTAGGAAATATATGTTTAGAAATACTTCTGGTAAACAATCATGACATCTGCAACTTACTTGCAAGTAGATCAGCAGAGAAAATGTAAACAAAGAAAGCATGTGTAGCATGCTTTTAAATGTAGCGACATGTTAAAAGTTTATGACTCTAGGACTTTTCATTGACTTAGTCTTCCTTGTTCTCTGTAAATCTGAATTTTTTTTCAAAACTACAAAGTAGGAATGACAGTAAAATTTTTTTTAAATTAACCATAAATAATGGACTTCTAAAAACACATGTATGGTACCCAGCTATACCACTCCTAGGTACACAACGTGAGAGAAATGAAAACATATGTCCACCCAAAAATTTACACACAAATGTTTACAGCAGCTTTATTCAAAATAGCCCAAAAGTGGAGATAACCTAAATGTCCATCAACAGATGAATGGATAAACAAACTGTGACATGTTCACACAATGGAATATTATTCAGCCATAAAAAGGGATGCAGTACTAATACATGCTACAACATGGATGAATCTTGAAAACATCATGTGCTAAGTGAAAGAAGCCCAATACAAAAGACCACATATGTGAAATGTCCACAACAGGCAAATCCACAGAGATATAACAGAGATGAGTGGTTGCCAGGGGATGTGGGGCTTGAGAGGAAATGGGAAGAGATTGCAAATGCATAAGGGTTTTTGTTTTTAGGTGTTGAAAATGTTCTAAAATTAGATAGTGATGAAAGTTACATAATTCTGTGAATATACTAGAAACACCAAACTCTACATTTAAATAAGCAAATTTGATGGAATGTGAATATATCTCAGTAAAACTGTAAAACACACACACAGCTTTGGTTCCAGTTCAGTCTGATTTACGAGGAATTTTCTGAAAAGCAAGTTAAAAACAACTCAGATTTAAACCTGATTAAAAGGTTTTTTTTTAATTTTTTGTGTCAAGATTCATCTAGTTAGTGTTATTTACTGGATTATTCTGGTTTATCTGTTCACAGCTTAGTTCAAATTCCTGGTCCAATAAATGCTGCTGTATCATTCTTTGTGCCCCTCTCCCACTCTGGTTTTATGAAAAAGATGATCTAAGACTATTTTCCTAATTTCTGAATATTAAAAAAATAAAAAAATTCTGATACAGAGAAGTCTCAATGTGCTATTTTTTAGAGATCAACAATATTTTAAGAAATGAGTGCAAAAGCCCAACAAGGAGCTTGTGAGATATCGGGAAATAAAACTAGCTCAAGTCTCAAACATAAGTAGCAGGCCTGAAAAGAAATAAAACAATTTAGATGTATAGATCAATGTTGCCTCTGTGATTTGATTTTCCCTTTAGATATACAAATGCCAAGATGCATATGTTGATATATTTGTATCATGGATTATTAGCAACAACATATATTATAATTTAAGAATTTTGAAAAATCACTTTAGAAGTGAATGCTGTGATATTTAGTCTCACTTTAAATATGAAGTGATAAACGGAGTGTTTTTGTATTGACCTGTCAAAGAAGCCACACACTTTATTAAGCTGATTCAATCAACATTTGATTTTTAAGTGAGGATTGCCTAAAAGAATTTTTTAAAAATAGAGCAGATTTTTCCAGCTTCCCTTCTGAACAATAAGGTCTGTCTTCTTGAACTTGAGACAACAGAGACATCTAGTGGCTGCTAGAATAATTTGGGCAAAATAATTATAGGATACTTAATAGTTTTAATTACATAGGTAATGTTTCACAGGTCTTTCTCTAAACACTGATTTTCAAATAAAGTAAATTTCCAATCGTGTATTAACTGAAATATCCACAAGAGTCATAAGTTTACCAAAAGAAAAAAACCCAGCAAGATCCAATTCTTTTAAAATTATTACATTGGTAGTATAAATTATACAAATTTTGTTTCCTGAAATAAAAGGACTTGGTGGCTATATTCAGTTAGGAAAAAACTGATCTAATCACATTCCGGAGATTGATTAATTTTTCAAAAACTGTGTGTGTGTGTGTGTGTGTGTGTGTGTGTGTGTGTTTAAAAACAAACAGTGGGAGGGTGAAGAAGTAGGGACAGAAACAAATTTAGCAGAGTATCTGAAGTTAGTCAGAGAAGACGGGATTAAAATATGGGCATATCCTTGTCCACCCTCACCACCCAGCTTTTTTTTTGGAAAAGGAGGGGAAGGAGGCAGTGTAGGACAGTAACAGAGAAACACATACAGGACAGAACTGTCAAAGGTGTTACATATTTTTTTTACCTGAGATGAAGCAGCTTTGAAGAAAGTAAGTATTAATTTCCAAGTGAGGAGGTATCCCAGAACATAGGAGAAGTCTTCACTCATTGGCTTAATAGTCACTATTTGTCCAACAGGAATGCACCCCAAAACATTTTCCAGTAAGTTCTCTTGAGTGCTAAGAAGAGACATCAGTGCTGCTGGTGGTGACCTAAGAATCAGTGATTGAACATAAATGTCTCTATAACTTGTCCCTTAACAAACTGAGAGCATGTATACACTTTAGGCATTTTAGAAAAATCCTTCTCTATTTTCCAATAATCATTTTAAAAGTTCCCCTTCCTAGATTCAATTTTAACTCCTAATTTTGCATAACTGCAATTACAGAATCTGAAAAGCATAAAATATTTTTATATACACATACATATATACACAAATATATAAAAACAAATATAAAAGTATATCAAATATGTTAAAATATATAAAATACAAATTTTTGTATTTATATAAAATATTTATATGTATATATTATGGATATAATATGCTATAAAAATATGGAATCTAGAAGCTAACCCTTAAAGGAAAGACCCTTTAAGAAGGCATATATTTCAAATTTTTATTTTACAGATGAAAAAAATAATTCACACACCCAGAGATGCTAAATGATTAGTCTAAAGTTCCTCAGCTAGTTAGAGGGCTGGTGAAGGCCAGGGGCTACCAAGTCCTAACAGGTCCTTTATCATGCTATAAAGAATAAAAAGATCATAAGATTGTACATCTTTTCAGGAAAGTGAGTTTAACATGCACATTAATTCATAACAGTGTAAGTTAATTTTCTTCTTGACTGAACTACTGCATTCATTAACACTTTCAGGTAAACTTAGGGGATTCTCAAAAAAGTGAAATACTTGTATATATCCTGTCAAATTCTCTTCTCTACGACATTCTAGTTTGGTCCTCTCCTTTTACCTCTGTAATCTTTCTTCCATTGTGGCTGGCTTCTTTCTCCTAGCCCATAAATACAGGTCTTCAAGCTTCTGCCCTTAGGTTCTTACCTTCAACACCACCATCTTACCTATCTATCAACCCTTTTCTAATCCATACCCATAGTCACTTGATTTTACAAATACCAACTCAGATATCTTTCCATTTCCACGCTGTCCTCCATTCACAGCTTAAACTTCTGGAATGATCTCCACGTCTACTTGTTTTTTTGGCATAATTTATGCTTCCTACTATTGCCAGAATCAGCTGGTGGGAGCCCACCTTCTATCAAAGAAGGCCCAAATCTCAGAAAAAATCATCTTTAAAGCCCTTCGTTAGTATCCTTCCACCTTTATCTTCTACTATACCCTCCCTGTCTACTGTATACCTATTCATTCATTCTTTTCTTCAACAAATGAGCAAGCCTCATGATGAGTAAGTCTGCTTTAGGCCAGGAACTATTCCGGATGCTGTGAACACAGCTGGAAAAAAAAGACAAAAATGCCTGCCTTCCCAGAGTTTATATTCTGGTGGAGGAAAATATAGACAATAAAAACATACTAAGTGGCACTATGCAACACGCTCCAAGCACATCCTGAACATTCATGCCTCCATGCCTTTGTACACAGTGTTCTCTTAACTTTTTAAACTATCACCTAACCTGAAAGGTAAAGCATAAATGTCTCCTCCTCAAAAAAGTCTTCCTGCTGCACAGCAATTGTGCCTCCATAACCATCCTATCTATCCTTCTTTCTTAGCACTTGTCACATCCTATCTTCTATTATAAGGGTTCTCTATATTAGATTGTAAGCTCCCTAAGAAAAAGAACATTTATTAAAACACAGTACTTTCCCCTCAGCATTTAATTAATACTTTGCACAAAGTGGTGCTAATAGATATTTGAATTGATATGTTCTTCCCACATCTATTATGTTACCAAAAAAAAGTTTTACTAAACAGTAGCAAACTGAAAATATGATTTAGGTACAACTAAGGAGAGACACTATCCTTTTGGTAAACTCTAAATGTTATTTATATCTTATAAATAACTTTAAAAGATCTACTGAATGAACATATAGTCTAAATTTAGAGCTTTCGTGTTGCCTCAGTCTTCCAGTCATAAGTAAGATGGATTATGAGACTATATTAAAACAAAGTACTAAAAAAACTTACAAGGCTGGTTCTTCTTCTTCATCTCCATATGACTTTAGATTATCCTGATCATATTGTGGTAATTCAGGCATCAATCTGAAAGTAAGAATATTACTTTAAATTATATTACATTAAATTGTCATTGTTAAATCATCCTTAAGAGCAGAAAGTTTTTTCTGAAATAACCACCTATGGCCAGAACTATCTAAATGTAAATTATGTATTGAGAACATGAACTAAAAGTTCAAAAACTAGGAGTCCCTATTATTGGAATGCATGGCAAAGTTTATTTTTTATTTCCCTGGTCTATTTTTAATGACTAAGAAGTTAAAACTAAACATATATTTAATATTTTTAGACTACTTCAACACTGATTCAATTGGAAGAATTCTTACTTGTATAGCATATGATAAACAGCAATTTGCACAGGCCGAGCTCTGAAGAGGAGTAAGGGGGCCAATGTATTTAACAAAGTCTGGAGATATTCTGGCAAGTTTGTTTTTTGGCCAGCAACTAGTTTTGCAGGGAGTTTTTGACTCAATAGCTGATTCTTTGGGATATATGTTAGTGTTTCACACATGGGCTTTAGCACTGCATTCTGAAAGGATGTTTCAGATGTATCTTTGCTTTCTCCTGATGACAAAAAGGAAAGAAACATGCACAATGCAAAACAAAGTGAGTATACAGCTTTACTGATTCACAGTCAATGTTATTTTTAAATATGCACTAAAAATTTGACAAGTATTAAAGCAGTCCTAACTAGAAACATGAACTGAATATCTCAGATAATATCAACTGTTAAATGACTTCTATTTTCTCATCCTTAATAAAGAGAGAAGTTCGAGTTAAAAATAATCTATCATGTTATCCAAATTACTATTATTTTAATTTGCAATGGTCTCTGGATATCTTGCCATTGTCCAATTCTTATCTGTGAAGCAAAAGCATACACAATGCTTCTGAGATGCCACCCTTTCTCTCTCTTTTCTTTTACTATTCTGTATGTTTGACTTAAACATCCAAAGTTTTTGTTTTGAAATTTCAACAAGGCATTTTCAATGAATCTCACTATTATTCCCTTTTACACTTGCCTGTAACAGTCACCAAAAGAGGTAAAAGCATACTGTGGATGCCTTGGGAAAAAAATTCTTTCCATTCATTGATTAGATTTACAGGAAGACTGCTAATGGACTCCAGAGTTGTGGATTCAAAAAAAGCACTGAGCTCACAGGCCAAATCACAGCTGACACAGGCAAACAATTGTACAAGTGGAACAGAATACAATGCATGATTCTCACTTGTTGTCTGAAGAAACAAAAATGAAATAGGTGAGCAGACTTCTACCAGAACACCACAAATCAAGGCAAAAAAAGTCTTTCATTTCTCTATAAATTTTTAAATAAAAAGCAGTTGAGTGAATAATCTTAGGAGACATTTATATATCTTACATCAAACTAATTTTTCTCCAAAATTAAATACTATGAATTAGAAGCAATCCATTTATTCTGAAACATTCTTTTTTATTTTTAAAATTATGAAATGAAATAATATAAATTACCATTTACAAGTTAAAATACATTAAAAACACATTTATAATCTCAGGAGCCCTACTGATTAGGCATTATTAAGCTATTTTAAAATAAGCAAACTCTCAACTAGGTCAAGCTTAAACTCTAAGCAGGCAAAGCAGAGATTCAGACCAGTTCAACGCTGCTGACTCTGTGTAAAAGCCTACAAGTGTTAAACATCTGGTTGCTTAAAAGAACACCAATTCCTTCTAAATTTGCTTAATTTTTAATGCATTACCAACACAGTACATTTTTTTTTAAAAGGCCAAAAAACTTGTCATGAAAAGATAAACCCTGAAAGGGCCATGCTGCAAATACTATATTAAAATGAGCTAATGGGGATAACATTTTAATAGCAGTTAGGAGATCTGGTCACTGAACGATACTGGTAGACATTAAACCTCTATAATTTTACTGTTCTGTCAAATAGTGCCTGGTGCTATACAATTAGTATGAAGTGCTTAAACACGTGTGAAGGAGCTAATCACAATCATTAAGAGTAAGATTAGAAAACAGATCTGGCATACACATATGCCCAAAGATCCAACAGAGGCGATGACACATGGGTTAATTTACCTCCAACCAAGCCAACATGGAACACATGATAAAGTCCCATTCACTCTCTGCCAAAGGAGATGAACAGTATTTCAGAAACAGGGAAAGGAACCGGATTATTTCTATGTTTACACCCAGTATCTCTGGACTTACTTCTGATAATTTACTGTGATAAAGACAAAAACAAAACAACAAAAACCATTAAAGAATTACATAGATGTTCAATGAGAAAATATTCTATTAAATCTTATATACTTATAAAGGACTGACTTAAATGTCTACTTATTCTATCTATAAAATTATAAGTTTATTTGTAACTACAAAATTATGACTATAAGATACCCAATCTGGATCCACAATGTATAGGAGGAGAAAACATAGTATAAAATATCACCTACCAACTGAAAAGAAAAATATCTTCATGATCTTTTTTCCAGGATATTAGAATTTTTAATATACCATGTAATAGCTCTCCATCATCTATGCTTCTGGTTTGCAAACAAGAATTGAAAATTGCAAGATGTCCAAAACCTCCTAAAATAAAATTCAAAATGAAAAGTAAAATTTTGTTTGAATTGTATTGCTACTATAAAAAAGAAAGTCTACTTTGAAATGTCAAAAACTTTCTTCGAAAGTGTTCAAGAACTTTAAAAAGGGCCTATATGAATGAAAAAGTCAACAAATAAGCTCCACAGGCCAGAGACCCTGTCTACACACCTAGCACCTAGCACAGAAAAGGGAGCAAGCGAATGATAAGTGTGCTTTAAACTAACCTATGCTGTTTTTTGTTTAGATTTCCCAAGTACTGAACTTATTAAGCATACTGGCCTCTCAAATAGAAACAAAAAAGCCATACTTGGAGTGCGAAGTTAAATAAGCATGGAAAATAGAACCTACTATTCCATAATTCATACATTCAGTTAATAAGCAACCACTATGTCAGAAAAACTCTTATGAGGTCCTAAACTCTTTAGAATCCCCAGTCCCTTCTTACCCTTCAGCTTTCAGTTTAAAAATTGCCTCTACTCTACGAAATTCCCAAGTATATAGAGAATGCCCCTCTACATTTCTCTTTTCTCAAATATCACTTCTTTGTTGCCTTTATAGCACTAATGTTTGTTATCTATTTAATATTATTTCATCGATTAGGAAGTAAGCTCCATGAGGGTAGGAACCTTGTGTTTTACTTACCACTGTATAATGGCTAAGATACACAAAGACACTCATTTTGACTGACTAAATGAAGAATGAATAAATGAATACCAGGTACACTGCTAGATGTTGGAGAGAGAAAGATGAACTAAAATCCAGTCCCTGAAGGGACTCATCTAGCAGTAGAGTCAAACTTTAAAACAAATTAGAATGTAATATGGACAAAGACCAACAGCCCAGAATAAGAAACTACCTGAATCTAAGCTGAATCAGAAAAAGCTTCCCAAAGCTGGCATCTGAACTGGGATTTATCAGAGAATAAATGAGTCTGCAAGACTAGCAAAGCAGCCCTCCAAGAGTGCTAAGGCATAAAGTTATAAAAAGTATAGGAGAGTAATATCACCAACATGCTGACATAAGTTCATACTAACTTTGCTCCCCTTACAAGAACAACAACTAACAACTATTCAAGAACAAAACACCACTGAGAGAAAACTGGTACACAAGATTAAGACTGAAGCAACCTCCTGCACCACAAAGATTAAGATAGACTGCCTTATAACGGTAAGAGAAACAGCTACACACTGACTGCTTTGTCCCTCCCCAAGGCCAGCACAGCACCTCATGCATGAACGGGTGAGCCTCTAATTCCTCCAGTGAGAAAAGAGAGCCCAGGGGTACAACCAGTACCACTGAAACACTGTGAGTCACTTTGTGGGACTCCCTACTCTGATTTCACACCATGGGGATTACAGGAGAATCTGCAGGGCTCAAGCACTGGAATCTGACTGTGATGGAGAAGGGGCAAAAACTTAGCACATGGATTTTAGGAGACCAAGTTCATACCTGAAGTGCCCAAGCAGTCGTCCCAACCAGCAGCTTTGCTCATCTGCACAACCAAGTCAGAAGCACATTCTAACCAAGGAACAACATAGCAGGGGGGCAGATCTGCCTGATTTGAATCCTCAAAGAAAGAGTTTTGCTAGCTGAAGACTCCAGTTTGCTCACGCCCAGACAAAGAGCTGAATCACAGCCCTATCAGCGGTAGAGAATGTCTCCCAGCCTCATCTGACCAAAAGGGCTCCTGGGAACTGTCCAAAGACAACTCCTGGAAGCTCTGTGGTCCAGCAGCACACAAGCCAAGAGGTGGGAGTGCAAAGCCAAGAGTTTGCAAAGCAAAATCACTGGTTCAGTGAGGGAACTTGGGGTGCAGGCAGCTTGAGTTAAGACAACAAAAGGCTTCACCAGCTTTAGAGCGGCTTCTCCTACTGTGCCCAGTCAGAGAATCTAATTCATAGCCCCACTCATCACTGAATACAGCCTTCAGGCTGTCCAAACATGAACCTAAGCAGAGCACAGGGGAAGCTGCACAGCCCATTCAACAGCCCTATGTACAGTGTCACCTGAACAGACCACACAGTCCAAGGTTTCCCCCATCTACAAAGCAAAACTGGTGCCCTCCTAACTAAGGAATTTAATGCACATTCAGGCCTGATTTGGATCCCTAACCAATGAGCTATACAGGCCCAGGTCCCATCCAGCTACCCTGCCAAGGCAGGAAAGCTAATTCATAACTCTGTCTACTACTAAATATAGTATCCAGTCCAAGCCATCTAGTAAGCCTAAACAGAGAATCCGGACAACCATGGAGCTCATCTTACAGCCTCACTTGGGCAGGGAACCAAGCCAGCAACCCAACTATTCTAAGCCAGTGCCACAACCCACATCCCCATCCTGAGAGCTTAAATAGTTGCCTCGTCCAAAACAGACAATAGCAGGCTATACTTTCCCAAGAATATTATGAGCAGACACCTTCACAGACCCAAAATGAGCTAACTGGTGAAGAACTATCTCTGCCAAATCAAACCTGTGAAGTTTGTATGAAGAGCATGATTACTCAAATGCACACATACCAATATAAGGAACCAAGGATCATGAAAAATACCACCAAAGGAAACTAATAAAGCTCCAATAATTAACCATAAAAAAATGGAACTCTATGAATGTCAAAGAATTCAGAATAATCCTCTTAAGGAAGCTTAGTGAATTATAAGAAAACAGAGACAACTAAATAAAATTAGGAAAACAATGGATAAACAAAACAAGAGGGTCCAACAAGGAAACAGCAACCAACGAAAAAACCAAACAGAATCCTAGAGTTGAAAAATATAACTGAACAGAAGAATTCAATGGTTTCAGAAGTAGACTCAACCATACAGAAGCACACTAACCTGCAGAACAGGACACTGGAAATTACCCAGTTAGAGAAGGGAAAAGAAAAAAGAAAGAAGGTGAAGAAAGCCTATGGAAATAATGGGGCACGATGAAAAGAAACACTACTCACATTACAGAAATTTCCAGAAAAAGAGAAAGGGATAGGAAGTATACTTAAAGCAGTAAGGGCTGAAAAACCCAAACATAAAGAGAGAAATGGACTTCCAGAGGCACAAAGCCCAATGACCCCAAAGAGGTTGAACCTTAATAGGGCTACACTGGGGTATATTATAATTAAATTGTCAAAAGTCAAAGACAAAGGAAGACTTTTAAAAGCAGGGACAGAAAATAGAGAAGTTGCATACAAGAGGACCCCTGTAAGACTATAAGCAGATTTCTCAACAGAAACTTTTCAGGCCAAGAAAGAATGAGCTGACATATTCAAAATACTGAAACAGAGTAACTGTCAACCTAGAAATCTATACCCACCAAAGCTGTCCTTCAAATGAAGAAGGGATAAAGACTTTCCTGAAAAAGCAAAAGCGGAGGGAGGTCATCATCACCTGATCTACCTTCCAAAAATACTAAAGGAGGTTCTTTAAGTGGAAGTAAAAGGATGCTAATCAATAACACAAAAACAAAAAGTACTGCAAATCTCGCTGGCAATGGTGAATATAGAGGCACAGACTCTGTAATATGGTGATAGTGGTACATAATTCACATATAAGTCCAGTTTAAAAGTTTTTAAAAAGTAGAAATAGCAATAACTACAATAATCCATTATTAGTTACACAATATCTTTAATGTAAATTGTAACAGCAATAAACCTAGCATGAGAAATAAAAATATAAGTTCAAAAATTCTATTGAAGTTAAGTTGCTATCACTTTAAAATAGAGTGTTACAAGTTTAAGATATTTTATGAAGCCTCATGGTAACCACGAGGGAAAAACCTGTAGTATTTTTACACAAAAATTTAAGATAAAGAAGCCAAAGCATTATGATACCATAAGACTTCAAAACACAAAAAAAAACAAGCAGGATAAAAAACAAGGAACAATGGCCAATGAAGAGACTAAAGATGGCAGCATGAGAGGTGAGACACAGGCTTCCTCCTAAAACCGCATATAATACGAAAATACAACGGATACAACTACTCCTGAAAGAGCAACAGGAAAGAGGACTGCGCCAATCTGCATACACCTGGAGACAAGAGCAGACTCACAGAACAGGGTAACGTACCAAAGCTGTGGCACGGCGGGACCCAAGCCCTTCACCCACCCAAGCTCACCTGCTGGAGGAAGA
This sequence comes from Smutsia gigantea, assembly GCA_032199065.1. Classification (NCBI taxonomy): domain Eukaryota; kingdom Metazoa; phylum Chordata; class Mammalia; order Pholidota; family Manidae; genus Smutsia; species Smutsia gigantea. The sequence continues at coordinate 170,419 of JAVSCE010006868.1, read as the reverse complement.
AAAACTGAGCAGGGAGGGAGTGGAGACCTGGACTGCTGAATACCAAACTCTGGATATCTGCTCTGGGAACACAAACCTACATTTCATGGTGCTTACATAATACTCTCGGATTTAGGGGGTTGAAAAGGTTAACACAGGCAGAATTCCTGGAGAGACTGAGATTCCAGCGGCTTGTGGAAAGCAGGGATCCATATCCAGCTGCTCTAGGACAAAAGAAAGGCGGGCAGCCTGAGAGACATCCTAACAAGGAAACCCTTAGCAATACGGCTGCTAATGGGGCAAGGATTGCACAGAGCTTACTGCTCAGGAGAGAGGACAGGTACACAAAATTGTCTGGGTACACTCTGCCCAGCAGATTGGGAGCTTTCACAATCTTCAGGTGCTCCAGCTCCTGGGCTGCTTACACAGCTCCAAGAACCCCCTCCATGATAGGCAGCCTACTGCGCCTTTTTCCTGGTCACCCCCACCTGGCTCACAAACCGGCAAACCCTACCCTGGTCTTAGGTCAGTCAGAGGGTATATCTGTCTACAGCAACTACAAACGCAAAGAACAGAGGCTTGTACCTCTGTGCTCAGCCCCTGGTTCAGGCAGTGGAGACAGGCATAGCAGCTGGGAAGCAGGAAACAGCTCTTTCCTAAACCCAGTCACCAATACCACTCCTCTGCGACCCCCGACACTGCTTCACGGGCAGAGCAGCTCCAGAGAGTAGAGCATCTGGGCACTAGACGGCACCATAAGCAAATATGAAACATCAAAGGACCTGGTTCAGAGTGAAATTATTAATACAACTCCTGAGAAAGATTTAAATAATACCGACCTCATGACTCTCCCTGAAAGGGAGATCAAAAAAAATCATTAACATGCTATGGAGGTATGGAAATACATTCAAGAACTCAGGAATGAACTCCAGTCGGAGATCCAATTGTTGAAGAGCACAATGGCGGTATTAAAAGCAGATTGGATATGGTGGAGGAGACAATAAATGAAATAGAAGCTAGAGAAGAGGAATACAAAGAAGCTGAGGCACAGAGAGAAAAAAGGATCTCTAAGAATGAAAGAATATTGAGAGAACATTGTGACCAATCCAAACGGAACAATATTCACATTATAGGGGTACCAGAAGAAGAAGAGAGAGAAAAAGGGATAGAAAGTGTCTTTGAGGAGGTGATTGCTGAGAACGTCCCCAATCTGGGGAAGGAGATAGTCTCTCAGGCCATGGAGATGCACAGATCTCCCAACACAAGGGACCCAAGGAAGACAACACCAAGACATATAGTAATTAAATTGGCAAAGACCAAGGATAAGGACAGACTATTAAAAGCAGCAAGAGAGAGAAATAAAATCACATACAAAGGAAAGCACACCAGGCTATCATCAGACTTCTCAACAGAAACCTTAAAGGCCAGAAGAGAGTGGCATGATGTATTTAATGCAATGAAGGAGAAGGACATTGAACCAAGATTACTTTATCCAGCAAGACTATCATTTAAATTTGAAGGAGAGATTAAACAATTTCCAGATAGGCAAAAGCTGAGAGAATTTACCTCCCACAAACCATCTCTACAGTGTATTTTGGAGGGACTGCTCTAGATGGAAGTGTCCCTACAGTTCAATAGCTGTCACCAGATGTAATAAAACCACAGTAAAGAAAGTAGAACAGCTAATTACTAAGCAAATGCAAAATTAAATTAACTATCCCCAAAGTCAATCAAGGGATAGACAAAGAGTACAGAATATGATACCAAATATATGAAGAATGGAGGAGGAAGAAAAAGGAGGAGAAAAAAAAAAGAACATTTGGATTATGTTTGTTAAGTTAGACTCTTAGATAGGAAGGAAGTTGACCTTGAACCTTTGGTAACCACAAATCTAAGGACTGCAATGCCAAAAAGTACATACCTATACATAATCACCCTAAATGAAAATGGACTGAATGGACCAATCAAAACACAGCGTCACTGAATGGATAAAAAAACAAGACCCATCTATATGCTACTGACAAGAGACTCACCTTAAACCCAAAGACATACACACACAAAAAGTGAAGGAATGGAAAGACATTTCATGCAACTAATGGGGAGAAAAAAGCAGGAGTTGCAGTACTTATATCAGACAAAATAGACTTCAAAACAAAGAAAGTCACAAGAGCCAAAAGAAGGACATTACCTAATGATAAAAGGGTCAATCCAAAAAGAAGATATAACCATTATAAATATCTATGCACCCAACACAGGAGCACCTACATATGTGAAACAAATCCCAACAGAATTAAACAGGGAAATTTAATGCAATGCATTCATTCTAGGAGACTTCAACACACCACTCATTCTGAAGGACAGATCAACCAGACAGAAAATAAGTAAGGAGACAGAAGTACTGAACAACACAATAGAACAGATGGACCTAACAGACATGTACAGAACTCTACACCCAAAAGCAGCAAAATACACAATCTTCTCAAGTGCATATGAAACATTTTCAAGAATAGATCATATATGAGAAAACAAAAAGAGCTTTGGTAAATTCAAGAAGACTGAAATTGTACCAGTGAGTTTCTCAGATGACAAAGGTATGAAACTAGAAATGAATTACGCAATGAAAATGAAAAGTCCCACAAACACACGGAGGCTTCACAACATGCTCCTAAATAACCAACGGATCAATGACCACATAAAAGCAGAGATCAAGCAATATATGGAGACAAATGACAACAATAATTCATCACCGCAAAATCTGTGAGATGCAGTGAAGGCCATGCTAACAGGAAAGTATACTGCAATACAGGCCTACCTATGGAAAGAAGAACAATCCAATATGAACAGGCTATACTCACAATTACGAAACTAGAAAAAAAAGAACAAATGTGGCCCAAAGTAAGCATAAGGAGAGACAGAATAAAGATTAGACCATAAATAAATAAAATCGAGAAAAATAAAACAATAGAAAGGATCAATGAAAGCAGGAGCTGGTTCTATAAGAATACAAACAAAATAGATAAACCATAGCCAGACTTATCAAGAAAAAAAGAGTCTACACACATAAACAGAATCAGAAATGAAAATGGAAAAAACACTATGGACACCACAGACATTCAAAGAATTATAAGAGAATACTATGAAAAATTATAAGGTAACAAACTGGATACCTAGAAGAAATAGACAACTTTCTAGAAAAATACAACCATTCAAGGCTGACTCAGAAAGAAACAGGAAATCAGAATAGACCAATGAAAAGCAAAGAAATTGAATTGGTAATAAAAAAACTACCTAAGACCAAAAACCCTGCACTAGATGATATCACTGCTGAATTTTATCAAACATTTAGTGAAGACCTAATACTCATTCTCATTAAAGTTTTCCAAAAAGTAGAAGAGGAGGGAATACTCCCAAACTCATTCTACGAGGCCAACATCACTCTAATACAAAAACCAGGCAAAGGCACCACAAAAAAAGAAAATTACAGACCAATAATCCCTGATGAACATAGATGCAAAACTACTCAACAAAACATTAGCAAACCAAATTCAAAAATACATCAAGAAGATCATCCATAATGATCAACTGGGATTCATCCCAGGGATGCAAGGATGGTACAACATTCGAAAACCCATCAACATCACCCAATACATCAACAAAAAGAAAACAAAACCCACATAATAATCTCCATAAATGCTGAAAAAGCATCTTAAAAAATTCAACATTCATTCATGATAAAAACTCTCAACAAAATGGATACAGAGGCAAGGACCTCAACATAATAAAGGCCATGTATGACAAACCCACAGCAAACATACTTAACAGCAAGAAGCTGAAAGCTTTTCCTTTAAGATCGGAACAAGACAAGGATGCCCACTCTCCCCACTTTTATTCATCATAGTTCTGGGTCCTAGCTAAAGCAATGTGACAACACAAAGAAATAAAAGGCATCCAGATTGGAAAGGAAGAAATTAAATTGTCGCTGTGTGCAAAAGACATGATACTGTACATACAAAACCCTAAAGAATCCACTCCAAAACTATTAGATCTAATATCTGAATTCAGCAAACTTGCGGGGTACAAAATTGATACACAGAAATCTCTTGCATTCCTATACACTAATGATGAGCTGGCAGAAAGAGAAAACAGGAAAACAATTCCATTCACAATTGCATCCAAAAGAATAAAATACCTAGAAATAAACCTAATCAAGGAAGTGAAAGAACTATACCCTGAAAACTACAAGACACTCTTAAGGGAAATTAAAGAGGACACTAATAAATGGAAATTCATCCCATGCTGTTGGCTAGGAAGAATTAATATTGTCAAAATGGCCATCCTGCCTAAAGCAAACTACAGATTCAATGCAATCCCTATGAAAATACCTACAGCATTCTTCAATGAACTAGAGCAAATAGTTTGAAAACTCATATGGAATGAAAAAAGCCATCGACTAGTTAAAGCAATCCTAAGAAGAAAAAATAAACCAGGGGATTGCGCTCCCTGACTTCAAGCTCTACTACAAAGCTACAGTAATCAAGACAATTTGGTACTGGCACAAGAACAGACCCATGGACCAGTGGAACAGAACAGAGAACCCAGATATAAACCCAAGCATATATGGTCAATTAAAATACCATAAAGGAGCCATGCAAATATAATGGGGAAATGACAGCCTCTTCAACAGCTGGTGGTGGCAAAACTGGACAGCTTCATGTAAGAGAATGAAACTGGATTACTATCGAACCCATACACAAAAGTAAATGCAAAATGGATCAAAGACCTCAATGTAAGTCATGAAACCATAAAACTCTTAGAAAAAAATATAGGCAAAAATCTCTTGGACATAAACACGAGCAACTTCTTCATGAACATATCTCCTCGGGCAAGGGAAACAAAAGCAAAAATGAACAAATGGGACTACATCAAACTAAAAAGCTTCTGTACAGCAAAGGACACCATCAACAGAACAAAAAGACATCCTACAGTATGGGGGAATATATTCATAAATGACATATCCGATAAGGGGTTGACATCCAAATTGTATAAAGAGCTCACGCACCTCAACAAACAAAAAGCAAATAAGCCAATTAAAAAATGGGCAGAGTAGCTGAACAGACACTTCTCCAAAGAAGAAATTGGGATGGCCAGGAGGCATATGAAAAGATGCTCCATATCACTAGTCATCAGAGAAATGCAAATCAAATCCATGATGAGATAACACCTCACACCAGTTAGGATGGCCAGTATCCAAAAGACAAACAACAACAAATGTTGGCAACGATGTGGAGAAAGGGGAACTCTCCTAGAGACTGTTCAGAATGTAATTAGTACAACCACTGTGGAAAGCAGTATGGAGGTTCCTCAAAAAATTCAAAATAGAAATACCATTTGGGACTTCCAGGAAGATCGCGGTGTGAGCAGGGTGGCGGAAATCTCCTTCCAAAACTATATGTATTTATGAAAATACAACAAATACAACTGTTCCTAAAAAAGAGACCAGAAGAAACAGGACAGCACACAGCCTGCATCTACACCTGAGAGGACTCGGTACCCCGCAAGGCAAGTAAGATACTGAGGCGCGTCCAGGCGGGACCCGAGCACTCCCCCACCCCAGTGTACCGGCAGGAAGAGAGGTTTCAGAACAGGGAGGGAGTGGAAGCACAGGCCCGCGAAATAACTAGCCAGCCCTGGTGATCTGTGCCGGGAACACTGACAGACATTGCGCAGTGTATGGGAGACTGGAGAGGCAGAGGGTGCAGATCTGAGCTTGGGAATGCACTCGGGTCCTAACAGCCGGATCCCCGGGACAAAAGAATAGCACGCGCTTTTTCTTTTTAGCGGTCTTAAAGAGACAAGGCCCAGGATCATCCCAGCACACTCGGCCCAGCTAGCTGGGAGTCCTGGGGAACTTCAGACACCTTGGCTGGGGACTGGGAAAAAGTAGCCGTACTCAGACTTTCCACAGAGATTAACAGCCTCCCATTCATTCCCGCCCTAGCCAGAGCTACAAAGGGCACTGCGGAGGGGTGCAGCCACGGCTGCGGAGTAGTAGAGCAACAACGACACCTACAGCATCCACACAGAATCTACTCCGGTGGGCGGGTTTTTTTGTTTCTTTCTTTTTTCTTTTCTTTCTCTTTTTTTTCTTTCTTTTCTTTCTCTTCTTCCCTTTTTTTTCTTTTTTTCCATTTTTTTTTAAGTCTTAAAGATTCCAGCTGACATACGTGGCACCTACAACTGACCACTTCTGTCGCCATGAAAAGAGAGGAATATGGTACAAAAAAAACTTACCCAGAACCCAACAACACCAGAGAGGGAACCTGAAGGCATGGAAATACACAACGTTACTGAGAAAAAATTGAGAACAAAAGTCATAACCATACTGATGGATCTACAGAGAAATATGCAAGAGCTGAGGGAGGAAGTGAGGGAAATGAGGAAAGACAATGCAGAAATCAGACAAGCGATCGATGGGCTTAGCAGCAGACAGAACGAGATGCAAGAGACTGTTCATAGAATAGAAATCAGAGAACAGGAATACAGAGAACCTGAGGCAGAGAGATAAAAGGATCTCTAGGAACGAAAGAATATTAAGAGAACTGTGTGACCAATCCAAATGGAACAATATTCGCATAATTAGAGTACCAGAGGAAGAAGAGAGAGAAAAAGGGATAGAAAGTGTCTTTGAAGAAATAACTGCTGAAAACTTCCACATACTGGGGAAGGAAATAGTCTCGCAGTCCATGAAAGCCCACAGATCTCCCAACACAAGGGACTCAAGGAAGACAACACCAAGACACATAATTATTAAATTGGTAAGGATCAAGTACGAAGACAGAGTATTAAAGGCAGCTAGAGAGAGAAAAAAGATCACCTACAAAGGAAAACCCATCAGACTATCATCAGACTTCTCAACAGAAACCTTACAGGCCAGAAGAGAATGGCATGATATATTTAACGTAATGAAACAGAAGGGCCTCGAACCAAGAATATTGTATCCACACGATTATCATTTAAATATGACGGAGGGATTAAACAATTTCCACACAAGCAAAAGTTGAGAGACTTTGCCCTCATAAACCACCTCTACAGGATATCTTAAATGGACTGCTCTAGATGGAAGCACTCCTAGGGCTAAAAAGAAGTCACCAAAAAAAATAAAATCATAGAAAGAAAGAAGACGATACACTAACTAAAGGCAAAGAATAAAACACCTAGTATATAAAGAATGGACAAGGAAGAATAAGAAGGGAGACAAATAAAGAAACATCAGACCGTGTTTACAGTAACAGGAAAGTTAAGTTAGATTGTTAGATAGTAAAAAAGCAACCCTTGAACCTTTGGTAACCACAAATCTAAAGCCAGCAATGGCAATAAGTACATATCAATCAATAATCACCCTAAATGTAAATGGACTGAATGCACCAATCAAAAGACACAGAATAATAGAATGGATAAAAAAGCAAGACCCATCTATATGCTGCCTACAAGAGACTCACCTCAAACCCAAAGATATACACAGACTAAAAGTGAAGGGATGAAAAACGGTATTTCATGCAAACGACAAGGAGGAAAAGCAGGTGTTGCAGTACTTGTATCAGACAAAACAGACTTCAAAACGAAGAAACTCCCAAGAGAAAAAGGACATTACATAATGATAAAGGGGTCAGTCCAACAAGAAGATATAACCATTATAAATATATATGCACCCAACACAGGAGTGCCAGCATATGTGACACAAATACTAACAGAATTAAAGGAGGAAATAGAAAGCAATGCATTCATTTGAGGAGACTTCAAAACACACCCCTCACTCCAAAGGACAGATCAACCAGATAGAAAATAAGTAAAGACACAGAGGCACTGAACAACACACTAGAACAGATGGACCTAACAGACATCTACAGAACTCTACACACAAAAGCAGCAGGATACACATTCTTCGCAACTGCACATTCTCCAAAATAGACCACATACTACATGACAAAAACAACATCAATAAATTCAAAAATATTGAAATTCTACCAACCAAATTCTCAGATCACAAAGGTATAAAACAAGAAATAAATTTTAGAAAGAAATCAAAAAGGCTCATAAATACATGGAGACTTAACAACATTCTCCTAATCAATCAATGGGTTAATGACCACATCAAAAAAGAAATCAAAGAATATATGGAGACGAATGACAACAACAACACAAAGCCACAACTTCTCTGGGACGCAGCAAAGGCAGTTCTAAGAGGAAAGTATATTGCAATCCAGGCCTACTTAAAGAAGGAAGAATATTCCCAAATAAATAGTCTAAAGACACAACTACTGAAATTGGAAAAAAAAAGGACAAATGAGGCCTAAAGTCACCAGAAGGAGGGACATAATAAAGGTTAGAGAAGAAATAAATAAAATTGAGAAGAATAAAACAATAGAAAAAAATCAATGAAACCAAGAGTGTGGAGAGCGGTTGGGACAGAAGGAGCAAGAGTACAGGACAGGACTGATTGTGTTTTTTTGCCTAGTCTCCACCTAAGGCCTAAACCGGGCCTGACTCTGAAAGAAACCTTGAAAAGTTTCCTAAATTCCAGGAAGAAGTATCTCAGGGATGTAGGGAGGTCTTATCTCAAGCCCAGCCACCTGGACCAGATGCCCCCAGGCATATATGACTTAAGTATTGGATTAATGTCCGATTGTATTGATCTGTTGGTAATACTTAAGTGATTGGATTGAGGTCCTTGAGAAGGCTGTGTGAATCTAATCTGCAGGCAATTAATGTGTATATAAGCCATGCCAAAATAAACCTTCTTGGCATTCTGCACCAGACAGTTTGCCCTCCTGTCGTCTTGTATATACAGCCCAACGCCCCCACTCAGGAACTGTTCGACTTGTGCCGGCAGGCCCCAGCACAAGAGCTGGTTCTTTGAAAAACTAAACAAAATAGATAAACCCCTAGCCAGACTCATTAAGAGAAAAGGAGAATCTACACACATAAACACAATCAGAAATGAGAAAGGAAAAATAACGACGGACCCCACAAAAATACAAAGAATATAAGAGAATATTATGAGAATCTATATAACAAGCTGGAAAACCTAGAAGAAATGGACAACTTCTTAGAAAAATACAACTTTCCAAGACTGACGAAGCAAGAAACAGAAACCGTAAACAGACCATCATGAGCAACAAAATTGAATCGGTAATCAAAAAACTACCCAAGAACAAAAGTGCCAGATGAGATGGATTCACCTGTGAATTCTACCAGACATATAGAGAAGAAAGAACTCCCATTCTCCTTAAAGTTTCTCAAAAAATAGAAGAGGAGGGAATACTTCCAAACTCATTCTACGAAGCCAGCATCACTCTAATACCAAAACCGGACAAAGGCCTCATCAAAAAAGAAAATTACAGACCAATATCCCTGATGAACGTAGATGCAAAAGTACTCAACAAAATATTAGCAAACCGAATTCAAAAATACATCAAGAGGTTCATAAACCATGATCAAGTGGGATTCATCCCAGGGATGCAAGGATGGTACAACATTCAAAAATCTATCAACATCATCCACCACATCAACAAAAAGAAGGACAAAAACCACATGATCATCTCCATAGATACTGAAAAAGCATTTGACAAAATTCAGCATCCATTCATGATTAAAACTCTCAACAAAATGGGTACAGATGGCAAGTACCTCAACATCATAAAGGCCATATACGACAAACCCACAGCTAAGATCATACTTAACAGGGAGAAGCTGAAACCTTTTCATCTAAGATTGGGAACAAGACAGGGATACCACTCTCTCCACTGTTAATTCAACATACTACTGGAGGTCCTAGCCACGGCAATCAGACAAAACAAAGACATACAAGGTATCCAGATTGGTAAAGAAGTCAAATTGTCACTATTTGCAGATGACATGATATTGTACATAAACAACCCTAAAGACTCTACTCCAAAACTACCAGAACTACTATCTGAATTCAGCAAAGTTGCTGGATACAAATTAACACACAGACACCTGCTGCTTTCCTATGCACGAATGATGAACTAACAGAAAGAGAAATCAGAAAAACAATTCCATTCACAATTGCATCAAAAAGAATAAAATACCTAGGAATAAACCTAATGAAGGAAGTGAAAGACCTGTACTCTGAAAACTACAAAACACTCCTAAGAGAAATTAAAGAGGACACTAAGAAATGGAAATTCATCCCATGCTCTTGGCTAGGAAGAATAAATATTGTCAAAATGGCTATACTACCTAAAGCAATCTACAGATTCAACACAATCCCAATCAAACTACCAACAGCATTCTTAAATGAACTGGAACAAATAATTCTAAAATTCATATGGAACCACAAAAGACTGTGAATAGCCAAAGAAATCCTGAGTAGGTGGAATAAAACAGGGAGAATTACACTCCCTGACCTCAAGCTCTACTACAAACCACAGTAATCAAGACAATTTGGTATTGACACAAAAACAGACCCACAGACCAGTGGAACAGAATAGAAAATCCAAACATTAACCCAAACATATACAGTCAATTAATATTTGATAAAGGAACCTTGGATATACAACGGGGAGATGACAGCCTCTTCAGCAGCTGGTGTTGGAAAAACTGGACAGCTACATGTAAGAGAATGAAACTGGACTACTGTCTAAACCCATACACAAAGGTAAAGTCAAGGTGGATCAAAGACCTGAATGTAAGTCATGAAACCATAAAACTCTTAGAAAAAAACATAGGCAAAAATCTCTTGGATATAAACATGAGTGACTTCTTCATGAACGTATCTCCCCAGGCAAGTGAAACAAAAGCAAAAATGAACAAGTCGGACTATATCAAGCTGAAAAGTTTTCTGTACAACAAAGGACACAATCAGTAGAACAAAAAGACATCCTACAGTATGGGAGAATATATTCATGAATGACATATCCGATAGGGGATGATATCCAAAATATATAAAGAACTCATGCACCTCAACAACAAAAGGCAAATAGTCCAATTAAGAAATGGGCAGAGGACATGAATAGACACTTCACCAAAGAAGAAATTCAGATGGCCAACAGGCACATGAAAAGATGCTCCACATCACTAATCATCAGAGAAATGCAGATTAAAACCATAATGAGGTATCACCTCACACCAGTGATGGTGGCCAACATCCAAAACACAAACAACAACAAATGTTGGCAAGGATGTGGAGAAAAGGGAACCCTCCTACACTGCTGGTGGGAATGCAAATTAGTTCAACCATTGTGGAAAGCAGTATGGAGGTTCCTCAAAAAACTCAAAATAGAAATACCATTTGACCCAGGAATTCCACTCCTAGGAATTTACCCTAAGAATGGAGCAATAGAGTTTGAAAAAGACACGTGCACCCCTATGTTTATTGTAGCACTATTTACAATAGCCAAGAAATGGAAGCAACCTAAGTGTCCATCAGTAGATGCTTGGATAAAGAAGATGTGGTACATATACATAATGGAATATTACTCAGCCATAAGAAGAAAACAAGCCCTACCATTTGCAGCAACATGGATGGAGCTAGAGGGTATTATGCTCAGTGAAATAAGCCAAGCCGAAAAAGACAAGTATCAAATGATTTCATTCATATGTGGAGTATAAGAACAAAGAAAAAAACTGAAGGAACAAAAGAGCAGCAGACTCACAGAACCCAAGAACGGACTAATAGTTACCAATGGGAAATGGACTGGGGAAGATGGGTGGGAAGGGAGGGATAAGGGGGAAAAAGCGGCATTACGATTAGCAGATTTAATGTTGGGGGGGCACAGGGGGGGGCTGTACAAGTCAGAGAAGACAAGTAGTGATTCTATAGCATCTCACTACGCTGATGGACACTGACGGTAATGGGGTTGGTGGGGGGGACCTGATGAAGGGGATAGTTTAATAACCATAATATTGCACATGTAATTGTAGAATAATTATACCAAAATTAATTATAAAATAAAAAGAAATACCATTTGACCCAGGAATTCCACTCCTAGGGATTTACCATAGGAATGCAGCAGCCCACTTTAAAAAAGACATAAGCACCCCTATGTTTATTGCAACACTATTTTCAATAGCCAAGAAATGGAAGCAACCTAAGTGTCCATCACTAGATAAATGTATAAAGAAGATGTGGTATATATACACAATTGAATATTATTGAGCAATAAGAAGAAGACAAATCCTACCATTTGCAAAAACATGGATGGTGCTAAAGGGTATTATACTCATTGAAATAAGCCAGGTGGAGAAACACAAGTATGAAATGATTTCACTCATCTGTGGAGTATAGCAACTAAGAAAAAACTGAAGGAACAAAACAACAGCAGACTTACAGAACCCACGAATGGACTAACAGTTACCAAAGGGAAAGGAACTGGCGAAGATGGGTGGGAAGGGAGGGATAAGGGGGAAAATAAGCTATTACAATTAGCACACATAATGTAGCGGGGGTGAGGTGAGGCGGGGGACACGGGGAAGGCAGTATAACACAGAGAAGACAAGTAGTGATTCTATAACATCTTACTATGCTGAAGGACAGTGACTGCAATGGGGTATGTGGTGGGGACTTCACAATAGGGGGTGTTTAGTAACCATAATATTGCTCATGTAATTGTATGTTAATAATAGCAAAATAAAAAAACACATTAGGATCATCCATCATGATTAAGTCGGATTTATTCGAGGGATGCAAGGATGGTACAATATTCGAAAATCCATCAACATCATACACCACATCAACAAAAAGAAGGACACAAACCACATCATCATCTCCACAGATGCTGAAAAACTATTAGACAAAATTCAACATTCATTCATGATAAAAACTCTCAACAAAATGGCTATAGAGGCAAGGAGCGCAACATAATAAAGGCCATATATGACAAACTCAGAGGCAACATTATACGTAACAGCGAGAAGCTGAACGCTTTTCCTTTAAGATCGGGAGCAAGACAAGGATGCCCACTCTCCCCACTTCTATTCAACATAGTACTGGAGGTCCTAGCCACGGCAATGAGACAACACAAAGAAATAAAAGGCATCCATATTGGCAAGGAAGAAGTTAAACTGTCCTTGTTTGCAGATGACATGATATTGTACATAAAAAACCCTAATGAATCTACTCCAAAACTACTAGATCTAATATCAGAATTCAGCAAAGTTGCGGGATACAAAATTAATACACAGAAATCTGTGGCATTCCTATACACTAACAATGAACCAGCAGAGAGAAAAATCAGGAAAACAATTCCATTCACAGTTGCATCAAAAACAATAAAATACCTAGGAATAAACCTAACCAAGGAAGTGAAAGACCTATACTCTGAAAACTACAAGACACTCATGAGAGAAATTAAAGAAGGTACCAGTAAATGGAAACACATCCCATACTCATGGATAGGAAGAATTAATATTGTCAAAATGGCCATCCTGCCTAAAGCAATCTACAGATTCAATGCAATTTCTATCAAAATACCAAGAGCATTCTTCAACGAACCAGAGAAAATTGTTCTAAAATTCATGTGTTACCACAAAAGACCCCGAATAGCAAAAGCAATCCTGAGAAGGAAGAATAAAGCTGGGGGATTATGCTCCCCATGTTCAAGCTCTACTACAAAGCCACAGTAATCAAGAAAATTTGGTACTGGAACAGACTGGAGAGCCCTGATATAAACCCAACCATATATGGTCAATTAATATATGATAAAGGAACCATGGACATACAATGGGGAAATGACAGCCTCTTCAACAGCTGGTGTTGGCAAAACTGGACAGTGACATGCAAGAGAATGAAATTGGATTATTGTTTAACCCCATACACAAAAGAAAACTCGAAATGGATCAAAGACCTGAATGTAAGTCATGAAACCATAAAATTCTTAGAAGACAACATAGGCAAAAATCTCCTGAGGATAAGTATGAGTGACTTCTTCCTGAACGCATCTACTCAAGCAAGGGAAACAAAAGCAAAAATGAACTCATAGGACAACATCAAACTAAAAAGTTTCTGTATGGCAAAGGACACGAACAACTGAACAAAAAAGCATCCTACAGTACGGGAGAATATATTTCTAAATGACATATCTGACAATGGGCTAACATCCAAAATATATAAAGAACTTACACGTCTCAACACCCAAAAAAACAAATAACCCAACTAAAAAATGGGCAGAGGATATGAAGAGACAGTTCTCCAAAGAAGAAATTCAGATGGCCAACAGACACATGAAAAGATGCTCCACATCACTAATCATCAGGGAAATGCAAATTAAAACCACAATGAGATATTCTCACACTAGTAAGGATGGCCAGCATCCAAAAGACTGAGAACTGCAAATGCTGGTGAGGATGCGGAGAAAGGGGAATCCTCCTACACTGCTGGTATGAATGTAAGCTAGTTCAACCATTGTGGAAAGCAATATGGAGGTTCCTCAAAAAACTAAAAATAGAAATACCATTTGACCCTGGAATCCCACTGCTTGGAATTTGCCCAAAGAATAAAACTTCTCAGATTCAAAAAAACATATGCACTCCTATGTTTATTGCAGCACTTTTTACAATAGCCAAGCTATGGAAGCAACCTAAGTGTCCATCAGTAGATGAATTGATAAAGACAATGTGGTACATATACACAACGGAATAGTATTCAGCCTTAAGAAAGAAACAAATTCTACCATTTGCAACAACATGGATGGAGCTGGAGGATATTATGTTCAGTGAAATAAGCCACGCAGAGAAAGACAAGTGCCAAATGATTTCCCTCATTTGTGGAGTATAATGACGAAGCAAAACTGAAGGAACAAAGTATCAGCAGACTCGCAGACTCCAAGAAGGAACTAGTGGTGGGGTGTGGGAGGGCAGGTGGGGATGGAGGGAGAATGGGATTGAGGGGTATTATGTTAAGTACACGTGGTGTGGGGGTTTACCGGGAAAACAGTGTAGCACAGAGAAGGCAAATAGTGAATCCGTGGCATCTTACTACACTGATGGACAGTGACTGCATTGGGGTATGGGTGGGGACTTGATAATATGCATAAATGTAGTAATCACATTGTTTTTCCATGTGAAACCTTCATAAGAGTGTATATCAATAATACCTTAATAAGAAAATTTTTTTAAAAAGAAACAAGGAACAATGGATCTATAAAATATCCAGAAAAGACCTGAAAAAATGCCTATAGTGAAATTCTAACCAATCAATAATTATTTAAATGTAAACAGATTAAATTCTCCAACTAAAAGACACAGAATGGCAAATGGATTAAAAAGTAAGCAGGGACAGCTATAAAGTCATAACTCAGAGATATTTCAGGTTCAGACCAAACACAATAAATCAAATATCACAATAAAGCAAGTCAAATGAATTTTTTGGTTTCCCAGCACATATAAAAGTTATGTTTATGCTATACTGCAGTCTATCAACTGTCTCATAATATACTGTCTTAAAAATCAGTCTACACATAAGAATTTAAAAATACTTTAGTGCTAAAACATGCTAACCATCACCTGAGCTTTCAATGGGTTGTAATCTTTTTGCTGGCAGAAGATCTTGCCTCAGTGTTAATGGCGCCTGACTGACCACGGTGGTGGTTACTGAGGATAGGAGTGGCTGTGGCAATTTCTTAAATAAAACAACAACAAAGTTTGCTGCAGTGTTACCACAAAGTTAATTTGTAAAAATGCACTGTATATCTGAACAAAGCAATAAAGTAAAGGACAATAAACAATAGATGCCAATAAATGGAAGAGAAAAAATAGATTTTAAACTAAAAATGGTAAAATGAGACAAAAGGGGACCTGGGAGTTTAAAGATGGTGGCATGAGAGGTGAGACAGAGAACTCCTCACAAAAACACATATAATACAAAAATATAGTTAATACAACTAATCCTAAAAGGGCAACAGGAAAGAAGGCTGCACCATACTGCATACACCTGGAGAACAGAGCAGACCTTACAAAACAGGGTAACGAACCGAAGCCTTGATCCGACGGAACCCAAGCCCAAGCCCCACCCCAGCTCATGGGCAGGAGGAAGAGAAATGGAGCGGGGAGAGGGTGGAAGCTTAGGACTGCAGAACACCCATCCCTGGAGATCTGCTTTGGGAGCACAAACCTACATTGCATGGTGCACTGCAGATTAGTGGGGTTGGAAAGCTAAGACAGGCAGAATACTTGGAGAGACTGAGATTCCAGCTCTTGTGGAAAACAGGGATCCAAATCTGGCCACTATGGGACAAAAGAAAGGCAGGGAATCTGAGAGACTTCCTAACAGCATGAGGTCTGCTAAAGGGACAAAGATTCCACAGAGCTTGCTGCACAGGAGAAAGGACAGGTGGACAAAATTGTCTGAGCGTCCTCTGCCCACGTTTGGAACTTTCAGGAGCTTCAGGTGCTCCATCCGCTTTGCTCGCTACGCAAATCTGAGGCCCCCCAACACCATATGCAGCCTGCTGCACCTTCCTCCTGGCCGGCAACAGTTCACAAAACAGATGCCACCACCACTGTGCCATGCTACCCAGAGGACAGCCCCGCCTACAGCAGCTACAAGTGCAAAGCACAGAGAATTCACCCTGCGCACTTGGTCCACTAGCCCTGACAGTGGAGACAGAAACTGCAGCTAAGAAGCAGGAAACAGCTCTTTCGTCCTCTCATGCATCATCACCACTCCCTGCGAACCCTGACATCACTCAGGGACTGAGCAGCTCTAGAGACTAGAGCTTCTGAGCACTAGAGGGTGCCACATAGAAATATGAAACGACAAAAGAACCTGGTTCAAACCAAAATCCCACAAACACCAGAAAAAGGATCAAGTGAAACTGAACTGATCAATCTTCCTGAAATAGATTTCAAAATAAAAATCATAAAAATATGGTGGTTCAGAAAAATACTCAAGAACTCAGGGATGAATTAAGGATGGAGATTCAATCCTTAAGGAATTCAATTTCTGAAATAAAACATACAATGGAGTCATTTAAAAGCAGATTACATAGAGTGGAAGAGACAGAAAATGGAATAGAAATTAGAGAACAGGAATAGAAAGAAGCTGAGGCACGGAGAAAAAAAGGATCTCTAGGAAGGAAAGAATATTGAGAGAATGTGCGACCAATACAAATGGAATAATATTTGCATAATAGGGGTACCAGAAGAAGAAGACAGAGAAAAAGGAATAGACAGCGTCTTTAAGGAGGTAATTGCTGAAAACTTCAGTAATATGGGGAAGGAGATAGTCTCTCAGGCCATGGAGGTGCACAGATCTCCCAACACAAGGGACCCAAGGAAGATAGCACCAAGACATATAATAATTAAAATGGTCAAAGTCAAGGATAAGGAAAGAATATTAAAAGCAGACAGACAGAGAAAAAAGATCACATACAAAGGAATGCCCATCAAGCTATATCAGAATTCTCAATAGAAATCTTACAGACCAGAAGGGAGTAGCATGATGTATTTAATGCAATGAAGCACAAGAGCCTTGAAGCAAGAACACTTTACAAAACAAGATCATATTTAAATTTGAAGGAGGGATTAAACAATTTTCAGATAAGCAAAAGCTGAGAGAATTTACCTCCCACAAACCACCTCCACAGTGTTTTTTGGAAGGACTGCTATAGATGGAAGAGCTCCTAAGGCTAAATAGCTGTCACCAGAAGAAATAAAACCACAGTAAAGAAAGTTACTAAGAACATGTAATTACTAAGCAGAGGGAAAATAAAATCAACTACTCCCAAAGTCAGTCAAGGGATAGAGAAAGAGTACACAATATGATACCTAATATATAAAGATTGGAGGAGGAAGAAAAAGCAGGAAAAAATACAAAGAATCTTTAGATTGGATTTCTAAGACTATACTAAGTGAATGAAATTAGACTGGAAGATAGTAAGGAAGTTACACTTGAACGTTTGGTAACCACGAATCTAAAGCGTGCAATAGTAGTAAGTACAGACCTATCGAAAATCACCGTAAATGTAAATGGACTGAATGTACCGATCAAACAACAAAGAGTCACTGAATGGATAAAAAAACAAGACCCATCTATATGCTGACTACATGACACTCACTTCAAACCAAAATACATACACAGACTGAAAGTAAAGGGATAGAAAAAAATATTTCGTGCAACTAAGAGGGAGAAAAAAGCAGGAGTTGCAGTACTTGTATCAGACAAAATAAGACTTCAAAAAAAAAAGTCACAGGAGTCAAAGAAGGACATTACATAATGATAAAGCAGTCAGTCCAACAGATGATATAACCATTATAAATCTCTATGCACCCAACAAAGGAGCACCTACATATGTGAAACAAATACAAACAGAATTAAAAGGGGAAATAGAATGCAATGCATTCATTTTGGAACCTTCAACACTCCACTCTCTCTAAAGGACAGATCAACCAGACAGAAAATAAGTAAGAAGACAGAGACACTGAGGAACACATTAGAACAGATGGACCTACCAGACATCTACTAGAGCAAATTTTATCTACAGAACACTCCACCAAAAGCAGCAATATACACATTCTTCTCAAGTGCCCATGGAACATTTTCAAGAATAGATTACATACTAGGTCACAAAAACAGCATCAGGAAATTCAGAAACTTTGAAATTGTACCAACCAGGTTCTCAGACCACAGACATACGAAACTAGAAATAAATTATGCAAAGAAAATGAATATCCCACAAACACATGTAGGCTTCACAACATACTCCTAAATAACCAACGGATCAATCACCAAATACAAACAGAGATCAAGCAATATATGGACACAAATGATAACAATAATTCAACACCGCAAAATATGTGGGATGCCGCGAAGGCCGTGCTAAGAGGGAAGTATATTGCAATACAGGCCCACCTCAGGAAAGAAGAACAATCCCATATGAACAGTCTAAACTCACAATTAACGAATGTAGAAAAACAAGAACAAATGATGCACAAAGTCATCAGAAGGAGGGATATAACAAAGATTAGAGCAGAAATAAATAAAATTGAGAAGAATAAAACAATAGAAAGAATCAATGAAAGCAGGAGCTGCTGGTTCTTTGAAAAAATTAATAAAATAGATAAACCCCTAGACTAGACTTCTCAAGAAAAAAAGGGTCTACACGAATAAACAGAATCAGAAATGAAAAAGGAAAAAATCATTACAGACACCAAAGAAATACAAAGAATTATGTGAGAATACTATGAAAAATGATATGCTAACAAGCTGGATAACCTAGATGAAATGGACAATTTTCTAGAAAAATACAATCTACCAAGGCTGACCAAGCAAGAAACAGAAAATCTGAACAGACCAATTACCAGCAATGAAATTCAATCGGTGATTAAAAAGGAACTAAAAACAGATTCCTGGACCAGACGGTTTCACTGCTGAATTTTATCAAGCATTTAGTGAAGACCTAATACCCATCCTCCTTAAAGTTTTGCAAAAAGTAGAAGAGGAGGGAATACTCCCAAACTCATTCTAAGAGGCCAACATCACTCTAATACCAAAACCAGGCAAAGACACAACAGAAAAAAATATTACAGACATTGCAATATCCCTGATGAACATACATGCAAAAATACTCAACAAAATATTAGCAAACCAAATTCAAAAATACATCAAAAGGATCATCCATCATGATCAAGTGGGATTCATCCCAGGGATGCAAGGATGGTACAACATTCGAAAATCCATCAACATCATCCACCACATCAACAAAAAGAAGGACAAAATCCACACGATCATCTCCATAGATTCTGAAAAACCATTTGACAAAATTCAACATCAATTCATGATAAAATCTCCCAACAAAATGGGTATAGAGGGCAAGTACTCCAACATAATAAAGGCCATATATGAAAAACCCACAGCCAACATTATACTTAACAGTGAGAAGCTGAAAGCTTTTCCTTTAAGATAGGGAACAGGACAAGGATGCCCACTCTCCCCACTTCTATTCAACATAGTTCTGGAGGTCCTAGCCACGGCAATCAGACAACACAAAGAAATAAAAGGCATCCAGACTGGCAAGGAAGAAGTTAAACTGTCCCTGTTTGCAGATGACATGATATTGTACATAAAAAACCCTAAAGAATCCACTCCAAAACTATTAGATCTAATATCTGAATTCAACAATGTTGCACGATGCAAAATTAATACACCGAAATCTGTTGCATTCCAAGACACTAACGATGAACTAGCAGAAAAAGAAATCAGGAAAACAATTCCATTCACAATTACATCAAACAAAATAAAATACCTAGGAATAAATCTAACCAAGAAGTGAAAGACCTATACTCTGGAAACAAGACACTCATAAGAGAAATTAAAGAAGATACCAATAAATAGAAACACATCCTGTGCTCATGGACAGGAAGAATTAATATTGTCAAAATGGCCATCCTGCCTAAAGCAATCTACCGATTCAATGCAATCCCTATCAAAATACCAACAGCATTCTTCAATGAACTAGAGCAAACTGTCCTAAAGTCATATGGAACCACAAAAGACTCCAAATAGCCAAAGTAATCCTGAGAAGGAAGAATAAAGCTGGCGGGATTATGCTCCCCAAGTTCAAGCTCTACTACAAAGCCACAGTAATCAAGACTATTTGGTACTGGCACAAGAACAGACGCATAGACCAATGAACAGACTAGAGAGCTCAGATATAAACCCATGCATATATGGTCAATTAATATATGATAAAAGAGCAATGGATATACAATAGGGAAATGACACCCTCTTCAATAACTGTTCTTGGAAAAACTGGACAGCTACATGCAAGGGAATCCAACTAGATTATTGTCTAACTTCATACACAAAATTAAACTCGAAATGGATCAAAGACCTGAATGTAAGTCATGAAACCATAAAACTCTTAGAAGACAGCATAGGCAAAAATCTCCTGAATATAAACATGAGAAACTTTTTCCTGAATGCCATCTCCTTGGGAAAGGGAAACAAAAGCAAAAATGAACAAATGGGACTATATCAAACTAAAAAGCTTCTGTACAGCAAAGGACACCAACAGCAGAACAAAAAGGCATCCTACAGTATGGGAGAATATATTCATAAATGACATATCCGACAAGGGGTTAACATCCAAAATATGTAAAGAACTTATGCCTCAACAACCAAAAAGCAAATAAACCGATTAAAAAATGGACAGAGGATATGAACAGATAATTCTCCAAAGAAGAAATTCAGATGGCCAACAGGCATATGAAAAGATGCTCTACATCGCTAATTATCAAGGAAATGCATATTAAAACCACAATGAGATATCACCTCACACCAGTTAGGATTGCCAGCATCGAAAAGACTAGGAACCACAAATGCTGGTGAGGATGCAGAGAAAGGGGAACCCTCCTACACTGCTGGTCGGAATGTAAATTAGTTCAACCATTGTGTACCACAATATGGAGGTTCCTCAAAAAACTAAAAATAGAAATACCATTTAAGTCTGGAATTCCACTCCTAGGAATTTAACCAAAGAAAACAACTTCTCAGATTCAAAGACATATGCATCACTATGTTCACTGCAGCACTATTTACGATAGCCAAATATGGAAGCAACCTAAGTGTCCATCAGTAGATGAATTGATAAAGATGTGGTATTTATACATAATGGGATACTATTCAACCATAAGAAGAAAACAAATCCTACCATTTACAACAACACGGATGGAGCTAGAGGGTATTATGTTCAGTGAAGTAAGTCAGGCAGAGAAAGACTAGCTCTAAATGATTCCTCTCATTTGTGGACTATAACAATTTAGCAAAACATAGGAACAAAACAGCACCCGACTCACAAACTCCAAGAAGGGACTTGCGTTTACCAAACAGGAGGGGTGCGGGAGGGCGGGTGGAGAGGGAGGGAGGGATTGAGAGATATTATGATTAGTACACATGTTGAGTGCGGGTGTCACGGGGAAGACAGTGTAGCACAGAGAACACAAGTAGTGACTCTGTGGCATCTTACCACACTGGACAGTGACTTCAGTAGGGTATGGGGGGGACTTGATAATATGGGTGAATGTAGTAACCAAATGTTTTTCATGTGAAACCTTCGTAAGAGTGTATATCAATGACACCATAATGAAAAAAAATGGAAAAAATAAAATTACATCCAAAAACATAAAGAAATCCATTTAACTGAGGAGGTAAAAGATCTATACTCTGAAAATTATCAAGACATTGATAAAACAAGTCAAAGACAAATAAATGGAAAGGTATCCTGTTTTCATGGATTGGTAGAATTAATACTGTTAAAATACCAATACTCCCAAAAGCCATCTAGAGATTCAATCCAATCAATCCCTACTAAGATTCCAATGGCATTTTTTTACAGAAGAAAAAGCACTCCTATAATTTACATAGAGCCACAACAGACCATGAATAGCAAAAAAATATCCTGAGAAAGAAGAACAGTGCAGGAGGCATACTTCCTGACTTCAAGCTATAGTATAAAGATATACCCATCAAAATAGTATGGGACTGACATAAAAACAGAAAAATAGGCCAATAGAATAGAATTGAGAGTCCAAAATAAACAAAGGCACTCACAGTCAATTAATATTTGACAAAGGATCCAATACACAGTGGATAAAAGAGTTTTTTTAAATAAACAGTGCTACAATAATGGGATAGTCACATATAAAAAATGTAACTGGACCTGTATCTAACACCACACACAAAAAGCTAATTTGAAATAGATTAAGACATGAAACCATGAAACTGCTAGAAGAAAAGAGGAATAAAGCTCCTTGACAAAGGTCTAGGTAATGAAATTTTGCATGAGACATAAAGAACAGAAAAATAATAATAAAAAGCCTTACATCAAACTAAAAAATCTCTGCACAGCAAAAGAAATAAAGAACAAAGTGAAAAGACAACCTGTTACAGAATGGAAAAAAATGTTTACAAACCATGTATCTGATAAGGGTTCAAAATTCAAAATATATAAAGAACTTATACAAACTCAATAGCAAAAAAACAAACAACCCAATTAAAAATTGGGCAAACGGGACTTCCGGGAAGATGGCGGGGTGAGCAGGGCGGCAGAAATCTCCTCCCAACACTACATTTATCTACGAAAACACAGAAAATACATCTATTCCTAAAAGAGAGACGAGAATACACAGGAAAGCGCACAGCGTGAAGCTACACCTGAGAGCACTCGGCACCCCAAGAGGCGGGTAAGATACGGAGCCGCGACCCGGCGGGACCCGAGCACTCCCCCACCCCAGCGCACCGGCGGGAGGAGAGGATCAGAGCCGGGAGGGAGTGGAAGCACACCCCGCGAAGTAGCCAGCCCCGGTGATCTGCGCGGGGAGCGCTGACCCACATTGCGCAGTGCAGCGGAGATTGGAGAGACAGAGGGGCAGGATCTGAGCGGGGAACGCGCCAGGGTGCTTGCAGCCGGCTCCCGGGAAGGAAAAAAAAAAAGCGCGCACTTTCTTCAGCGGTCTTAAAGAGACAGGAGCCCAGCGGAGGAGCCGGATCGCCCCAGCACACTCAGCCCAGCAGGCTGGGAGTCCTGGGGAGTTTCAGACGCCTTAGCTGGCGACTGAGGAAGCGTAGCCATACTTAACACTTCTCACTGAGATCAACAGCCTCCTATTCGTTCCCACCCCTGCCAGAGCGATAAAGGGCCCTGCGGAGCGGCACAGTCACAGCTGTGGAATAGTGGGGCAATAGCGCCACCTAGAGCATTCCCACAGAATCTACGTCCGGTGGGCAATTTTTTTTGTTTTGTTTTGTTTTTTGTTTTGTTTTTGTTTTTTCTTTTCTTTCTTTTTTTCCTTTTTTTCTTTCTTTTTTTTCTTTTTTCTTTTTTCTTCTTTTTTTCTCTTTTTTTTCTTCTCTTTTTAAAGTCTTAAAGAGCCCAGCTGACATACGTGGCAACTATCAGTGACCAATTATACAGCCATGAAAAGACAGAGGAATATGGTTCAGACCAAAATCAACCAGACAACCCCAGAGAGGGAGTCTGAAGGGATGGAAATGCACAGCCTCCCTGAAAAAGAATTCAGAATAAAAGTCATAACCATGCTGATGGACCTACAGAGAAATGTGCAAGAGCTGAGGGAGGAAGTGAGGGAACTGAGGAAAGACAATACAGAAATCAGACAAGCGATCGACGGGCTTAACAGCAGAATGGATGAGATGCAAGAGACTGTTAACGGAATAGAAAACAGAGAACAGGAGTACAGAGCAGCTGAGGCAGAGAGAGATAAAAGGATTCCTAGGAATGAAAGAATATTAAGAGAACTGTGTGACCAATCCAAACGGAACAATATTCGCATTATAGGAGTACCAGAGGAAGAAGAGAGAGATAAGAAGAAAACAAATCCTACTATTTGCAACAACATGGATGGAGTTAGAGGGTATTATGCTCAGTGGAATAAGCCAAGCCGGAAAAGACAAGTATCAAATAATTTCACTCATATGTGGAGTATAAGAACAAAGAAAAAATACTGAAGGAACGAAACAGCAGCAGACTCACAGAACCCAAGAACGGACTAATAGTTACCAAAGGGAAAGGGACTGGGGAAGATGGGTGGGAGGGGAGGGATAAGAGGGAAAAAGGGGCATTGCGATTAGCAGACATAATGTTGGGGGGCATGGGGAGGGCTGCACAACTCAGAGAAGACAAGTAGTGATTCTATAGCATCTCACTACGCTGATGGACAGTGACTGTAATGGGGTTGGTGGGGGGGACCTGAGGAAGGGGTAGTTTAATAACCATAATATTGCACATGTAATTATAGGTTAATGATACCAAAATAAATTATATTAAAAAAAAGAAATACGGGCATAAATAATAGAGATAAAACAATTAGCAAACAAGGATCATAAAGGAGCTTTTATAAATAAGCTTTTAAAGTTTTTAAGGAAACTTGAACCAAAAAAGGAAAGACATGGGAGACATGTTTAAAAAATGAATGGAGACTCTAGAGATGGAAAACAAGGTGTCTGAAATAAAATTTTTACTGAATGCACTTAAAACTTATTAGATACTTATAAGAAAAGATCAGTGAACCTGAAACATAGCAACTAAAACTATCCAAGATGAAGGCCAGAGGGAAAAACAAAACAAAACGAAAACAAAACCTAAGTTTTGATGTGTTACTTTAATAGCAGACACAGATTTCTGGATATTGACTTTTGCCAGCAATACAAAGTGATGTTTTATAGATAAAAAGTTGGATTCATTATGAAGACATAACCAATCTAAAAGTGTATGACTCCAAAATAAATATTGAATGTAAGTGAAGCAAAAATTAGCAGAAATAAAAGCAGGAAAAGTGAAATTCACAAATGTAGTTGAAAATTTCAACACTTCTCTTTCACTAATGTAACAGTGGTCAGAAAATCAGTAGGGATATCAAAGAAACTAACAAGCAACTTGATCTCATTGTTATTTATAGACCTCTTCACCCATGAGTTGAAGAATACACATTCTTTTATGTGCCAATGTAGACCATATCTCATGCCATAAAAGAAGTCTCAGTTCTCTGACCCATAGTGGAATTGACTTAGAAATCAACAACAGAAAAATATCTGGCAAATTTGGAAATTAAAATGTTTCTCAAGAACTGATGGGTCAAAGAAGAACTCACAAGAGAAACTTAAAAGTTTTAACTGAAATAAAATAAAAACATGAGAATTGTGGAATGCGGTGTTTTAGTCTGCTCAGTTGCTGTAACAAAATCCCCCAGACTGGATGGCTTAAACAGTGGAAATTTCTTTTCTTCCAGTTGTGGAGGCTGGCAAGTCCAAGATCAGCATACCAGCCAATTTGGCTTCTGGTGAGAACTTTCTTCCTGGCTTACAGAAGGCCAACTTCTTGTAATGTCCTCATATGGCCTTTCCATGGTGTGTACATGAGCGAAGAGAGAGAGAGAGGTGTATCTCCTTGTATCCCTCTGTTTATAAAGCCACTAATTCCATCATGAGGACCCTGCCCTCATGACCTATTCTAACCCTAATTATCTCCCAAAGTTCTCATTTCCAAATACCATCATATTGGAGGTTAATGCTTCAGTATATGAACTTGGGGGATACAAACTTTCAGTTCATAATATACAGCCAAAACATTGCTTGTTCTAAAAACAGAAAAAAAGAAATCTCCAGAATTTCTTCATCCTCCCATATGGACCTCTGTATTCATTAAACAACAATTCTCCATTCCCCATTCTCCTAACCTCTGGTAACTACTATTCTACTTTCTGTCTCTAAGAATTTGACTGTTCTATGTACTTCATATAAGTGGAATCATACAACATTTGTCCCATTGTGTGTCTCCTATTTCATTTAGCATAATGTCTTCAATGTTTACCCATGTTATAGCAGAATTCCATTCTTTTTTAAGGCTGAACAATATTCCATTGCATGTACATATCACATTTTGTTTATTCATCTATTAGTGGGCATTGGGGTTAGGTCTACTTTTTGGCTATTGTGAATAATGGTGCTATGAACACTTATGTATTAATACATGTTTGAGTTTCTGATTTCCGTTCTCTTGGTCATGTATATACCCACAAGTGGAATTGTTAGATCATACGGTAATTCTACATTTACTTTGTTGCGGATCTACCATACTGTTTTCCATTATAGCTGCACTATTTTACAATCCTACCAGCAATGCATAATGGTCCCAATTTTTCCACATCCTTGTTAACACTTGTTTTCTCTCTCTTTTTTTTTTTTGTTAATAGCTACCCTAATGGGTATGAAGTGGCATCTCATTGAGGATTTAATTTGCATTTCTGTGATGATTAATGAGTTGAGTATCATTTCACATGCTTATTTTTGTTTGTATGCCTTCTTTGAAGAAATGTCTTT
The DNA here is from genome assembly GCA_032199065.1 of Smutsia gigantea. Taxonomy (NCBI): domain Eukaryota; kingdom Metazoa; phylum Chordata; class Mammalia; order Pholidota; family Manidae; genus Smutsia; species Smutsia gigantea. Next base: position 143,586 of record JAVSCE010006868.1, on the reverse strand, counting down.
TGCTCATTTTTGGATTTTTAAATACTCAGAATAGAGGTTTTAATGACCTTAAGAAACAAACAAACAAAAAAAGGCAAAGTAAACTCAAGGAGGGAAATAGTAAAGACAATGTAGAAACTGAACTAAAAGCCAGAAAAATGAGGAAAATTGTTTAAACTTCCTATCAGTTAGCAAGTCTTGTTGATCCTAACACCCAAATATTTCTTTAGTCCATTACCTTTCCAAAGTCTAGGTTCTTATATGGCATATTGCCATGCCCTATGTAATATGAAGTTGCTTGCCACTTGTCCAGAATTGAGGAGAAGGACCATGTTGTTTCCATCTTGATGTCTCCGATGTCTGGCATAATAACCTGTTGATAATATGTGTCCAATAATAACTTGTTCAATTAAATCACAATTTCACTTCATACATTCAAAATAATAAGATAAGACTAGCAACAAATGTAAACAACATGGAACTTGCAGGGAAGTGAAGTACAAGGGTGCATCACTGAGAATCAGAAAACTTACCTCTTCATTATGTTGCTCTATACAAAGCCTTGTGACTGTCTGGGTCCTCGTCTGTGACATGGGTGCAATTCAAGTAGTAAATATTAGTAAGTTTGGGTCTCCACTCACTAAAGATGATTTCTTCAGTTTTTATTTGGTCCAGTCAAATCCTGCTTCATTGCATGATGTCTCCATGTGTGCCTTTTCAGGTGCTAACTAAAAATGCACGCTTCTTTTGTGTTACCTTCTTTGAACTGTTATTCCAGCCTTATAAATCACTAGGTACAAGATCCTTGAGGTCAGGTACAACGACTTTTAATCTTTGTTGTCCTTGAAACTGGCAAGTTCCTGGCATAAGGAAGGACATAATAAACATTGTCAAATAGTGGAGTGAAGAGTAGGAACAATATCAGAGCCAAAAGAAAGAAAAAAATTACTAATACTGTATTTCTGAAAGGAGCTAACATAGGAGCCACTGCCCAAAATTTCTAATTTCTCCATGTAATACTTGTCATTTGAAATGCCAAGTATAAGGTTAAATATTTGGTTCTATGCAGACTCTTGTCAGGACGTCACTGATACTAGACTCCAAATTGTTTTCAGACTATTTGGCAAATGTCTATCTAGTCATTTCTTTAAGCATTGGAGAATTTTTCTCTCTGGCACACAATTTCCATATAGTGCTTTCTTTATCACCTGAGACTTGTGGAATTTGTCCATGCTTTCAAAGCAAAGTAAAAGCAGTGAACAGAAAAGGGAGAATTGTAAACTTGACTGCAAATTAGCACAAGGTAGAAAAGTATGAAGCTGGAGGTCTCTGAAAGTCAGTCCACAGTCAAGTCACAAGACTTCATCTGTAACAACAGACTTCTCTCTCCTCTCTCTTTCCAACCCATACCTATCCTTTCAGGTCTCATTCCAGTTCCACCTCCCTTTATGATCAGATAAATACCCACTGCCCTCTGCTTTATTTGGATTTCTGCATTTATCAATAGCACCACAAAATCTAGCACCTATTTAAAATCTGTTCTGTAGAAATAATGATGCCTGTGCTGCACTACATTTTTTAAATGTTTTTACATTTACCTCATTTGGTCTTTGCAATTATTTGGGAAGGTTAATGCACCCACTTTGCAGGTCAGAGTCAGAGTGACTCAGGGACTAAATGAGTTTATGTACTTCAGAGGTAAGTCTTATGATTTCAAACTTGTTCCCTGGCCTTATTGAATATTTGATGTGGTTTATGCATATTTTCCTTTTCTTCTCCGTCTCCAATCTAAGCACCATAGCTCTTCCCAAGAGAGCCCAGTGGAACACTAAACATAAAGCATATGTTGGTGCAAAATTCCCATTTGTCCTATAACATCATATTGCTGCTCTTTTGTTATGTTACATGATCTGTGTTTCAGATTTTTTAAAACTTATTTGTAATGAGCCTAGAATAATAGAAAATAGAAAAACAAGCTGAGAGGAACCTTGAGATCATATGAGCTACCAACCTTCTCCTTCCAGCCCAACATAGATTCTAATAAAGGACCTCTGACTCTACTGGGGAACCAATTCCATGTGGCTTGTTGGTGCTGGGCTCTTTCTTCCTCTTTACCATCCAAAGGTCTGGGCATATGGCTTAGGTCCAGGACACCTGATGCCCTGATCAAGGTTATTGGTTCAGCAACATGCACATGATCCAAAAGCAGCCAATCTGAGTTCTCCCTAAGATCTTTTTCTTTCTGCCAGTACTGTGGAAAAAGGGACTTTTCCAGTGGTGGAAAATGACTCCTAGCTTATGAGCATCATTACATGGATAGGTTCTACCTGAGAGAAATAGAGCCCCAACTACATCATTGGAATCCTTTTTCCTAAACTTAACATTAAACCTGGTCTCTTTTGTTCAGTTAATAATTTTCTTTAACGCTTAAACTGTTCAAGTCATATTATTGTTACTTAAAAATGGAAAGTAAACTGGGAAGATGGCGGTGTGAGCAGGTCGGCAGAAAGCTCCTCCCAACACTATATTTATCTACGAAAACACAGCAAATACATCTATTCCTAAAAGAGAGACGAGAATACACAGGAAAGCGCACAGCGTGCAGCTACACCGGAGAGGACTCGGCACCCCAAGAGGCAGGTAAGATACGGAGTCGCGACCCGGCGGGACCCAAGCACTCCCCCACCCCAGCGCACCAGCGGGAGGAGAGGATTCAGAGCCAGGAGGGAGTGGAAGTACCCCCCGCGAAGTAGCCAGCCCCGGTGACATGCGCGGGGAGCACTGACCCACATTGCGCAGTGCAGCAGAGATCAGAGAGACAGAGGGGCAGGATCTGAGCAGGGAACGCGCCAGGGTGTTGCAGCCGGCTCCTGGGAGGGAAAAAAAAAAGCGCGTGCTTTCTTCAGTGGTCTTAAAGACACAGGAGCCCAGCGGAGGAGCCAGATCACCCCAGCACACTCAGCCAGGCAGGCTGGGAGTCCTGGGGAGTTTCAGACGCCTTAGCTGGCGACTGAGGAGGCGTAGCCATACTTACACTTCTCCCTGAGATCAACAGCCTCCTAGTCGTTCCCACCCCTGCCAGAGCGATAAAGGGCCCTGCGGAGCGGTGCAGTCACAGCTGTGGAATACTGGGGCAATAGCGCCACCTACAGCATTCCCACAGAATCTATGTCCGGTGGGCGTTTTTTTTCTGTTTTTTGTTTTGTTTTGTTTTCTGTTTTGTATTTTTTCTTTCTTTCTCCTTTTTTTTTTCTTTTTTCTTCTCTTTTTAAAGTCTTAAAGAGCACAGCTGACATACGTGGCAACTATCAGTGACCAATTCTATAGCCATGAAAAGACAGAGGAATATGGTTCAGACCAAAATCAACCAGACAACCCCAGAGAGGGAGTCTGAAGGGATGGAAATGCACAGTCTTCCTGAAAAGAATTCAGAATAAAAGACATAACCATGCTGATGGACCTACAGAGAAATGTGCAAGAGCTGAGGGAGGAAGTGAGGGAAGTGAGGAAAGACAATGCAGAAATCAGACAAGCGATTGATGGGCTTAACAGCAGAATGGATGAGATGCAAGAGACTGTTAACGGAATAGAAAACAGAGAACAGGAGTACAGAGCAGCTGAGGCAGAGAGAGATAAAAGGATTCCTAGGAATGAAAGAATATTAAGAGAACTGTGTGACCAATCCAAACGGAACAATATTCGCATTATAGGAGTACCAGAGGAAGAAGAGAGAGAAAAAGGGATAGAAAGTGTCTTTGAAGAAATAATTGATGAAAACTTTCCCTCACTGGGGAAGGAAGTAGTCTCACAGTCCACCGAAGCTCATAGATCTCCAAACACAAGGGACCCAAGGAAGACAACACCAAGACACATAATAATTAAGATGGCAAAGATCAAAGATAAAGACAGGGTATTAAAGGCAGCTAGAGAGAGAAAAAAGATCACCCACAAAGGAAAACCCATCAGACTATCATCAGACTTCTCAACAGAAACCTTACAGGCCAGAAGAGAATGGCATGATATATTTAACGTTATGAAGCAGAAGGGCCTCCAACCAAGAATATTGTATCCAGCACGATTATCATTTAAATATGATGGAGGGATTAAACAATTTACAGACAAACGAAAGTTTAGAGAGTTTGCTTCTCATAAACCACCACTACAGGATATGTTAAATGGATTGCTCTACATGGAAGCACACCTAAGGCTAAAAAGATATCAACAGAGAAAATAAAATCATAGCAAAGAAAGCAGACCATCCAAATACTAACTAAAGGCAAAGAATAAAACACCTATTATACAAAGAATGGAGGAGGAGGAATAAGAAGGGAGAGAAATAAAGAAACATCAGACTGTGTTTACAATAACTTAACAAGAAAGTTAAGTTAGATTGTTAGATAGTAAAGAAGCAACCCTTGAACCCTTGGTAACCATGAATCTAAAGTCAGCAATGGCAATAAGTACATATCTATCAATAATCACCCTAAATGTAAATGGACTGAATGCACCAATCAAAAGACACAGAGTAACAGAATGGATAAGAAAGCAAGACCCATCTATATGCTCCCTACAAGAAACTCACCTCAAATCCAAAGATATACACAGATTAAAAGTGAAGGGATGGAAAAAGATATTTCATGCAAACAACAAAGAGAAAAAAGCAGGTGTTGCAGTACTTGTATCAGACAAAACAGACTTCAAAACGAAGAAAGTAGCAAGAGATAAAGAAGGACATTACATAATGATAAAGGGGTCAGTCCAACAAGAAGATATAACCATTATAAATATATATGCACCCAACACAGGTGCACCAGCATATGTGAAACAAATACTAACAGAATTAAAGGAAGAAATAGACAGCAATGCATTCATTTTAGGAGACTTCAACACACCACTCACTCCAAAGGACAGATCAACCAGACAGAAAATAAGCAAAGACACAGAGACACTGAACAACACACTAGAACAGATGGACCTAACAGACATCTGCAGAACTCTACACCCAAAAGCAACAGGATACACATTCTTCTCAAGTGCACATGGAACATTTTCCAGAATAGACCACATACTAGGCCACAAAAAGAACCTCAGTAATTTCAAAAATATTGAAATCCAACCAACCAACTTCTCAGATCACCAAGGTATAAAACTAGAAATAAATTTTAGAAATAAATCAAAAAGGCTCACAAATACATAGAGACTTAACAACACTCTCCTAATTAATCAATGGGTTAACGACCAAATCAAAACAGAAATCAAAGAATATATGGAGACTAATGACAACAACAACACAAAGCCACAACTGCTGTGGGACGCAGCAAAGGCAGTTCTAAGAGGAAAGTATATTGCAAACCAGGCCTATTTAAAGAAGGAAGAACATTCCCAAATGAATAGTCTAAAGACACAATTACTGAAATTGGAAAAAGAAGAACAAATGAGGCCCAAAGTCACCAGAAGGAGGGACATAATAAAGATTAGAGAAGAAATAAATAAAATTGAGAAGAATAAAACAATAGAAAAAAATAAATGAAACCAAGAGCTGGTTCTTTGAAAAAATAAACAAAATAGATAAACCCCTAGCCAGACTCATTAAGAGAAAAAGAGAATCTACAAACATAAACACAATCAGAAATGAGAAAGGAAAAATCACGATGGACCCCACAGAAATACAAAGAATCATAAGAGAATATTATTAGAATCTATATGCTAATAAGCTGGAAATCATAGAAGAAATGGACGACTTCTTAGAAAAATACAACCTTCCAAGACTGACCAAGCAAGAAACAGAAACACTAAACAGACCAATCACCAGCGACGAAATTGAATTGATAATCAAAAAACTACCCAAGAACAAAACCCCCAGGCCTGATGGATTCACCTCTGAATTCTACCAGACATATACAGAAGAAATAACATCAATTCTCCTTAAAGCTTTCCAAAAAATAGAAGAGGAGGGAATATTTCCAAACTCATTCTATGAAGCCAGCATCACTGTAATACCAAAACCGGGCAAAGACCTCACCAAAAAAGAAAATTACAGACCAATATCCCTGATGAATGTAGATGCAAAAATACTCAACAGAATATTAGCAAACCGAATTCAAAAATACATCGAGAGGGTCATACACCATGATCAAGTGGGATTCATCCCAGGGATGCAAGGATGGTACAACATTCGAAAATCCATCAACATCATCCACCACATCAACAAAAAGAACAAAAACCACATGATCATCTCCATAGATGCTGAAAAAGCATTTGACAAAATTCAGCATCCATTCCTGATTAAAACTCTCAACAAAATGCGTATAGACGGCAAGTACCTCAACATCATAAAGGCTATATATGAGAAACCCACAGCTAACATCATACTTAATGGCGAGACGCTGAAAAATTTCATCTAAGTTCGGGAACAAGACAGGGATGCCCACTCACTCCACTGTTATTCAACATAGTACTGGAGGTCCTAGCCACAGCAATCAGACAAAACAAAGACATACATGGCATCCAGATTCGTAAAGAAGAAGTCAAATTGTCACTATTTGCAGATGACATGATACTGTACATAAAAAATCCTAAAGATTACATTCCAAAACTACTAGAACTAATATCTGAATTCAGCAAAGTTGCAGGATACAAAATTAACACACAGAATTCTGTTGCTTTCCTATACACTAATGATGAACTAACAGAAAGAGAAATCAGAAAAACAATTCCATTCACCATTGCATCAAAAAGAATAAAATACCTAGGAATAAACCTAACGAAGGAAGTGAAAGACCTGTACTCTGAAAACTACAAGACACTCCTAAGAGAAATTAAAGAGGACACTAACAAATGGAAATGCATCCCATGCTCTTGGCTAGGAAGAATAAATATTGTCAAAATGGCTATACTACTTAAAGCAATCTACAGATTCAATGCAATCCCTATCAAACTACCAACAGCTTTCTTCAATGAACTGGAACAAATAATTCTAAAATTCATATGGAACCACAAAAGACCCCGAATACCCAAAGCAATCCTGAGAAGGAGGTATAAAACAGGGGGAATTATGCTCCCTGACTTCAAGCTCTACTACAAAGCCACAGTAATCAAGACAATTTGGTATTGGCACAAAAACAGACCCACAGACCAGTGGAACAGAACAGAAAATCCAAACGTTAACCCAAACATATGCAGTCAATTAATATTTGATAAAGGAGCCTTGGATATACAATGGGGAGATGACAGCCTCTTCAGCAGCTGGTGTTGGAAAAACTGGACAGCTACTTGTAAGAGAATGAAACTGGACTACTGTCTAGCCCCATACACAAAGGTAAACTCAAGGTGGATCAAAGACCTGAATGTAAGTCATGAAAACAGAAAACTCTTAGAAAAAAACATAGGCAAAATTCTCTTGGACATAAACATGAGCAACTTCTTCATGAACATATCTCCCCGGGCAAGGGAAACCAAAGCAAAAATGAACAAGTGGGACTATATCAAGCTGAAAAGCTTCTGTACAGCAAAGGACACCATCAGTAGAACAAAAATACACCCTACAGTATGGGAGAATATATTCATAAAAAACGTATCTGATAAAGGGTTGACATCCAAAATATATAAAGAACTCATGCATCTTAACAAACAGAAAGCAAATAATCCAATTAAGAAATGGGCAGAGAACATGAATAGACACTTCTCCAAAGAAGAAATTCAGGTGGCCAACAGGCACATGAAAAGATGCTCCACATCACTAATCATCAGAGAAATGCAGATTAAAACCACAATGAGATATCACCTCACACCAGTGAGGATGGCCAACATCCAAAACACAAACAACAACAAATGTTGGCGAGGATGTGGAGAAAAGGGAACCCTCCTACACTGCTGGTGGGACTGCAAATTAGTTCAGCCATTGTGGAAAGCAGTATGGAGGTTCCTCAAAAAACTCAAAATAGAAATACCATTTGACCCAGGAATTCCACTCCTAGGAATTTACCCTAAGAATGCAGCAGCCCAATTTGAAAAGGACAGATGCACCCCTATGTTTATTGCAGCACTATTTACAATAGCCAAGAAATGGAAGCAACCTAAGTGTCCATCAGTAGATGAATGGATAAAGAAGAGTGGTACATATACACAATGGAATATTATTCAGCCATAAGAAGAAAACAAATCCTACCATTTGCAACAACATGGATGGAGCTAGAGGGTATTATGCTCAGTGAAATAAGCCAAGCCGAAAAAGACAAGTATCAAATGATTTCACTCATATGTGGAGTATAAGAACAAAGAAAAAATACTGAAGGAACAAAACAGCAGCAGACTCACAGAACCCAAGAATGGTCTACTAGTTACCAAAGGGAAAGGGACTGGGGAAAATGGGCAGGAAGGGAGGGATCAGAGGGAAAAAGGGGCATTACGATTAGCAGATGTAATGTTGGGTGGTCAGGGGGAGGGCAGTACAACTCAGAGGAGACAAGTAGTGATTCTATAGCATCTCACTACGCTGATGGACAGTGACTGTAATGGGGTTGGTGGGGGGGACCTGATGAAGGGGTAGTTTAATAACCGTAATATTGCACATGTAATTGTAGATTTATGATAATAAATTATATTAAAAAAAATAAAATTAATAAAAATAACAATGGAAAGTATAGATTAATACATCTGTCAGTTTACAGATGATGAAAACTCATGTTTATAGATGACTTACTGAAAAATACGAGTCTAGGTAGATAATATCTGAAAAGAAATAACCTATATCGCTATAGTTTTAGTATGTCTTTTCTAGTTTTCCAAATTTTAGTGACAGAATTTTAGTTTTCTGGGTTATATTCTATAATATTGCAGACTTTATAAGACAAGAGTGCATATGTGTATAGTCATAATTACATTTCTGAATTTGAGTATATTTTACCACTCAGGATTAAACCCCATGCGATAATGTTCTGGGATTCATTGATGGCTGCCATTCATGGCATTCTATGGCTATGGCTATGGCATGATATATGTTTGGTATATGTATGGTTTATGTTCAGAATACATTTTAGAGCTGCACTGGTAACAGGGGGTCAGAGAAACTATACAAATTGTTCAGTGTCACAAAGGGTCTAAGGGATGAGTAAGTATTCAAATTCAGTTCTATTTGACCCCAACCTATGATCTTTTTTCTGTACTGGAGACCTTCAAGTTACTCAGCTTTTATCAGAGCTTTTCATTTTACTGATGAGAAATCTAAAGCCCATCAATTTTACACTTGTTCAAAATCATCCAGTGACAGAGCTGGAACCTATTCACCCAACACCAAAAACCTAGCCAATGCTGTGAGAGCTGCTGATACACACTAGAAGATACTACTTGGCTTTTGTGTAACCAGAATACTAGCTGATTGCTAGTTACAGTATCCAGATTCTCAGGCTTCTGAACTCTTTTTTCTTTCTTTCATTTTTTATTAAAATGTTATTAATTTACAATCTTATGTTGGGTTCAAATGTACATCACAGTGGTTCAGCAGTCCCCGTGATCAATTTATATTGTGATTGTGAATTGTTGTACCCCTTTATCCCTCTCCCCTCCCTCCCCCTGCACCTCCCAGCCACTCCCCCTTGGTAACCACTAGTCCCTTCTCAGTGTCTATGAGTCTACTGCTGTTTTGTTCCTTCTGTTTCTCTTTGTTTTTAAATTTCACAAATAAGTGAAATCGTATGACATTTTTCTTTCTCCATCTGGCTTATTTTACTGAGCTTAATACCCTCTAGATCTATTCATGTTGTTGCAAATGGTAGGATTTCTTTTCTTTTTATGGCTGAATAATATTCCATCATGTATATATACCACCTCTTCTTTATCCATTCATCTACTGATGGACACTTAGTTTGCTTCCATATCTTGGTTATTGCAAAAAGTATGGGGATAAACATAGAGGTGCATATATCTTTTTGAATCAGGGTTTTTGCTTTCTTTGAGTAAATTCCTAGAGGTAGACTGGGTCAAACCGTATTTCTATATTTACTTTTTTGAGGAACCTCCGTACTGCTTTCTACAGCAGTTGCACCAATTTGCATTCTCACCAGCAGTGTGAGAGGGTTCCTGTATCTCCACATCCTTGCTAACATTTGTTGTTTCTTATCCTTTGGATAGTGGCCATTCTAACTGGTGAGAGATAATATCTCACTGTAGTTTTAATTTGCATTTCCCTGATGATTAGTGATGTGGAGTATTTTTTCATGTGCCTTTTGGCCATTTGTATTTCTTCTTTAGAGAAGTGTCTTTGGAGGTCCTCCACACATTTTTTAATCAGGTTATTTGTTTTTTGGGTGTTGAGTTTTATGAGTTCTTTATATATTTTGGATGTTAACCCCATATCAGATGAGTCATTTATGAATATATTCTCCCATACTGTAGGATGCCTTTTTGTTATGCTGATGGTGTCCTTTGCTGTACAAAACCTTTTTAGTTTGATGTAGTTCTACTTGTTAATTTTTTATTTTGTTTCCCTTGCCAGAGAAGCAGTGTCCAGTAAAAAATTGTTTATGTTTATAGTCAAGATATTTTTGTCTGTTTTCTTCTAAGAGTGTTGTTTCATGTCTTATATTTAGGTCTTTGACCCATTTAGAGTTTACTTCTGTGTGTGGAGTTAGACAGTAATCTAGTTTCATTCTTTTAACATGTAGCTGTCCAGTTTTGCCAATACCAGTTTTGAAGAGGCTGTCATTTCCTCATTGTATATCCGTATCTCCTTTATTGTATATTAATTGGCCATATATGTGTGGGTTTATATTCTGTTCCATTGATGTATGGGTCTGTTCTTGTGCCAGTATCAAATCGTTTTGATTACTGTAGCTTTGTAGTAGAGCTTGAAGTCAGGGAGTATAATCCCCTCAGTTTTGTTCTTCTTTCCAGGATTTCTTTGGCTAGTTGGGGTCTTTTGTGGCCCCATATGAATTTTAGAACTACTTGTTCTAGTTCATTGAAGAATGATGTTGGTATTTCGATAGGAATTGCATTGAATCTATAAATTGCTTTGGGCAGGACGGCCATTTTGGCAATATGAATTCTTCCTATCCATGGGCATGTGATAGATTTCTATTTATTGGTGTCTTCTTTAATTCTTTCATGTAGTTTCTTGTAGTTTTCAGAGTACAGGTCTTTCACTTCCTTGTTCAGGTTTGTTCCTAGGTATTTTATTCTTTTTGATGTAATTGTAAATGGAATTGTTTTCCTGATTTCTCTTTCTGCTGGTTCATTGTTAGTATATAGGGATGCAACGGATTTCTGTGTATTAATTTTGTATCCTGCAACTTTGCTGAATTCAGTTACTATTTCAAATAGTTTTTGGGTGGATTCTTTAGGGTTTTCTATGTATAATATCATGTCATCTGCAAATAGTGACAGTTTAAATTCTTTCTTACCAATTTGGATGCTTTTATCTCTTTGTGTTGTCTGATTGCCATGGATAGGACCTCCAGTACTATGTTGAATAAAAGTAACGAGAGTGGGCATCCTTGTCTTGTTCCTCATCTTAGAGGAAAAGCTTTCAACTTTTCACTATTAAGTACAATGTTGGCTCTGGGTTTGTTAAACATGACCTTTATTTGGTTGAGGTTGTAAACCTCTGTACCCATTTTGTTGAGAGTTTTTATCATGAATGGATAGTGAATTTTGTCAAATGCTTTTTCAGTATCTATTGAAATGATCATGTGGTTTTTATTCTTTTTGTTAATGTGTTGTATGTTATTGATGGATTTATGAATATTGTACCATCCTTGCATCCCTGGAATAAATCCCACTTGGTCATGATAGATGATCTTTTTGTTGTATTTCTAAATTTGGTTTGCTAATAGTTTGGTTTGCTAATAGTTTGTTGAGTATTTTTACATCTGCTAATAGTTTGTTGAGTATTTTTACACCTGCCAATTCAAATACTAATCTGTTTCAGATACACTCTCACAGACATACCTACAGAAATGGTTTACCAGTTATCCGGGATCCCTTAACCCAGCCAAGCTGACAAATAAAAGTTACATCACAGGGTAAGGGTTGCCTAGTAAATGTGCTTTCCTTATGGATCTGTGCCAGGCAGATGGTCAGCCCAGGTGGCCACCAAGGATAACAGCATGGAGAGGCTTCAGAAGGCAAGTATATAAGCTATGTCAAGAGTGTTCTGGTACTTACAATTAAAGAAGCCAAATCTATTGTCACATCCCAAGGGCAAATATGGAGCTGAGGATGAAAAAGAAAATCAAGGGGTTAGGATATAACTAGCACAGGGATATTCCTGGGTGCTAAGGAACAAAGGCAAGGAGGAGGCAAGGGGGTCTCGGGTTTTCATGTTATGTGGTACAGGGATGTTGTTTATTGGCCTGCACTGTGTGGTGCTTTGATAGGTGCCACCTGAATTATTGGAAAACTTTGGCATGGGCAATTTTTAGGAGAATTTAGGAATTCCATTTTAAAATATATATGACGTACCAGTTTACCCTTCCTTATCATAATGCCTGAGTGCCTGTCTAATGCATCCTTGCCAATGCTATGATTATCTTTGAAAAACCTTTGTTACTCTAATATGTGAAAAATATTAGCCATCAAATAAAGTCACATTTGCTTGATTATTATGGAGTCTGATCATTTTTTTCACATATCCACATTTGTCATTTTACTTATGTGAATTATTTACTAGTTTCTTTTGCCTATTTTTGTTTTGGGATTTGGGTGATTTTTCATTGATTTGTAAACATTCTTTATAGGTTAAGACTATTATCCTATTATCGGCATATTTCTTATAATTTTCCTGGTAAGTAATTCATTTAAATTTTTCTATTGTTATATTTGATGTAGATATGTCTTTTTCATTCATTACATTTAAGCTTAGAAAGCTTTTCTCTATTACATGATTCTTAAGATTCTTGAAATATTATTCCTACTAGATTTATTTGCCTATTCATTCATTCATTCATTTAACATGTAGCAGGAAAATTCATCTCATCTTTGCTCTATTTTACTCTGTGTAGTAAAAAGCCAAAAAAAACTTCTTTATATGTAATAGAAAAATTCTTTAATATTTGTTGAATAATCCTTCCCTTTACCTGTTGAATGTGATGCTACTTTTATAATATATTTAATATTACATTTACTAGCCATTGTTTCTGGCTTATTCTATTTAATTACCTTAATGATTGTAGTTTTGCAATATTGCTTAATATGTGGCAAGGGTAGTTCCCTTTTTATTTCACTTTATTTATAAAATTATCATTGCTACCCTTGTCTGTTTATTATTCTCTATATATTTCAGAATTGTTTAGTCACTTTCCCCAGAAATGGTATTGGAATTGCATGAAACCAATCATGGCCCTACCCTAATGGTGTATAATCTTCAAAGAGAGACAATAATCTTATAAACAAGCAAATAATAATTTGTGATAATAATGCATACATTGAAAGCAAGAATAGGGTTTGGTGATTCAGAGTAAGAGCAGGTGGGGTTTGGAAGGCTGGTAGGGAAGCTATTAATAATATAGTGTGTTCAAGGAAGAACTTTCTAAGGAGAGGTCTTTTAAGCTGAGGTCTAAAGAATGGAAAGCATGCAGGTACCAGAAGAGCAAGAAGCAAGGACAGACAAGGCGACTAGAACAGAATGTGCAGAGGCCTTGAAGGAAGAATACCTGGGCATGCTTGAACAATGTGAAGGGGCCTGATGCATCACAAGCAAGGGGAAGAGGCAGGTGATGAGGCAGAACAGGACGGCAAGGCTGGACTTCTGCTTCTGGATTCTATCTAAGATACAATGGGAAGTCATCGAAGGATCTGAAGCAGACCTTTGGTATGATCAGATTTGTTTTAAAAGGATTATTCTAGCTTCTTTGTGGAAAAATAGATTGTAGGTGGTATGAGCAAGAGGAGGCAGATCTATATGAGGCTTATGTAGGAGCATTTGTAAGACATAATGCTATTAATTTTTTTGAATATTTATTTTGTACTCAGTTACTTTATTAAAAATTCTTTTTATTATAATTCTAGAAGTCTTTAAGTTGAGTTATTGAATTTTATAGATATGTAATCATTATTTTCAATTAATATATTTTTTAATCATTTACAATAGTTACACCTATTGTACAGTGTCATACCTTGTAACAGTGTTTAGATGTTCTAGAGAAGAAATCTTAAATGGTAAATGTGACAATGGTTGTTTTTTCCTTTTTTGGTTTTAATGGTAATGCCTTGGGGGGGTGTGTATGTGCCATGATTAAATGTGATGCTGAATTTTGGTTCACACTGCTATTTATCATGCTCTATTTTTGAACATGTTCTTATCTGTAATATTTGATTGCATCAGTGCCATTTTTGGCATCAACATGATAGTCACATTATGCTTCTCTTTTGATTGTTATGTGGGCTTACCTCTTGTCATGGTTAAAACTATGGTATTAATCCTGTTTTAGAAATCTACCTTGGGAGACTCTGTGAGAGGTAAAACCACTAACTAAAATAAAGAGCCCTGGAAGTGGGAAATTAATTGATTTCTGTAGTCACACAGGAATATCTGATTCTAGACTTTCAAGTCTTTGCAAATGCAGTGTAACATAACATCTCCCTGAGCTCATTTGCTTGTTCTTAAAGGCAAATCTTGGTCGTGCATGCAGAAAGGGTCAGAAAGGGAAAAACCAGGAAAGCAATGTGAAGTGATCAAAGGTACAAAGATTTTTGGTATTGCATTGCTCAAATGCCACCCTCAAGGACAAGAATATCAGTTTGCAGGAGGGCAGTGAGGATTGGATAGTAAAATTTAGGTAAAGAATTTAGTCCAGTGGCTGGCATAGAGTAATTCTTAGAGATTTTAAGATCAGCCTAGCACAGTGCTAAGAACCGTTCTGTGCTAAAATGCTAGCTCATTCAATTTTCCCAGCAATCTGTGAAAAGGGAATTATTATCACCATCCCAGTTTCACAAAGGGGGAAAGGAGAAAGGGGACACTGAAAGGCTAAGTGATTAGCCCATGGTCCCCCTGCAAGTAAGAGGCAGCACTGGGACGTGAGCTTAGCAGTGTGTCTCCAGAGCCCTGCCCTTGACCGTGACTTGAGATGTGACCTCTTACTTTAAGTAGAGTATATCTATCTAGCTGTCTTCAGTAAGCCTGCAAACCCTTACAAATCATGTAGTACAACTACTTCATTTTACAGCTGAGGAAACTGAGGCCCACAGAGTAAATGACTTTCCCATCTCACAAAACAAATAAATGACAAAACTAGGCCTTAAAACTTGGTCTCCTCCTTCCATTTTCCAGTCTTTTGTAAGTAGGAGGACCCTCCAATATCTTTACTTTGGAACAGTCTGGGCTTGCCCTCAAGCTTCTGGGTAGACTTCAAGTTCTGTAAAGTGAAGAGGCATTTATTTTTATTATTTATTTATTTATTTTTAAATATAATTCATTTTATTATCATTAATCTACAATTACATGTGCAATATTATGGTTATTAAACTACCCCTTCATCAGTTCCCTTCCACCAACCCCATTACAGTCACTGTCCATCAGCGTAGTGAGATGCTAAGGAATCGCTACTTGTCTTCTCTGAGTTGTACGGCCCTCCCCGTGCCCCCCCAACATTACGTCTGCTAATCGTAATGCCCCTTTTTCCCTCTGATCACTCCCTTCCCACCCATCCTCCCCAGTCCCTTTCCCTTTGGTAACTATTAGACCGTTCTTGGGTTCTGTGAGTCTGCTGCTGTTTTGTTCCTTCAGTATTTTTTCTTTGTTCTTATACTCCACATATGAGTGAAATCATTTGATACTTGTCTTTTTCGGCTAGGCTTATTTCACTGAGCATAATACCCTCTAGCTCCATCCATGTTGTTGCAAATGGTAGGATTTGTTTTCTTCTTATGGCTGAATAATATTCCATTGTGTATATGTACCACATCTTCTTTATCCATTCATCTACTGATGGACACTTAGGTTGCTTCCATTTCTTGGCTATTGTAAATAGTGCTGCAATAAACATAGGGGTGCATCTGTCCTTTTCAAATTGGGCTGCTGCATTCTTAGGGTAAATTCCTAGGAGTGGAATTCCTGGGTCAAATGGTATTTCTATTTTGAGATTTTTGAGGAACCTCCATACTGCTTTCCACAATGGTTGAACTAATTTGCAGTCCCACCAGCAGTGTAGGAGGGTTCCCTTTTCTCCACATCCTCGCCAACATTTGTTGTTGTTTGTGTTTTGGATGTTGGCCATCCTCACTGGTGTGAGGTGATATCTCATTGTGGTTTTAATCTGCATTTCTCTGATGATTAGCGATGAGGAGCATCTTTTCATGTGCCTTTGCCCATCTGAATTTCTTCTTTAGAGAAGTGTCTATTCATGTCCTCTGCCCATTTCTTAATTGGATTATTTGCTTTCTGTTTGTTAAGGTGCATGAGTTCTTTATATATTTTGGATGTCAACCCTTTATCAGATACGTTTTTTATGAATATATTCTCCCATACTGTAGGGTGTATTTTTGTTCTACTGATGGTGTCCTTTGCTGTACAGAAGCTTTTCAGCTTGATATAGTCCCACTTGTTCATTTTTGCTTTGGTTTCCCTTGCCCGGGGAGATATGTTCATGAAGAAGTTGCTCATGTTTATGTCCAAGAGAATTTTGCCTATGTTTTTTTCTAAGAGTTTTCTGTTTTCATGACTTACATTCAGGTCTTTGATCCACCTTGAGTTTACCTTTGTGTATGGGGCTAGACAGTAGTCCAGTTTCATTCTCTTACAAGTAGCTGTCCAGTTTTTCCAACACCAGCTGCTGAAGAGGCTGTCATCTCCCCATTGTATATCCAAGGCTCCTTTATCAAATATTAATTGACTGCATATGTTTGGGTTAACGTTTGGATTTTCTGTTCTGTTCCACTGGTCTGTGGGTCTGTTTTTGTGCCAATACCAAATTGTCTTGATTACTGTGGCTTTGTAGTAGAGCTTGAAGTCAGGGAGCATAATTCCCCCTGTTTTATACCTCCTTCTCAGGATTGCTTTGGGTATTCGGGGTCTTTTGTGGTTCCATATGAATTTTAGAATTATTTGTTCCAGTTCATTGAAGAAAGCTGTTGGTAGTTTGATAGGGATTGCATTGAACCTGTAGATTGCTTTAGGTAGTATAGCCATTTTGACAATATTTATTCTTCCTAGCCAAGAGCATGGGATGCATTTCCATTTGTTAGTGTCCTCTTTAATTTCTCTTAGGAGTGTCTTGTAGTTTTCAGAGTACAGGTCTTTCACTTCCTTCGTTAGGTTTATTCCTAGGTATTTTATTCTTTTTGATGCAATTGTGAATGGAATTGTTTTTCTGATTTCTCTTTCTGTTAGTTCATCATTAGTGTATAGGAAAGCAACTGATTTCTGTGTGTTAATTTTATATCTTGCAACTTTGCTGAATTCAGATATTAGTTCTAGTAGTTTTGGAATGGAGTCTTTAGGTTTTTTATGTACAATATCATGTCATCTGCTAATAGTGACAATTTGACTTCTTCTTTACGAATCTGGATGCCATGTATGTCTTTGTTTTGTCTGCTGTGGCTAGGACCTCCAGTACTATGTTGAATAACAGTGGAGAGAGTGGGCATCCCTGTCTTGTTCCCAATCTTAGATGAAAAGCTTTCAGCATCTCGCCGTTAAGTATGATGTTAGCTGTGGGTTTGTCATATATAGCCTTTATGATGTTGAGGTACTTGCCGTCTATACCCATTTTGTTGAGAGTTTTAATCAGGAATGGATGCTGAATTTTGTCAAATGCTTTTTCAGCATCTATGGAGATGATCATGTGGTTTTTGTTCTTCTTTTTGTTGATGTGGTGGATGATGTTGATGGATTTTCGAATGTTGTACCATCCTTGCATCCCTGGGATGAATCCCACTTGATCATGGTGTATGATCCTCTTGATGTATTTTTGAATTCGGTTTGCTAATATTTTGTTGAGTATTTTTGCATCTACGTTCATCAGGGATATTGGTCTGTAATTTTCTTTTTTGGTGAGGTCTTTACCAGGTTTTGGTATTAGAGTGATGCTCGCTTCATAGAATGAGTTTGGAAGTATTCCCTCCTCTTCTATTTTTTGGAAAACTTTAAGCAGAATCGGTGTTATTTCTTCTCTGTATGTCTGGTAGAATTCAGAGGTGAATCCATCAGGCCCAGGGATTTTGTTCTTGGGTAGTTTTTTGATTACCGATTCAATTTCGTTGCTGGTGATTGGTCTGTTTGGTTTTTCTGTTTCTTGCTTGGTCAGGCTTGGAAGATTGTATTTTTCTAAGAAGTTGTCCATTTCTTCCATGTTTTCCAGCTTGTTAGCATATAGATTCTCATTTTCTCTTATAATTCTTTGTATTTCTGTGGGGTCCGTCGTGATTTTTCCTTTCTCATATCTGATTCTGTTTATGTGTGTAGATTCTCTTTTTCTCTTAATGAGTCTGGCTAGGGGTTTATCTATTTTGTGTATTTTTTCAAAGAACCAGCTCTTGGTTTCATTGATTTTTTTCTGTTATTTTATTCTTCTCAATTTTATTTATTTCTTCTCTAATCTTTATTATGTCCCTCCTTCTGGTGACTTTGGGCCTCATTTCTTCTTCTTTTTCCAATTTCAGTAATTGTGTCTTAGGCTATTCATTTCGGAATGTTCTTCCTTCTTTAAATAGGCCTGGATTGCAATATACTTTCCTCTTAGAATTGCCTTTGCTGGGTCCCACAGAAGTTGTGGGTTTGTGTGGTTGTTGTCATTAGTCTCCATATATTCTTTGATTTCTGTTTTGATTTGGTCATTAACCCATTGATTAATTAGGAGAGTCTTGTTAAGTCTCTATGTATTTGTGAGCCTTTTTTATTTCCTTCTAAAATTTATTTCTAGTTTTATACCTTGGTGATCTGAGAAGTTGGTTGATAGGATTTCAATATTTTTGAAATTAATGAGGTTCTTTTTGTGGCCTAGTATGTGGTCTATTCTGGAAAATGTTCCATGTGCACTTGAGAAGAATGTGTATCCTGATGCTTTTGGGTGTAGAGTTCTGTAGATGTCTGTTAGGTCCATCTGTTCTAGTGTGTTGTTCAGTGTCTCTGTGTCTTTGCTTATTTTCTGTCTGGTTGATCTGTCCTTTGGAGTGAGTGGTGTGTTGAAGTCTCCTAAAATGAATGCATTGCTGTCTATTTCCTCCTTTAATTCTGTTAGTATTTGTCTCACATATGCTGGCGCTCCTGTGTTGGGTGCATATATATTTATAATGGTTATATCTTCTTGTTGGACTGACCCCTTTATCATTATGTAATGTCCTTCTTTATCTCTTGCTACTTTCTTCGTTTTGAAGTCTATTTTGTCTGATACAAGTACTGCAACACCTGCTTTTTTCTCCTTGTTGTTTGCATGAAATATCTTTTTCCATCCCTTCACTTTTAGTCTGTGTATATCTTTGGATTTGAGGTGAGTCTCTTGTAAGCAGCATATAGATGGGTCTTGCTTTTTTATCTATTCTGTTACTCTGTGTCTTGATTGGTGCATTCAGTCCATTTACATTTAGGGTGATTATTGATAGATATGTACTTATTGCCATTGCCGGCTTTAGATTCATTGTTACCAAACGTTCAAGGGTTGCTTCTTTACTATCTAACAATCTAACTTAACTTTCTTGTTAAGTAATTGTAAACACTGTCTGATGTTTCTTTATTTCTCTCCCTTCTTATTCCTCCGCCTCCATTCTTTATACACTAGGTGTTTTATTCTTTGCCTTTAGTTAGTATTTGGATGGTCTACTTTCTTTGCTATGATTTTATTTTCTCTGGTGACATCTTTTTAGCCTTAGGAGTGGTTCCCTCTAGAGCAGTCCGTTTAAGATATCCTGTAGAGGTGGTTTATGAGAGGCAAACTCTCTCAACTTTCGTTTGTCGGGAAATTGTTTAATCCCTCCATCATATTTAAATGATAATCGTGCTGGATACAATATTCTTGGTTCGAGGCCCTTCGGTTTCATAATGTTAAATATATCATGCCATTCTCTTCTGGCCTGTAAGGTTTCTGTTGAGAAGTCTGATGATAGTCTGATGGGTTTTCCTTTGTAGGTGATCTTTTTTCTCTCTCTAGCTGCCTTTAATACCCTGTCTTTATCTTTGATCTTTGCCATCTTAATTATTATGTGTCTTGTTGTTGTTTTCCTTGGGTCCCTTGTGTTGGCACATCTGTGGGCTTCCGTGGACTGCAAGACTATTTCCTTCCCCACCGAGCGAAAGTTTTCAGCAATTATTTCTTCAAAGACACTTTCTATCCCTTTTTCTCTCTCTTCTTCCTTTGGTACTCCTATAATGTGAATATTGTTCCGTTTGGATTGGTCACACAGTTCTCTTAATATTCTTTCATTCCTAGAAATCCTTTTATCTCTCTCTGTCTCAGCTGCTCTGTATTCCTGTTCTCTGATTTCTATTCCATTAACAGTCTCTTGCATCTCATCCAGTCTGCTGTTAAGCCCATCGATCGCTTGTCTGATTTCTACATTGTCTTTCCTCACTTCCCTCACTTCCTCCCTCAGCTCTTGCACATTTCTCTGTAGGTCCATCAGCATGGTTTTGACTTTTATTCTAAATTCTTTTTCAGGAAGACTGTGCATTTCCATCCCTTCAGGCTCCCTCTCTGGGGTTGTCTGGTTGATTTTGGTCTGAACCATATTCCTCTGTCTTTTCATGGCTATAGAATTGGTCACTGGTAGTTGCCACGTATGTCAGCTTGGCTCTTTAAGACTTTAAAAAGAGAAAAGAAAGAAAGAAAGAAAAAAAAAAAGAAAGAAAGAAAAGAAAAAACAAAAAACAAAACAAAACAAAAAAAGCCCATGGGAGTAGATTCTGTGGGAATGCTGTAGGTGGCGCTGTTGCCCCACTATTCCGCAGCTGTGGCAGCGCCGCTCCGCAATGCCCTTTATCGCTCTGCAGGGGTGGGAAGAATAGGAGGCTGTTGATCTCAGTGAGAAGTGTAAGTATGGCTGCACTTCCCCATTTGCCAGCTAAGGCGTCTGAAACTCCCCAGGACTCCCAGCCTGCTGGTCTGAGTGTGCTGGGGTGATCCTGCTCTTCTGCTGGGCTCCTGTCTCTTTAAGAGTGCTGAAGAAAGCGCGTGCTTTTTTTTTTTCCTTCCTGGGAGCCGGCTGCAAGCAGCCTGGCACATTCCCTGCTCAGATCCTCCCCCTCTCTGTCTCTCCAATCTCCGCTGCTCTGCGCGATGTGGGTCAGCACTCCCCGCACAGATCACCGGGGCTCGCTACTTTGCGGGGTGTACTTCCACTCCCTCCGGGCTCTGAATCCTCTCCTCCTGCCAGTGCGCTGGGGTGGGGGAGTGCTCAGGTCCCGCCAGGTCCCGGCTCCATATCTTACCCTCCTCTTGGGGTGCTGAGTCCTCTCGGGTGTAGCTGCACTCTGTGCGCTTTCCTGTGTATTCTCGTCTCTCTTTTAGGAATAGATGTATTTGCCGTGTTTTCATAGATAAATATAGTGTTGGGAGGAGATTTCTGCCGCCGTGCTCACGTTGCCATCTTCCTGGAAGTCTCCTGAAGAGGCATTTATGGGCATAGTGTAATTCCTTTCAACCAATTTTTTAAAAACTTTTCCTTTAAGTCAGACACAATTATTTCAAGGGCTTTAATTATAAGCTTTTGTGGATCTTCATGGTAGTACTACAAATGAATTATATTTATCATATTTTTAAATGCCAAAGAAAGCATGAATGAAAAGCAAAAAACTGAACAAACAATAAAAAATTAAAATTAAATATCTGTGTATTAGTCTTGTAAATTTACTTAAGGCTTAAGTCACTGGGCCTAATTTGACTTTCTAGCTCAGCTCCAATTAAGGCAAACAGCTTCATGCTTCAGGTGCCAAAACTGATTCATTCCTGATATGGATAAATCAACATCTAATACACTGATCTGGCTTTCTAACTGACCAGTATGTTGTTATCAGAGATTTATTCCCATGGAGGAAAACTTTCCTGGTTGACTTAGCTGGTAATATTTGATCAGGAAAGAATTGAGGCCTTGGGAACTGAGATTCTAGGAGTGTCATCTACTAGCAGTTTGCTGCTGGAGGCCTTCCTGAACATCGCTGTCTTATTTGGAGCTCCAGTAGTTTTTTCTCCAGCTACTCTTTCGGCTCTTGTTGCCCTGGACCTGACTGCGTAGGGTCACACCACAGGTCAGTGGGGTGGCATCATGAACGAGAATTTGGTAATTCTCTCCCTGCTTGCTTTGGCCCCACCTTGGAATGAATCTAAAATCCAGGAGTTTGGAAGGGCAACTCCATGTTGACTAAGCCTCCCTTTAATAGCACTTGCGTGGCTACTTACGTCTGACCTGACTGCTTCCAGAAGCATGGAACCCATCAGATCTTGGCCGTCCCTATGGTCTCCCAGTATGTGCCACCTACTGAGAGTTCATCATGGGCTGGGTACTTTGCATGTAGGATCTCTTTGATCTTTTCAACAACTTTATGAAGTAGTTTTTATCATTCACATTTTATAGAAGAGAAAATGAAGGCTCAAATGAAAAAAGAAAGAAATATTAGCTCACAGTTTCATACAAGTGAGGTAAAATTGAATCCAATTCTTTATAGGTTCTGAGATAAGACTCTGTGTTATATATAATCTCTGCCTGCTAATTGAGAAGCCAGTTTCAAGGCTGCATCATTTCCACCAAGGGGACCAAAAAGCAGAAGTTTTATTTCTTCTTCTATAGCTCAACACTTCAGCTGCTAATTTAACCCAATTCCTTTTTCACTCCATGCTGGGAACACGATGACTTTTCTGAGTCCTGAAAATTTCAAAGTTACAGTTCTTGAGTCTGTTTACATCACTGTTTTCCATTTTATTTTAGAGGCATCTTAAACTATAGGCAGTGGAGTGTATGGCTAAGAGCATAGACTGTGGTGTCATGCTGCTAAATTCCCCAACCAATTAGCTGCGTGACCTTGGGCAAATTACTTAACCTCTTTATTTCCTCATCTGTAAAATGGGGATGTTGTGAAGACTGAAAGAGTTTAATAGGTGTAACACTTAGAGCACTACCTGACACTTGCTAAATGCCACAGGAATATGTTTTCTATTAATATCATCATTACCTAACAGTCCATCCTAATTCTCAGTCTCTCTGTGGCTGCTTCTTGGAGAGCAGGGACTGGACTGAGTGGCCTATCCTGAGAATGCGTTTCAGTAGTTCTTTGCTCACATTTTGGGGGTTCACTCCAGTTTCACCCAGAACCCATCTCTCCCATTACCCCATCCATTCCCACACTGCTCCTGGCTTTGTTGGTGTTACTTACCTTGTCTACAGCCCAGGATAGCTCCCTAGCATTTCCAGCACAGGGCCCATGCTTTACTGTGGCCCCAATTCTATCTGTCCATCCTCAAGACCTGCCACTTTTCATGGTGTGTGCTGTGCCCCAACTTTTGGGAATAACTTGCCTCTTTGGACACTCCTGCCAGGGGTCTTTGTCATTCCATTCCTTCTGTCCCTAAGGCTCTTATCCATATGGAAAAATGCTACTCATTGTTCCAGATGCAACTAAAAATGTCTCCCTTGAGAAACATCCATAGACCTCGACTGGCCCGCTCTGGGTTACCAAGTCTTTATGTTTGCTGCCTAATAAGCTGTGTGACGTTACTGTGCTATGATTAGTTATTTACAAGTGTGCCTTCTCTCTTCTCTCTGCTGTGGGAGCTCAGCTACAGCAGAGGTGGAGCCTGGTGTGTCCTTTAAGAGGACTGGAGCATGAGTTCTGCAGCCAGACTTGCCTGATTTAAATTCTAATTTACCAAGTCCCTTATGTGCAACCGTGAGCAAAGCACAGTGTGCCTCTCCATGCCTCAGTTTTCTCGGTCAAATTTCACATAAGAATTGCCTCAGAGAATTGTTGTGAGAGTAAAATTAATTCATATATGCAAAGAATATGCAAAGAATATAGAAAATAAGTAGGCATATGTAAGCATTAAAAAAATATTGACTGTTAATAGTAGCTTATTATTATTGTTATTATTGTTAATCCCTATTGCTTATCACAGAACATAGCATGGCCCATACATATATACTCATGCACTATTTGGTAATTGAATAGATAAATTCTCAGTTTAAAAAATCTTAATTTCCATACAAATTACAATTTTATATCATAGCTCTGTTTGTAAAAAACAAACAAAAGAAACAATCTGTTTTCTGTCTAAAACTTTTTCCATGTGGTAAGCCAGGACCCTCTAAACTGGAAACCTCCCATCTGCCTGTTTTATCCTTACCAGAACTGGGGTCTGATCCTCACACTCAATATGGGGCCTGGGTCTTTATCAGCTGACAGTCCCAGCTTTGCCGTGGATCCTGAGCAGACCCAACCTGGGTACCCCACCAGCCTTTGTCCTCCATCCCTCTCTTGCATGCCTGTCTCTCTGCCCACTGACCACTCCTTGTCTGGCCTGGGTCTCACTGTAGCCCATCTGCTTAGGAACCCATTAACTCTCTGGCTTGATCTGGCCTTGTCCCACCGAGACTTGCCATATCCCTTGTAGCTCAGTGTAGTTCTAATTCCCAACCCAGCAATCTGCCTTGTCCAGAGGATTCACTGGGTTACATCTAAACACATCTCAAAACAAAAGAACAAGCTCAGAAAGGGCCAATTTAGCTGTAATTTGGACATCATCAGCTTTTTTGCACCATTGAAAGATAGAGTGCTGACTACACTTGTTTTCCTTTGAGGGTGTTTTTGTGGTGAACTAGGCAATGTATGCAAAGAGTAAAGCCGGTGATACTCAAAATACTTAACAGTGTATTGAGCACCCCTGCCCCGATCAGAGTGGGTGCCAGATATAAGCAGCCATCTTAGTTCTAACTCCTTAGCATGGCATTCCAGACAGTTCATAAACTTGCAGCCTCTTCTGCATCCCAGTCTCCTTCTACTTCCCTACATTCCAGTCACACCAGGGGTGCTCACTGCTTCTTTTTTGCCTTGTTCTCTCATACCTCCAAGCCTTCGCTTCTGGCATTACTTCTGCCTCAGATGTTTTTCTCCTTTCTTTCTTTTAGACAGATCTTGAGCCTCCTTAATAGTTACAGTTTAAAAAGTTTCCAGGGCTCTGTGAAGCTTCCCCCAGCTTCTTATCAGCCTTTCATCCCAGCCCCTGTTAGCCTTTGCTTCGACCCCAGGGAAAAAGAAGAATCCTTCTTTTGGCCTCCATATGAGTCAGAGATCTTTGGGTGCTGGGAATTGCATCTATAGATGAATAAGAGTAACTTTCCAAAAATGGCTTTGTAACTCCAAGGGGAAAAGCTTTCTCACAGCTCAGGGCAAATTACCTTTAAAACTGAAATCAGTCAAAGGGAGAAATAAAGTGGGAGAAACCCGTTCATTGCTTACAAGCAGTTGTCCACTTCTGCTCACCCATGTCTCTCACCACCTGGCTGCAAAAAGGGACCCCACCAAATTTCTCAGACCCAGTTACACCTTTGCTCCCCCAACCCTTGTAATCACCTACGGATCTGGAAATGGACTACTCTCTACCCTTGGAAACACCTATTGATATGGAGATGCTCTAAGGCCAGGCAAGAGATTCTGGAAATATTGCAGTTTTACCCACAGGCTTAAATCAATTAGGAATTTTATTTTTCTACTTAAATGTGTTGTCTGGAGGTTGGCATTCCAGGGTTGTTATGGTGGCTGTGCCAGAGACTGGTCTCTCTCTGTTTTTCTGATGAGCTATCTTTGACACTGCATCCTGGCCCAGGCAATCTTTACTTCTGGGAGATCTTCAAGTGTGGGCATCTATGTCATTAATTCATTTGACAGGTTTTTCATTGTTCATATTCTTTAGGTCACATAGAACAATGGCTATGCAAAAGATGCCCACCAAATTAATGATGAATAAATGGATAATTAACGAGATAATTTCTTTCTTGGAGGAAAGGGAAAATACATATTTGATCATAATAAACAAAACCTCAGAACCATTGCCTATAGAATTTTAGAAGAGTATTCAGGCTTCTCCTTATCGGCCTCAGATACCATACTTTGCCTTTTTTGGAAAACATCCATTTTTCAGGGTCTTAGTGCTTTGATCTGAAAAATGAACTGAAAATATAGGCGGTCTCCTAGTTAGCTTCCAATATATTCCTAAGAACACATGTTATAAAGGGGAATGTGCTTCTTATGGAAATAATATTATAATTGACACATATTTTCAACCAAGGATTTGTCAACAAATAAATCACAGAAATGGTGAGTAGTATATCATAAGAACACAAAGCCACAGCAGTAATTTAAAAGTATAGAATTATGCTTTATGTCCTAGAAAATGAACTTACACTAACAGTAAATATTTATGAAACAAGAGGTCCAAATATACTATAAATTGTACATATTACACATAAAATACAACTCCATTGTGCTATAAACATGACTTGAAACTAACATGCTAGTAATAATAATCTAAAGCTTTAGACTAAATTTCATTGAATTTCCAACTTAAGAGTTCACCACAATTCCTGTCCCATAGAAGGTACTCAGCAAATGCTTATGGATTGAATTAAACTGCATCTCTATGGAGTATATAAAGCAGTTTCACATTCATTGTTGTTTTATTTAGTAATTCTTCTGTGTGTTTAGTAGTGTAGAAAGTATCCCAATTTACAAATAAACTGAGGCTCATAACAGTTAAATGACTTATTTTCCCAGGGTCAAAAAGTTAAGTTGTGGTGCTAAATCACCTACCTACTTCCCCCAAATAAGTTCAGACTGTTTCGATGCTGCCTCATACAAACATTGATGATTCACATGATATAAGGTCTGCAGATAAAAGCTTGAAGAGCCGCCTTCTTTTTCTCTTAATAAGTTTTCTTGAAATAGAGACATTCAAAACCATTTTACTTATTTTAGTTCTGTCTTAATGTAGAGTAAGTTCTCATGTACTGAATATACGTGAGTAAATTTGCCGTTGACAAGTATGATGGAAATGGTGTTTTCCTCACCAGTTGATTGTTTTGACAAGCAAGTTTGACCTAAAATGTATCCCTGGTTTTTCTCCTATACCAGTTATTTTTATTAGGCATTACAGTTGGCTCTCAGGACAAAGAAGGGCCACTACATAACATTAAGCAATGACTCTGCTCCATTTGGCCTTTGGGAATGGGACTCAAAACACTTCCCATTTCATGGATAATTAGACACAACAATTACCAAAAATAGCTTATGTTTTTATGCAGCAGCACTCCAGTGCATCTATCAAGGATTGCTAAACTAGAAAGACAATAATATGCCAAGAGGATATCCTCTGTTGGAGAGTAAGTACGTTGTGATGTTCAAAACCACGACTTCTGAAGTCAGACTGTGCTTTCCAGTCCCTTCTCTTGTTTCTTACTTGAAGAATAATCTTGGCAATTTACTGAATCCTCTCTGGCTCATAGTTTTCTCATCTCAAAAATACGAATAAGAATGGTGCCTACCTCATATGATGTGAAGGTTAAATGTATTAAAATACATAAAGCCTTGATAACATCTCATTTAATTCTCAGAATGCTCATTTTACAAGTGAGGAGCTTCAGGCTGAGCATAACTACCTTATCTAAGGTCACAGAGCTATAAGTTAAAAGTGCCCAAACCAGAATGTCTTGGCCCCTGTGTTCATTTCTTTTGATCTCCCTGCCCAGCTCCCAAAACTGTTCTGCTTTAGTGACTGGCCTCTGCCTGAAGGAGAGGCCAGGCACAGTCCTGCTGCTCTGTTCAGACTTCATAAATTTCAACAGCAGGAAGAAAACAAGGAAGCTCACTGCCTATTGGTTCAAGCTACCTTAATCTCACCCACTTCCGCGAAAACAAAGACCTTGTTCTCTGCCTGTGATTCCTGTGTCTATTTCCAATTGTTTCTAAATTTGAGGAGGAAAGAATGTGATTCATTATCAACCTTCAAACCCTTATTTGGGAAATATGATTAACTACTGCCCTTCAAACTACTGTAGGCATAGAACGGTGATACTATTTTATATTTGTGATCTGTTTTTTTTTTGGTCTGGTTGATGTTTTAGAGATCCTGTTTTATGACTGTGGAGCCTTCTGCAGATAGCACCCTATGAACACGAAGATCAATTAAAATACAGGACAAAAACAAACAAACAAAAAAACCCAGCCCTTGTCCATGGGAACAGAGCCTCAGATATCTACATACAAACTCTGCTTAAGCCACTCTTGCCTGTGTGCTGGTTGGAGAAAGTGACATTTACACAGAAATGCCCTTCGGGTGAAAGAAACAAAGAGTTGAAACTGAGCCACCATAAACATTGCAGCTTATAAACCTGAAAACAGGAAGGGTGACCTTTCCAAAGGCTAGATATGTACTTTTCAGGCTTTAAAACTCAAACATTTGGTGTCAAAATCTCCTCAAGCTCCAAGTTGCTCCTTTCATAAACATGGCTGAGTTGAAAACTGTTGTAGCTAAAACTTCAGGTTTTCAAATGAAACCAGCACAGGGTCTGGTTGCCTCCCTGGGGGGGCACAGACTGGCTAGTGGGCCTTTCTGAAAATCCTTTGCCACCAGCTTTTGTTTTCACCGTTGACATGTGAAGCACTGCAGAAACTGATATGCAACCCTTTCAGCCTTTGCTCTCTGAAAGGCTCTCCTCAGTGTCAGTCCACAACCAGGTACCTCCCTGAAGTACCACTTTCTCCAAGAGATGAGAGGTGACCAACAACTCAGTATTGCTCAGGTCTCCCAAGGTTTGGGGGCAAACTTGGCATCAAAAAAATGGGTAAAGTTTAGTGGAAAGACATGGAGTCTTGGAGGAAGTGAGAGTTGTCTACAGTGGCATGTAAAGCTCTTATGAGGGAGAGGGGTGTCGAGGACTCTTTGTCTCCATTCTGATGGACTCAGATTCCTTTACTGTTTCTATGATCTCTATCCTTGGGTTCTGTGTACTTTTGCTTTCAAAGGCTCACACCTGAAATCTTCCTTCGGAGGGCTCTTCTCAGACTACTGAGCTGCTTTGCTCATAGACCAGACAGACAGAAGAACAGAGGTTGAGGTATCCTGGGTGGCCCTTTGGTCAGTGAGTGATTCATGGTGGAGTATGAAAGTCCAACTTCCTTACCCCAAGTAGGGACAAAGTCAGGAGGTGGGACTTACACTCTAGAGAGCCTCCTCATAGGCCCAAATCTGCCCTCTCAGGGGCTTTGCTTGTCATTGTGCCTTCTCTCTTCCTGTCCTCCAACCCACTCCCTAACAAGTTCTCCTGGGAGCAGTTCCATGTAAATCACTGGCCCAAAAATCCTTACTTAAGGTCTGCTTCTGGGTAAGATTTATTCTGTTAATTCTGAAAAGCAAGATAAGGACCAGTGGATAACAGGTAGAGGGAAGCAGACTTTGAATCAATAAAAGGAAAAAAAAACTTAAAAAAAATTGCATATCTCAAATATGATTTCTGAGAAACTACCCAGAAATATTTAAATAGAGGCTGAATGAGTAATTATTGATACTGTGCTTTGTAGAACATTCATGCTTTAACTATGAAATTGCTTGTGATTCCGTACCAGTGCCTTGCCACCGGAATGTCATGGTGTGTGACTGAGCCTCAAGCCATCACAGATGAGCTGCCAACTTTAAACAGTATTTGACACAGATTTTCACAATCCTTGTATATTTTAAAAATTATCATAGGGTCCTCTCTCTATGGCAAGCTGGGAATGTAGCTGAGCGGGTGAACCATTCAGTGGGGCAACTGCTATAATTTAAAAAATTAAAGTTAAGAAAAGTTAAAAATATATGTAAGAATCTTACAAGATTATGAAAGACTGATTAAAGCAGAAAACATGCAAAAAAAAAAGAGATCTGACTGGTGAGTGAGTGAATGTTATACAACAGAGAATGATACACAATGACTGTGTAGGCATCGCAAGAGACTAATGGACTAAGGCAATGATTGAGTTAAATTTCTGTTGATTTGGTTAGTGATATTTGGAACCCTTTAATTGTTCTAGGATGGCCACCAAATTCAAGTGTTTGAAATCCCAGTGACTAAAGTGATCAACAGCTATTTTTTAACAATGCTCCTCCCCACCAACCTTCAGTGGCTCCCTTCTGCCTAATGGTTAAAACCACTGCTTTTTGGCTGGGAAAACACAGACTCTCACACACCCTCGGAACAGGTTTTATGGTATCCAAGACAGAGTTTTGGTCTTGTCTGTATCTAGAGGGAGAAGAGTTCTTATATTTGGCATAGTTTAATTCTGACAAGGAACTACTGCATTAGGAAAGGGTGGGAGATAGGTCAGAGATTAACAGGAAAGAGAAATGCCAAAAGTCATGATAAGCCAAGTCAAGAAAAAAATGCCTAAAGCTGAAAAGTTGAAAAGGAATATTACAGTTGCACTAAGGGAAACTAACAAAGATGGGTGTGAAATATTGCACAAAGCAGAGTTGAGGAAATTTTTGCCAAATGGCACCTTCCCAGAAGTGTTGGGTGGTTCGGAAACTTGATCCCTCCACTTCCTAGCCTCAGTCTAACTACGTAAAATCTACATTTATTTCTCATCACTCTGTACTGCTCCAGTTTCTCTGGTTTATTCCGTCATTTATTCATTGATTTTACTCATACAAATATCCTCATCTCAGCCAAAGCAAATTCTGCCCATCCCTAATGGTCCAACATGGGACTCTTCTCAACTACAAAATTTTCCACAACCCTCTCAGCCTAATGAACTCTTAATATCTGTTGAAATGGAAGCACATTACTCATACAAGGTTTATTTGACCCTTGTCATACTTATTGAGATTATCTCTTGCTTTTGTACATGGCATTTTGCATATTGGGTATTTGTATGTTTATCTCTTGCATGATATATTAAATTGCATATGTTTTGACTTCCTAAGTAGATCTTATTCCAGATAGGCATCCACCATACATGCAAAGTATATCTATTTGGGTGTAAGATTTGCACATGAGGAAATAAATGCTCTTTGTTGAGAGTTTAGGAAAGATAGCTGGCAACTGGTGTGTGTCAGGAAGCCTTGATGGAAGTCAGGGCATGAACCCTGACTGTTGAAAGCGGTGACTTTCAGAGTCAAAACTTTTCAGCATTCATGTGCATCCTCTGTAGAAGAAAGACCCATCCTAACAGCAATAACTGGTAGTGCTTGTTGAGCACTGTCTAAATGCTTTACCTGTAATATTATCTCATTTAATCTTTCAATAATAAGTTTAATTTTTGATGGTATTATTTTCATTTTAAAGATGATGAAATTAATTAAAAGCAATACTTAATTTTCTCAAAGTCACATACCCTATTAAATAGGAATGACCATATTTCAAAGTCCATTAAACTATGTTATACTTTGTTTCAATAATAATGAGATGATATATGGCATTTGCGTTGTCCAGAGTATGTGAAGATTTGTTTCTTGAGCTTTATCTGCTCTATGAGGAATATTCGAGAACTACAAAACTTAATGGACAGAGGCTAATTTATGATGTAACTGCTCAATTTTATTTCTGATTTTCACATATTCTTCAGGTACTTCCAAACATCCACATGTGAAATGTTTCCCTGCAGCAGAGTTTACCACTTGTCCAAGAGCATCTCTGATTATAACAAGCAACTTCAAGTAGTGGAAAGGAACCTGGAGAAATCTAGTCCTGCTCCTACTATCTAGAATCATGGAGGACTGAGATTGGAGGTCAAGGGACTCAGTTTTTATCTGAGCTACTTAATTATGTAAAAAAAAAAACCCGTAGAACTATACTAAATGATACATTGCCAATAATTATTAATTAAAAGTTTGAGAAACATAAGCATTTTTACCATTATTCTCCATACTTTTTTCACTTTTATTTAATAAAATGGCATGTTTTTAATTATGATATTTGTTACAGAGTTGCTTTTTTTTTTAAATTTTGCCAAGCCAAAAAATAAAAAATGAAAAAATGCAACCAAATGAAACTCTATTACTTTTTGCCTGGACCATCATAGCATAAAGGAGAAGATGTTTTAACACTAATAAAATACAGCCTTTAATTTCAGAATTAAGATATGTCATTTAGTCTGAAAACTTCACTTTATCCTCTATTGTCTACTTCTTTTACTTGGTATAGTGAGAACTTTGTCATAGAACATGCCCATCTACTCACTGCATTTGGGACCCATTCAAGTGGATAATGCCTAGCTCAACTGTGCCCTTCTGTTGTGCCTATGAAACATCTGGGCTCTTTGCACATAGACAAGGCAGAGGAGAATTTAAGGACTTGAATGCTTCAAAGACAGTATCACTATGCATTTGACCTGAATTCTGTTTCATGTTTGTGTAGAATTATCTATCCATTGACCCACATCAAGATTTCTGCCTTGGTTCTCCACCTCCTCTCAATTTTGGTGCATCAATCTCATATGAAAAAATCTATGTACAAATATGACCAACTCAACTAGATCATGTGGAAATATGTAGTGAGTCCATACACTCAGTGTCCTAGGGATTTTTGTTGAAGGAAGAATAATGTTAGGATCAGCTTTGTTGGCATCTCTGATATCATAAAGTGTTCAGCTTATTAATTTTCTTCAAGACTGCCTCTCCCCACTATAATCTGATCTTTCTTCTTATTCTCAAATGCAATCCAAGTCTTGGGTAGCAGGTTTTGCTCAGCTGGGGTTTCTTTATTGTGAGCATTTCCCCTTGCCATCCATCATAGCTTAGGGTTGGCAACTATTAGGAGTCATTGCAGGAGTCACTACAGTGACTCCCTGTAGTCCATTGGGAAAGTGGGGCTTTGTGATCGGAGGACGAAACAGGGGCTCTGGTGATGGCTCTGAAATCTGTGGAGATTCATTGTTGTGAGTTAATGGTGTCAAGTTGGGTTCTGTTGCCATGGTGTTTGGCTACTGGGATTGTTTGTTTTAGCTTTTGTAAATGTGCCCAGATATGGGATGTGCATTCAGTCAACTGAAAGGAGGCTGAGGAAGCAGGGTGAAAGAAGAAATAATTACACTCTGGTTTGGGAATGAGTCAGAATCCCAAAATATTATTTATTATTTGGGTTCATATAAATCCTCTCTTCAGCTTCCTTTTCAGAAGTGAGTTTCTGCTTTAATTTCATGATATTTGCAGCCCTGATCCTTGCAGTCAAACATGAAACTCAGATTAACATTCAAACTAACAATATTTAAACACGATATTTGAGCTTGATCTGTGGATTACACTCTCTGCCTTTCAAACAAGACAAGGTTTACATTATCAGCCTTCTTAATATTTTTTTGCTAGTGTCAGACATTTTACCTTGGTTTTGGCTTTTCCACTTTCCATGTGATGTTGTGAGCAAAAGTTATTACCATCTAAACAACTGTCCCCCCATTTCTTCATCTAAAAATTGTAACAAGTTGGTTTAGTCCTCCATTTTCTAACCAGAAACCCAACGCTACGTCTGTGTGGATCCAGTGAAATAAGTAGGGCCTCCTTGCACTTCTGTGAGCCTTGACTGTTCCTAATTGCCTAAAATCCCATGAGGAGTGCTTCAGAATCCTGACTGCTTACTTTTCCCAAAGAACAAATTTCAACAGACCAGGTGGGACAAATTAAGTGTCCTAGTCTAGCTGGCCAGTGTAGATCTTTATCTGTTTATTCATTCATGCATGCATTTATTCTTTCATTCATTTCATAATGCATACATTCATTTGTTCATAGATACTCACTGTGCAGTGAGTATTAAACAGAAATTGATTGGTGCTTTACCAGGCACCAGGCAAAGAGGCTAAAATAGGAGAATTAGAGATAAATAAGACTTACCTAGAAGGAGCACACAACATAATTGGAGGAAAAACATAAGCTCATCTAGTAATAATGTGGTGTATGACATGCCTTAACAGAGATAGATAGGAGTGAAATGTTAAGGGTCTGAAAAAAAGTGGTTCATTTTGGCTTGAGTGTTGGTGAAAACAGCTGGAAAAAGTTTCATGGAGGGTATAAACTTCAGTCTTGGACTTAGAGATGATTTAGTTTTGTCTGGGAGACAAATAAGTTATGGGGAGTTTTAGGTGGAGAGAACAACTGGGCAAAGGTCATGATTTCTAATAAAAAAATAATTGGGTTTAGAAATTTTACAAGTTCAGGTTCAGTCACATCCCTCTTAGTTTTTATTTAATGATGCCTGATAACTGGATAGACTGAATATTTCAATGATCAACAGGTTACTTTGGCACATTATAGACAGAGAGCTATAGGGGAGCTAAGTGATCTATCTCTATCTACTTTTTAGATCTCAGATTCTCAGTGGAACTGGAAGTATAACCCAAGTTTTTTGACTTGTAGGCTTCTTATGATACCTATCATTCTAATTCTTTTATAAGTCAATAATAGGCTCTGCAGATTTTTGCTTTCAGTAGATTGGAATCCATACCAAAAGTTAGCTTTTACATAATATGTTGCTTTAAAAGTTTAACATTTGCATGGCACAAATAAATGAAATATTGATGACTTCTAGCACCATATCCCAGATGTTCTTCTGAATCCTTCCTGCACATTCTGAACTGCTTCCTAGACATCCGCCAGAAATGTGCCTCAGAAACCACAAATTTCCAAAGCTACACGTGTATCTTCTCTCTTCAATCTGCTGTTTTCTCTCTTAGAGTCACCACCAGTATAATACACGGCAGAAGCAACAGTTACTATCATTGCTCTTTTCTTTTCCCTTTAACTACCCTGTCCTGCATCCAAACTATATCTTATTAATTCTAATCACATCTAATGCTGTGGCCTCTCTGCCTCTAGTCTCCACCCATTCCATCCACCTTTCATGTACTCCAGATGCAAATTTGATGTTATTCTTTTCATCAAAAGCCTGCAATGGCTCACACTTATGAAGAGTAGTAGTGGTTAGTGGGTATTCAGGAAAGATAACTAAATGAAGGAAAGAAGAAATGAGGAAGGAAGGCAGGAAGGGAGGGAGGGAGGAAACAAAGAATGTGTATGTGTGTGGGAGGGGAGGAAGTTTTGTTCCATGATAAAATGAGTTAGAAAATGTTAGGTTGAACCGTGTTAAACTGATCTTTTTCCTCCAAGATCTGTCTGAGTCTCTAACATCTACTACATTTTGAATCTCCAAAATGGGGAATACAGCATTCACCATTTCCCAAGCTTATATGACTATAAAACCTATGTTGCTGAGGAATGCTAATTAATATCTGGTAGGTTACTAGAGTTCAGGAAAACCTCCTGTGTCACACTTTGTCCTTATCAAGGTATTCAGAACCCTTCCTTCTTATTTTGCCACAATCTCTGAATTCTTAAATATTGACATTTGAACTGCCGATCAATTAGCTGTTCTTCCCAAATACCATCTCTTTCTTTCTAGTCTCTTTAATTCTTTCCTTTCTCCAGAGAAATATACCTGAAGTACTTCCCCTGTGATTCCTGCTAAAACATCCTCAAGATTTTTCTTAGCTACTTCTCTGTATTACACATATGTTGTCTGCACTAACGGAAAACATGAAATGGCAACCAACACTTTGTTTTATGAGCAATCATTTATTGTTTATCTGTGTCTCTTTAATGACTTGTCAATGCCCAGGATATTTTAGTGTGAACAATTGCAAAATCTGTGATAATCTTTTTTGGATATTACACATTGCCTTGAATGCAAGGAGTTGCCACTAAATTTCTCAGGGACAAGAAACTTGTGATGAATTCTTAAACTATAGTACCTTCTAAATCAGCTCTTACTCTGCTCTGTGCATTTGGAATCAATGTAGAATTTCCTTTCAGGGACAGAGGGAAAGCTCTAGCTAATATTCACTAAGACCGATTCCAGAAAAAGTAAGCTTTTGTATGGTTCAAACATTTTTGACTTGTGGACTCTCATTTTATACTACCTGGATTCCAAAAATCAGAGCCAAACATATTTTAATCTATTTTGAGGTGTCCTGGAGATGGTTGATGCTGAAGATCTTTTTTTAATAATCAGAATAATTAAATAGTATGGTTATTATTGACTCTGAAAGTTACTCTATCCCATATTTTTTCATCTCAAAGTTAAAAAAATCAAACTTTGGCTTTAGTCATTAAACAATTAGGAAACAATCTTTAAATCAACTTATGCTACTTAATTATTTAATTCTGACTTTTTGAGAGCCCAATGATGGGCCTGCACTTGCTGACTTTCATGAAGTCCATTTCAAATCCCATCTTAGAGAGAATCAAGGGAAATTTCTGCTTCAGTCTTATTTGGCAAGACTTCTCTGCCTCCATTTTCTCCTTCATCATGTGAACATTATCAATTATCTGTGAAGAAGTTCCTAGAAAAAGTTGTTTTATTAATTTAATGTACACTTATTAGTCACTTAGATAATGGGAAAGTTTGGATGCAGATTCAATTATCAAGTCCTCCCCCATTTTCCACAGTATCTGAGTCAAGAAGAATAGTCCATTAATTACCTGTATTGTCAGGGGAGTCAGTTGGGAGGCTTTGGAACAAAAGGAGTGTTCGTTAGTGGAAAGAAAATGGATGGAACTTGAATTCTTTGTTTCTCGGTTTCATGCCAACTTTGAAAATGGCCCAGCTGCAACTCTTAAGCAGTAGATTACTGGAAGTGCAGAGGATTTAATAATGTGTTTAGGACACCAGGATAAGGCTTGCATTAATTACCATCCATAAATGCAGCTTCTGGTAAGATTTCTGCTGCAGGGCACCCTTTCTTGTGGTAGGATAGCTTGTATATCTTGAAGTTACTTTTTGATCCAGTTTCTTTGTAACTAGGCCCAAACCCAAAGCTAACAGGGAAATGCAAAAAGTTGTCTCCCTTTGGCCTGCACAATATAACTATCTCCTCTGGGTATCCAGAGCCCTTCATGCAGCCACAGGTGCTTCCCTGGGCCTAAGGAGAGTTTCCTATGTTGATG
This sequence comes from Smutsia gigantea, assembly GCA_032199065.1. Classification (NCBI taxonomy): domain Eukaryota; kingdom Metazoa; phylum Chordata; class Mammalia; order Pholidota; family Manidae; genus Smutsia; species Smutsia gigantea. The sequence goes on along the minus strand of JAVSCE010006868.1, from coordinate 106,726 downwards.
AAGGATGATCTTCCCAGTATGTGGTGGTTTCTGGAATCATTTCTGGAATGCTGTAATTCTTGAAATCATAGTGCTCGTGCCATATGCTTTCATTTATGAAAATACTTCAACAAGGTCAAAGTCCCTTAACCTACCAGTCTTGCACCCACTCATCAAATATTTATTACATTTCCAATGTGTCAGGCAACTGGGACACAGCAAACACTAAGACATGCCCCTGACTCCAGGACACTTAAAATATAGGATATGGAGGCAAATAAAAACACTGGTACAACAACTTCAGGTCTCTTAGGTGCTGGCTACCTGTGTGGCCTATTAAATAGGAATAGGCCAAACAGCTAGCCAAGTTCTAGGAAATGCTAGAATTTAAGAATTGGTAGTCTGATTGATAGAGGGCAGGTTATAATCAAGTCCTAACTTATCCCAGTTATTGCACTATTAGGTTTGTTTTGAAGAATAAATGCAATAAACCATATAAAGCTGTATAGTATTTGCCATATGCTAAATGCCCAACCAAATGCTAACTGACATTATTGTTATTTTAGCTATTGTCACCCAATCACACCATGTCTATCCTCACATAGAAGATACGACATGATCACAGAGTAAGCATTCTCTGGCCTTACAGGCTTCAGTTAGGTCCTGACTGGCATACTAAAAATGCGTGTGACCTTTATCAGGGTACTTAATCCCTTCACATCTTAGTTTCTAAAAAAATGCAGATTATAGTGGTCGCTCTCAATAGAAGTAACCTGAAGGGAATAGTGACGTTTTCTGTCTTGTTCTTTGCTATAACCTCAGCTAATAGACCTCTGCCTACCACAGTGTAGGGGCTCAATAAATTTTGGTGAATGAATGAGTGAAAAACTCCTAGAATTATTCTAAGGTTTAAATGAGATAATAAACATAAAGTGCCTAGGAAAATGCCTGCTGTGGTTTAAGTGTCAATTAATATTAACTTGATCTTATTTCTGTTACTACCATTATTTTGGTTATTTTCAATATACCACTTCCTTCATGAAGCCCTCACTGATTATCTCAACAAGACATGATCTCTTGATATTCTGGATGTTTAAATGTATGTGCTTGGACTTGTCTTATGACACAGTTTCTTTCATGAGCTGTAAATTTTCACAATTTACATCCTCTGGGGATGGAAACTTTTGGGGCGGTAGGCATTGCTTACGCATCTCTATGGATAACACAAAACTTTGGCAAGCTGCTGCTCTGACAACACAGTCTTTAGTTCTCAATTATGCTTCTATATTTTTGTGCTAAAGTTTCATTTGTTCCTTAAGTCAGATATACAAGGTCAGCAGAGAGACAAAGACCAAGTCAGGTCTGCGGTGTCCTGGCTTTTCAGGGAAGACATTAGACAGCGTACCCGCCACAATCCTCCCTTCTCAAGTGGCCTTCATCCGCCAGGCGTCTGATGGAGGAATGAAGGGGTGAATGGGAGATGCAGTACGCTTCCTTCCTTGGCTCTGATGACTTCAGGTGAACACAGAAGTCTCTCCTGAAGCAGATGCTGTTCAATGGAAGGATGGAAAAAACGGCTCTTTCAAGTACCAGCTGTGCACAGAGCTTTAGAGATTCAGGCAGCATTTTCAGATAGTCTGTGGGTGGATAGAGGCTATGACATGACACAGGAGAGGTAGGTCTAAGTGAGAGGTCTTCAGATATGGGAGAGAGCTCATTCCCTTCGGATGGGGTTGGGGTAAGGTGGCAATACCGCCTTGTTTAATGTCTGTACACCATTTGAAAATGAATAGCTTAGTAAGTATTTCCCAAAGGAATGGTTCCCCCAAGGGGAAGGATGCTGTGGTGGAAAGCAAAACCCAACAAAGTGAGTGTTTTGGGGCAAGCCAGACAGTGGTTCTAATCCTGCTCTTCCTGCTCTGGAAAGATTGCTGCACTTTCTGACTCCCAGCAGCAGCATGGATGTGGTAGTGATGTTATCAGAGTTTACTGTGTCCTTCTGGGCACATAGGAGACCGCACGTTGTCCTTTTGGAGTTTGGTTGAGCCATTGAATAACTTTGGACAATGGACTTTGAGCAGAAGTGACACAAATTACTTCCAGCCTAAAGAAGTGAAAAGCCACTGTGCATTTAATTCTTCCATCTCTTTTTCCTATAAGCAGCCTGCAAGAGGCCTTGTGTTCAGAGGTGGAGCCATAAGATGAAAATATCCTGGACACTTACCACTGTATAGAGGACACTTACTCAAGAAAGTTACCCTATTAGCTTATCTACATTTTCTTATTCATCTCTCAACACAGAAAAACAAATCATAGTGCATGGCACATTGTAGGCACTAATTGAGTTTCAGAGAATGATAATAGGGAAATGGTTTGGAGTAAGAGAAGTGTAGGAACATTTGAATCCATGTAGGTGTCTAGTTACACCGTGTGAAAGGCTAACCCATATCTGACACTATTACTTTTATTCAGTATCATGACTTCGGTCATCTGAAAGCACCTGGAACAAAAGTTATGCTCAATAAAGCTTTGCTGAATGAAAGCGGCCTGGGAGTCTGAGGCGAATTACTTCATGTTCCAGACGAAATGCTGCTATTGTGTGGAATATGTTGGTTGGATTTGGCTGACTAGATCTGGGCAGTAATTCCTTAATTTGTCTGGTGCTTTAAAGCTGGCAACTCAATTTCAGAGACATCATTTGCATTTTCTCATTTAGAGTGACATTATATTGACTGTGTTCTCTACTAAAACCTTCATTCTTATAAAGCAAGACAGGTCGGCCCTCCCTTCTAAAGTAGCATTATTTGACAAAGAACTGTGTTTTGATAGAAAGTGAGGCAATAGTGTATACAGAGCTGGTACTCTTGTTTTATAGTTTGTACTCTGCTCAGAGGTGATAGTATCTGTTGGTCAAGCTCTGTGCCCTGGCTCAAGGATGTGCTTGCCAAGGAAAGCATGCTTTTTTCTTTACATGGATACATCTGGTTGCATCTGGTCAGTGGGGGGATATGTTTTCTAATTGTTTGCCCAAAGTGAGTTAGTATCAGCTTGTGGTAACATATGTAGGTATGTTGTTTTGGTAACCGGCCTTCCAAAATGGCTCTGGATGATGTCAATCTCCTTATAACCATGCCCTTCCCGTGATCATAGACTGGACCTAGTGACTTACTTTAAATAAATAGAATATGCCAAAGGTGACGGACTACCGTTTCATATATTCAGTTACAAAAGGCTGTGACTTTCATCTTGCTAGCACTCTTCGCTGTGGCTGGTTCTACTTCTCTTGCCCTGTTGCTCGTGTTGGAGAAGCCAGCTTCCACATGGAGAGGCCAAAGTGACAGGAAACTGAAGGTGGCCTCTGACTAACAGCCAGTGAGGAGCTGCATCCCTTTTTAAGTCCAATAGCCCCTGAGAAATAAACCCCACCAACAACTAATGAGAGAGTTTGGAAGTGTATATTCCTTTGGTTGAGCCTTGAAATGAATGAAATCCTGGCTGACACTTGATTCCAGTCTTTTGAGAGACCCTGAGCTGATTGACCCATGCCTGAACTTTGACATACAGCGACTCTGAGATGTGTGTTGTTTGTGGTGCTTAGTTCTAGAGTAATGTGTTATGCAGCAATGGACAAGTGATACACATTGTGCCTCTCTGACTGCTCACCTATTCTTTCCTCTTCAAATGTTGCTTAGGTTGCAGGTTTACCCCTATGTATCAGCTCTTATATCCAGGGGCTTTAGTGCCACTGCTGATAGATGGCCCGTGGGCTCCCCAGGCTGACTCAGGGCAGCAGTCTCTGTGTCCCAAGTCATCATTCCCACACGGTAGATCCCAAATGGCTTTACTGAAAGGACCACACACATAGAAACTAGACTGATTAAAATCTGTACTGAAGTACGGAATTTCCAAAAAGAGGTACAAACTTCCAGTTATAAGATTAAGTTAGTCATGGGGATGAAATTACACCTTAGTGAGTATAGTCAATACTGTTGTAGTATCTTTGTATGGTGACAGATGGTAACTACACTTACTGTGGTGAACGTTTCTTAATGTATGTAATTGTCAAACCACTATGGTGTACACCTGAAGCCAATATTGTAGATCAACTCTATTTCAATAAAAAATAAAGTAAAATAAAACCTGAACTGAAGTATGTATAAACCTAGTCAGATGGCTGTCCTTAGTGGTACTTGGATGAACTCAGTTGGGACATGGTTCAAACCAGTAAAAACATTGAGTTAAACTGAACTGCACATCCTGTTGATTAAGAGCTTACCACATGGAGAGGAAAGATGACAGGATTTGGGTCAGCCGTCCAGGCTTTATGATCATTAAGTAATTAAACGGTTGGGGGTAGGCAGTACAATATGACATAGTTGGGCATTCACTCAGTCCAAGGATACCGGCAGAACTTTAAAAGAAGTCAGCCCTGGAGGAAACCCTTGTGACTTTTTTATAACAACAAATACAAGATTTATGATTTCTAGAGGTGATTTCATGTTATAGCATTCTTAGAAAGATACAGATGGATGTTAGGAGCAAAAATTTTAGGGACAGAATGTCTCAATCAAACCTAGCTCCATCTCTAATTAACTGTGTGGCACTGGGCAAGTGAGTCTTAATTTTTTACCTTAGTTTTCTCATCTTTCAAAAAATATATATCAACTCACAGATCCTAACTCATGAGGTTGCAGTATGGATTATGACAGCTCCAGGGATATTGAATGGAGAAGTAGGTAAGTTTAGTGGTTGTGCACACAGATCGTGGAGCCAGACTACCAGGATTTGAAGGTCAGTTCCACTATTTATTAGATGTTTGCTAGCAAGATAACCTTGCACATTGTTAAATATCTGTGTGCTTCAGTTTATTGCCTGTAAAATAGGATGATAATAATTGTACCCATGAAGTTAGGAAGTAGTGAGAATTGAGTTTGTTTAAAAAAATATATGGATTGAGCTTCTGTTATAATCCAACCATCAGTGTATGCCAAAAAACAAAGAATCACTGCCTTGGTATTTACCTTCTGCTAGAGTGAGAGAGGAAACAAACATTTTAGGAAGGGAAGATGATTAACACCATCCAAGGAGCAGAAAAGGATTGGAGATGCTGGAAAAAAGGAGAAGAGTTGGGAGTTTCAGGTAGGGGGTGGCATGTTGTACTAGCAATTGATAGGGTGTTCAGAGTTGGCCTCATTAACCTGGTGTCGGGTGGGGGAGTATGAGCAGGACAGGAAAGAGGTTAGGGGGCTATCCATGCAGAGATCTGAGGAGAAGGCTCCCAGGCAAAAGGCCCAGATAGACTAAAGCCCTGATCTGGGAGCATACTTGGCACATCTGAGGAACAGCAAGAATCCACTGTGGCTGGAACAGACTAGGAGCTGAGGAGAGAAATAGAAAGTGGGATGAAACAACTAATCAGGGTTTCTAATATTGAAGAGCCTCGTGGGCAACTGTTAGGATTTTTGGCTTCAAGTCTGAGTAAAGTGAGGATTGTGAGCAGAGAAGTGACATGATCTAATTTATGCTATAAAATCACTCTGGCTGCTGTGTTGAGATTAGAAGCAGAGAGGCAAGTGTAGAAATGGGGAATCATTTGTAGCAGACAAAGTACTGAACATTCCTTGGAATTTCCCAGGATCCTTCCAGCGAACTTCACCATGTGACTGAACTCTGGCCAGTGCAGTGTGACCAGGTAATTATGTCACTTCCTGCAGAGGCCCTGAGGCCCCATGCATCATAGAGCCATCAAATGGAAGAGGGCTGGGGTTTCTGTAGTACAGCCAAGAGAGGAGTAACCCAGGAGAATCACCAGATCAGGGACATGGGCTTTGAACTTTGCATGAGATAAATATCGACTTTTATTGTGTTAGGCTACCCATATTTGAGGATTGTTTTTTTAACAGCAGTTAACCTATTTGATCAATACAACCTGTTAGAAATGTACTGTCAGTAACTCAGAAAGAAATGATGCTGTCTCACATCAGTGCGGTAGCAAGGCAAGTGGTTGAGAAAGTAGAGCCTTCTGGTTTGGCTTTGGGATATAAAAGAAAGAAAAGTTTCAAATGTGACTAATATTTTTACTTGAACAATTGCAAGAGTGGAGTTCCCAGCTGAAATGGGGAATTACATATACAGTAATTTGGGTGGATGGTCAAGAGTTTATTTTTTGAGTTTGAGATAATTATTAGACATCTAATGAGGAAGCAGTTGAATATATGGGTTGAATCTGAGAGAAAGATCTGAGCTGGAGACTTAAACTTGGGGCACATAGATGGCATTTAATGTTATGGGATTGGATATGATCACTAAGGGTTTAAGTATAAATAAAGAATTAAAATAAGAATTGCATTTTCTGCTACTTCAAAAATAAGATGTCAAGGAGAAGAGCAGAAGCTCAGGAAGAAGACAAAAGGTATGAACAGTGAGAGAGGGGGAACACAAGGGAGTGTGCTGACTTGGTAACCAAGAAAGCCTATCAAAGCGAAGAAAGTGATCAGTTGTATTGAAAATGAAGATAAAAGGAGGAAAGAAAGCTATTCACTGAAATGATTATTTTGGAGGCCATTGTTGACCTTCATAGACCTTTTCAATGGAGGTGTGGGAGTCAAAGAATTGATTAGAATGGGCTTAACAGAAAAATGTGAAGAGAGAATTTAGAGATGGTAATTCCAAGAAATCTTTTTCAGGGAGTTTTATTGCAAATGAGAGTGAAGAAATGAGGGAACTTCTGTATGTTGTTTGTGGGCACGTAAATTGTTGCAGCCAATAAGAAAAACAGTGTGGAGGATCCTCAAAAAATTCAGACAGAACCACCATGTGATACAGCAATCCCACTTCTTATCCAAAGGAATTGAAATCAGGCTCTTGAAGAGGTATCTTCTCTCCCGTGTTTATTGTGCATTGTTCACAGTAGCCAAGACAAGCAAACAACCAAAATGTCTATTGATGATGAATGGATAAAGAAAAGGTGGTGTATATACACAAGGGATTATTATTTAGCCTTAAAAATGAAGGAAATCTTGTCATTTGGGACAACACAGATGAACCTGCAGGACATGATGCCAAGTGAAATAAGCCAGAGAGAAGGACAAGTGCTATATGACACCACTTAAGTGAGGAATCTAAAATAGTTAAACTCATAGAAACAGAGTGTTAGCTTCTAGGGGCTGGCGGGAGTGGGGAATAAGGAGATATTAGTTAAAAATACTAAAGTTTCAGTTTTACAAGATGAGTAAGTGCTAGAGACCTACTGTACCACAAAAAACTTATAGTTAACAAGACTGTATTGTACACTTAAAAACTTTCTAAGAGAGTAGATCTTATGTTAAGTGTTCTTATCCCAAAAAATAATGATAAAGAGGGCGGGAAGAAATTTTTGGAAGTGATGAATATGTTTATGGCATTGATTATGGAGATGATTTCACCACAAGTATATTTATCTCCAAACTCATCGAGTTGTATATACTAAATAGGTACAGCTTTTAGTATATGTCAGTCATACCTCAATAAAGTGATTTAACCAAAGAAGTTTTGGGAGTTCTTTCAAATTGTTGCATGAGCAGCATTTCATTTGATTTTATTGTGTGTAATATTCTGTTATATGATTATGCCGCAGTGCATTTATAGACATTTGGGTTGTTGCCAGTTTTTGTCTGCGATGAGCATATCTCCTTAGAGAATTCTTGAGGGAATTGTGCAGTTCTCTTTGTGGGCAGATGCCTTTCTTTCTCTGGGGGTAAATACTTGGAGTAGAAATGCTAAATCATAAGGTAGTTGTGTACAACTTTATAAGAAATTGCCAAACAGTTCTTCAAAGTTGAGGAACCATTTTACACTCCCAGACACCTTATAGTATTTTTTCCTTTATAAAAACTGCCTTTTAAAAACTTGCACATTATACTTAATTGGTGGCATATTAGCAATAAAAGTGGTTCTTTTATACTGTTCTTGTATCAAGTAAATATACTGAACTCTTGTATTCATAATATGAGTTTACACATCACTTCTTTTGGATTTTTCTGTCTGTTGGTTAATTCCTATCAGGCACAAACATGCTGTCATGCTAAAATATTCTCATACAACCAGTCTCTCTCCTCAGAGAGTTTATAATTTTGCATATAGGGGCAGAGTGTGATATTATTTCTCACTAAATATCCATATGTTCTTCCACATTTCCAACCCTCCACTTGGATGGTATCAATGTCACTAATTCTTGCCAGTTCTTAACCTCTTTGAGAATGACTCTGGCATCTTCAAGGTCTTGGTTTCTCCCCTTCGCCCCCACTCCCACTTTCCACTGAGATTTCTCTTATGCATTCAGCTGGAAGCAAAGGATTCTGAATAGCAGAGTTGATTATAGGAGCATCTTGGGTCCCTCATGGTCCTTTAGATAAGAGCGCTGCTATAGGGCCACCCAGGCCACACTGGATGGTGATTTAAGTGAGAAATATAGCTTTGTTATGCTCCTGAAATTTGGGAGTGTATTTGTTCTTAAAGCCGAACTTAGCCTATTTCAAAAAGAAGTTAATTACAAAACAATTGCTGCTACTTTAAGATTAAGCTCTGGGTGCCAAGAAAACACAGACGAGGATACCTGATCCAGCTGTAGAAGTTTGAGAATGCTTTCTAGAGGAATTAAAGGCTAAACTGATATGGAAAAAACTAACAGGCATGATGTGTCCTAGCCCAGCTCCCAGCACTTTGTCATTCAAACATGCTTCCTGAATCAATCAATAAGCTCTATCAACTAACAGAAGAGAGATGTGTTACTGAGCATGTCTGCAAAGAGTCTCTGATTAATCTAATCCTTGAAAGTATGACTGTGGGTAAAATTGTAATATTTCCAGAATATCTAGCCTGGCTTTAGTGCAACTGCATATCAACAGGTATTCCTCAGGGGTGGAGAAAATTTCATCTCCATATCAATGGGTAATTACCTGGGCAACTGAGCTTATCTGAACTTGAGACGTTAGGGGAAGGTCTTGCTTGCTTCTGCCTGAGAAGGAAAGAGACAGCCCCAAGACTGCAGTTTGTAAGTAATAAACAGGTCTTAAACTTTATTTCTCCCTTTGACTGATTTCAGTTTTAGAGGTATTTTGCCGCAGGATTTCCTCTCCCTGGAGGTACAATGACATTCTGTTTGGGCTAGTGTTAGAGGCTTGTACTTTTTGGAAGACACCTCCATGTGTTCCCATTGTGAATTAATGACCAGAACTGAAAACCTGTCTTCTTGCTGCCTCACACCACAGTATTGACATAGTGCAATGCACTGTCTTCTTCTCTTGCTGTTTATGTTCCTGTAGCCTGACAGCTCTTACGTTCCATGAGCAATTCTGTGAGGCTTTTCAAAGAGGAAGCTGGAGCCCAGAGAAGGTAATTATAAGCAAAACCAGGAGATAGAACAGAAGATTTGCTTTTCTCTGGAAGTCTCACAAGGCCAAACAGGCTGGTGGTGGTAAGGGTCGGGTGGGGGAGGCAGGGAGATAGAGGGAGACTGAGAGCAAATTGGCTCAGTGACAGTAGTGACCTAACCATTCATAAGTAAATCTGTGGTTACCTGGGGGTAAACACTGAAAGGAAATAGCTGCAGGGCAAGGAATGGTTTCATTTTGGATAGAAAACACTGGAAAGAAATCTTAACATGCTTGCTATCTTCAATCTTAGTACAATGGTAGAACCTGGTCATCTCAGTAAGACACTAAAGGTCAATTATACAAACTTGCCAGTTCTCCCACAGAGATAAAGATCTTATTAAAAAGAAGCCCCAGAATTTGTTTCTGCCTCTGATGGGACAAAGTGAGTGCTCTTTAATTGCTTTGTATGTTTCCCCCTTGGATGTTAAATACTCATATAATCTAGCAAAAGGCGTTTTCTTTTGTTTTTTTCCTGGTGAGAAGTGCTCTCTATCTAAGCACTGACAGATAGTGTTAGGTTCTGCAAGGTTGCCATGGTAAGAGTTCATCTGCTTTCCCCCACCCGCCATCTTTCCATAAATAACAGACTGGAAGAGCACAGAACACTAGTATAGAAAAGATGTCTGGGGTTAGAGTAATTACTTAGAGCTTCACTGTGCTGAGGGTCACCAGGTTTTTTTTTTTTTGGTATTATGAATGTACAATTACATGAACAACATTATAGTTACTAGACACCCCTTATTATCAACTCCCCAACACATACCCCATTACAGTCACTGTCCATCAGCGTGGTAAGATGCTATAGAATCACTGCTTGTCTTCTCTGTGTTATACTGCCTTCCCGGTATCCCCCCGCTGCATTATGTGTGCTAATCGTAATACTCCTTTTCCCCCCTTATCCCTCCCTTCCCACCATCTTCCCCAGTCCCTTTCCCTTTGGTAACTGTTAGTCCGTTCTTGGGTTCTGTGAGTCTGCTGCTGTTTGTTCCTTCAGTTTTTGCTTTGTTCTTATACTCCACAGATGAGTGAAATCATTCAATACTTGTCTTTCACTGCCTGGCTTATTTCACTGAGCATAATACCCTATAGCTCCATCCGTGTTGCAAATGGTAGGATTTGTTTTCTTCTTATGACTGAATAATATTCCATTGTGTATATGTACCACCTCTTCTTTATCCATTTATCTACTAATAGACACTTAGGTTGCTTCCATTTCTTGGCTACTGTAAATAGTGCTGTGATAAACATAGGGGTGCATCTGTCTTTTTCAAATTGGGCTGCTGCATTCTTAGGGTAAATTCCTAGGAGTGGAATTCCTGGGTCAAATGGTATTTCTATTTTGAGTTTTTGAGGAACCTCCAAACTGCTTTCTACAATGGTTGAACTAATTTACATTCCCACCAGCAGCGTAGGAGGGTTCCCTTTTCTCCACATCCTCACCAACATTTGTTGTTGTTTGTCTTTTGGATGTTGGCCGTCCTAACTGGTGTGAGGTGATATCTCATTGTGGTTTTAATTTGCATTTCTCTGATAATTAGTGATGTGGAGCATCTTTTCATGTGCCTGTTGGCCATCTGAATTTCTTCTTTGGAGAAGTGTCTGTTTAGCTACTCTGCCCATTTTTTAATTGGCTTATTTACTTTTTGTTTGTTGAGGTGAATGAGCTCTTTATATAATTTGGATGTCAACCCCTTATCAGATATGTTATTTATGAATATATTCTCCCAAACTGTAGGATGTCTTTTTGTTCTGAAGGTGTTCTTTGCTGTACAGAAGCTTTTTAGTTTGATATAGTCCCACTTGTTCATTTTTGCTTTTGTTTCCCTTGCCCAGAGAGATATGTTCATGAAGAAGTTGCTCATGTTTATATTCAAGAGATTTTTGCCTATGTTTTTTTCTAAGAGTTTTATGGTTTCATGACTCACATTCAGGTCTTTGATCCATTTTGACTTTACTTTTGTGTATGGGGTTATACAATGATCCAATTTCATTCTTTTACATGTAGACGCCCAGTTTTGCCAAAACCAGCTGTTGAAGAGGCTGTCATTTCCCCATTGTATAACCATGGCTCCTTTATCATATATTAATTGACCATATATGCTTGGGTTTATATCTGGGCTCTCTAGTCTGTTCCATTGGTCTATGCATCTGTTCTTGTGCCAGTACCAAATTGCCTTGATTACTGTGGCTTTGTAGTAGAGCTTGAAGTCAGGGAGCATAATTCCCCCCACTTTATTCTTCCTTCTCAGATTACTTTCGCTATTCGGGGTCTTTTGTGGTTCCATATGAATTTTAGAACTATTTGCTCTAGTTCATTGAAGAATGCTGTAGGTATTTTGATAGGGATTGCATTGAATCTGTAGAATGCTTTAGGCAAGATGGCCATTTTGACAGTATTAATTCTTCCTATCCATGACGGGATGTGTTTCCATTTATTGGTATCTTTTCTGTCATGAGTGTCTTGCAGTTTTCAGAGTATAGGTTTTTCACTTCCTTGGTTAGGTTTATTCCTAGGTATTTTATTATTTTTGATGCAATTGTGAATGGAATTGTTTTTCTGATTTCTCTTTTTGCTAGTTCATCGTTAGTGTATAGGAATGCAACAGATTTCGTGTATTAATTTTGTATCCCACAAATTTACTGAATTCAGACATTAGATATAGGAGTTTTGGAGTGGATTCTTTAGGGTTTTTTATGTACAATATCATGTCATCTGCAAACAGGGACCGTTTGACTTCTTCTTTACCAATCTGGATGCCTTTTATTTCTTTGTGTTGTCTGATTGCCGTGGCTAGGACCTCTAGAACTATGTTGAATAAAAGTGGGGAGAATGGGCATCCTTGTCTTGTTCCTGATCTTAAAGGAAAACTTTCAGCTTCTCACTGTTAAGTATAATGTTGGCTATGGGTTTGTCATATATAGCCTTTATTATGTTGATATACTTGCCCTCTATACCCATTTTGTTGAGAGTTTTTATCATGAATGGATGTAGAACTTTGTCGAATGCTTTTTCAGCATCTATGGAGATGATCATGTGGTTTTTTTCCTTCTTTTTGTTGATGTAGTGGATGATGTTGATGGATTTTCAAATGTTGTACCATCCTTGCATCCCTGAGAAAAATCCCACTTGATCCTGATAGATGATCTTTTTGATGTATTTTTGAATTCGGTTTGCTAATATCCTGTTGAGTATTTTTGCATCTATGTTCATCCGGGATATTGTTCTGTAATTTTCTTTTTTTGTGGTGTCTTTGCCTGGTTTTGGTATTAGAGTGATGTTTGCCTCATACAATGAGTTTAGTAGTATTCCCTCCTCTTCTAATTTTTGGAGAACTTTAAGGAGGATGGGTTTTAGGTCTTCACTAAGTGTTTGATAAAATTCATCAGTGAAACCATCTGGTCCAGGCATTTTGTTCTTAGGTAGTTTTTTGATTACCAGTTCAATTTCTTTGCTGGTAATTGGCCTATTCAGATTTTCTGTTTCTTCCTGGGTCAGCTTTGGAAGGTTGTATTTTTCTAGAAAGTTGTCCATTTCTTCTTGGTTATTCAGTTTGTTACTATATAGTTTTTCATAGTATTCTCTCATGATTCTTTTTATTTCTTTGGTGTCCCTAGTGATTTTTCCTTTCTCATTTCTGATTCTGCTTATGTGTGTAGACTCTCTTTTTTTCTTGATAAGTCTGGTTAGGGGTTTATCTATTTTCTTTATTTTCTTGAAGAACCAGCTCCTGCTTTCATTGACTCCTACTATTGTTTTATTCTTCTCAATTTTATTTATTTCTGCTCTTATCTTTATTATGTCCCTCCTTCTACTGAACTTGGGCCTCATTTGTTCTTCCTTTTCTAGTTTCATTAATAGTGAGTTTAGACTGTTTATTTGGGATTTTTGTTCTGTCCTGAGGTAGGCCTGTATTGCAATATATTTCCCTCTTGGCACGGCCTTTGCTGCATTCCACAAATTTTGCAGCGTTGAATTATTGTTGTCATTTGTCTCCGTATATTGCTTGATCTCTGTTTTTATTTGGTCATTGATCTATTGATTATTTAGGAACATGTTATTAAGCCTCCATGTGTTTGTGGGCTTTTTCATTTTCTCTGAGTAATTTATTTCTAGCTTCATACCTTTGTGATCTGAGAAGCTGGTTGGTATAATTTCAATCTTTTTGAATTTACTGAGGCTCTTTTTGTGGCCCAGTTTATGATCTATTCTTAAAAATGTTCCATGTGCACTTGGGAAGAATGTGTATCCTGTTGCTTTTGGATGGAGTGTTTTGTAGATGTCCATTAGGTCCATCTTTTCTAATATGTTGTTCAGTGCCTCTGTCTCTTTATTTATTTTTAGTCTGGTTGATCTGTCCTTTGGAGTGAGTGGTGTGTTGAAGTCTCCCAAAATGAATGCATTGTATTCTGTTTCCCCCTTTAATTCTGTTAATATTTGTTTCACACATATAGGTGATCCTGTGTTGGGTGCACAGATATTTATAATAGTTATATCCTCTTGTTGGACTGACCCCTTTATCATTATGTAATGTTCTTATTTGTCTCTTGTTACTTTCTTTGTTTTGAAGTCTATTTTTTCTGGTACATGTACTGAAACTCCTGCTTTTTTCTCCCTATTAGTTGCATGAAATATCTTTTTCCATCTTTCACTTTTAGTCTGTGCATGTCTTTTGGTTTGAAGTGAGTCTCTTGTAGGCAGCATATAGATGGGTCTTGTTATTTTATCCATTCACTGACTCTACGTCTTTTGATTGGTGAATTCAGATCATTTACATTTAGGGTGATTATCAATAGGTATGTACTTATTGCCTTTACAGGCTTTAGATTTGTGGTTACCAAAGGTTCAAGTGTAGTTACCTTACTATCTAACAGTCTAATTTAACTCACTTCATATGCTATTAGAAACACAACCTAAAGGTTCTTTTTTCCCTCCTCCTTTTTCTTCCTTCTCCATTCTTTGTATGTTGTGAATCATAATCTTTACTCTTTGTCTAGCCCTTCTGTGACATTTATTTAGCCTTAGGAATACTTCCATCTATAGGATTCCTCCAAAAGGCACTGTAGAGGTGGTTTGTTGGAGGTAAATTCTCTCAGCTTTTGCTTATCTGAAAATTGTTTAATCCCTTCTTCAGATTTAAATGATAATCTTGCCGGGTAGAGTATTCTTGGTTCAAGGTCCTTCTGCTTCATTGCATTAAATATATCATGCCACTCCCTTCTGGTCTCTAAGATTTCTTTTGAGAAATCTGATGACAGCCTGATGGGTTTTCCTTTGTATGTGGTCTGTTTTCTCTCTCTAAGTCTGTCTTTATCCTTGATCTTTGCCATTTTAATTATTATATGTCTTGTTGTCTTCCTTGGGTCCCTTGTGTTGGGAGATCTGTGCACGTCCATATCTTGAGAGACTATCTCCTTCCCTAGATTTGGGAAGTTTTCAGCAATTACCTCCTCAAAGACACTTTCTATCCCTTTTTCTCTCTCTTTTTCTGGTACCCCTATTATGTGAATTTTGTTCCATTTGGATTGGTCACACAGTTCTCTCAATATTCTTTCATTCTTAGAGATTCTTTTTTCTCTCTGTGCCTCAGCTTCTTTTTATTCCTCTTCTCTAATTTCTATTCCTTTTACCGTGTCTTCTACTACATCTAATCTGCTTTTAAATCCCTCCATTGTATGCTTCATTTCAGATACAGAATTTCTTAATGATTGAATCTCCAACTTAAATTCGTTCCTGGGTTCTTGAATATTTTTCTGTACCTCCATAAGCATGTTTGTGATTTTTATTTTGAACTCTCTTTTAGAAAGATTGGTGAGTTCAGTTTCATGTGGACCTTTTTCTGGGGTTTGTGAGATTTTGGTCTTAATCATGTTCTTTTGACATTTCATATTTCTGTGTGGTGCCCTGTAGTGCCCAGAAGCTCCAGTCTCTGTAGCTGCTCAGCCCCTAGAGTGAGGTTGGGTGTTGTAGGGCAGTGGAGCTGGTGCCTTGGGGAGGAAAGAGCTGTTTCTTGAATCCCACCTGCAATGCCTGTCTCCCGTATGAGAGCCAGTGGGCCGAGCACACAGGTGTAAGCCTCTGCTCTGCGTCTCTAGCTGTTGTAGGCGGTGCCTCCCTCTGACTGGCCTTATGCCAGTGCAGTGACTGTGGGTTTGCGAGCAGGTACCTGCAGGCCAGGAGGAAGACTTGGCAGGCTGCGTGTCACAGTGTGGGGCCTCGGAGCTGAGTTACCAGCCAGGGGTATGGAGTGCCTGAAGCTCCTCAAAGTTCCCAATTTGCTTGGCAGAGCATGCCCAGATTACCTTGTCCCCCTATTCCTTCTCCCACGCAGAAAGCTCCATGCAAACCCCGCTCCTTCAGCAGCCCTCTCACTGCTAGGAAGCCTGCCAGATTGCTTGCCTTTCCTTAGTCTCAGAGCTGCTGGGTGTAGGTCCCATCCTCCACAAATGGCCGGAATCTGTTTCTCAAGCACTCCGCCTGTCCCAGTTCCCCATCTTCCAGAGCACCACACAGTGTAGATTGCTGCTCACAAAGCAGACCTCCAGGGCTAGGTGTTAAGCAGTTCTAGGCTTCCACCCCCTCCCCGGCTCTGTTTCTCTTCCTCCCATCAGTGAGCTGGGGTGGGGGAAGGGCTTGGGTCCTGCTGAATCAAGGCTTTCATAGGTTACTGTGTTTCGTGAGGTCTGCTCTGTTCATGAGGTTTGTTGCAGTCTGGTGCAGCCTTAATTCCTGTTGCTATTTTAGGGTTAGTTGTATTAACTATATTTTCTCACTATCTGTGGTTTTGGGAGGAGTTCTCTCTCTCACATCTCACGCTGCCATCTTGAATCTTTTTTCTGGGAGTCACCAGGTTTTATTTTAAATATATTTCATACTAAAAGTGCTCCCTCTCTCTCTCCCTGTTTCTGTTTTGGGTAGGTAGGCTGATTTTCAACATTAGGCAGTTCCAAGCATCACTACCAAAGACTGGCAGAGTTCTCTGATTTAGTGAACCAGCAGTGTGGTGCATGTGTGCATGTACAGTTGAATTTCAGTAGTGGCTCCCTCCTTGTAAAGGCCAACTCCGTCTTAATTGTATTAGACTTAGCAATCATCTCATTTTTACCGAGGGGTTTCAAACACAGTCTTTATGTTTCCTCTCTAGGAAGGTTATCACTTTTACACCTACTGAAAATTTGTAACTTATTTTCATGGAATTCTTAAACATTTCTCTCTTTTGGAGCGGACCATTATGAGATGACACGACGACTTTATTTTCCTTCTCCAGACAGGTCAGCCTTTGGTGTTCAGTTTAGTAGATGCTTATTTAGTGCTTATTCTGTGCTCTGGGATTTTCTGAGGAATTAGACATAGGATATGGTCCTTGTGCTCCAGGAGGTCTTATTATTTGCCTTGTTTTTAGAACATTAGTCTTGGGTTTAGGTTTTCTTTGAAGACTGGAGAGATGGGGTTCCAGGGGCATATGCCTAAATGTACTGGTTGAAAGGTACATTGGCTGAGTCCACAGGTCTGGATAACTTGGAAGGAGTGAATGTAACTGGCTCAATTGTCTAAAGGCAGAGCACTGGTAGGAGGGCCACTGTCCTTGCTTATTCAGTCCTCAATAGTTCCTATGGGCCCCACAGCAACCACCAGATGAGGTCCAAGCAACCAGGAGAGGCTTGTGGCCACAGTTATTCTGTCTCTCACCAAGAGGCTTCTGCTACCTTTAAGCCAGAGCAGCTCTGGGGTTTCTGCTCAATGCCCATCCTTTCTTGCTGGGCCCTCAGGACCTAAAGGGAAGTTGTTGAATTGGGATTATAGCATATCCTGACATGACTGTACACTTTGTACATTCAGGGTCTTGGTTAAGCAGGGGCCAACTCCCTATCTAAGCACAGGAAAATGATTAGAGAGCCCTATATCTCAAAATATGGCACACAAGATTGTTACACACTAAACTTTTTAAAAGTTTGATTTTATTTTCATGTAATAGAAAAGAAGTAGCCAGTAGATCAAATGGAACTTAAAGTAAATAGTGCCATGATTAATAATTTTAAGAAAAAGGTGGATGTGTTTAAATAAAAATATTAAGTACAAATGGTCTATCATGTATTTATCAGGGAAAACTAGCTGCTTTAAAAAATAACTCCTGAGTCACAGAGATTTAATTTCATAAGGGTTTTTCATTCATGCCACAATCCAATGTGAGTTCGCATCATAGCTCTGCTCCATATAGTCATGAAAGCGCCAGACTTTTTACACCTAGTTGCTCCAATATCCACTGGGCCTCAGAGTTGTCCACTAGATTATCTGAATATGGTTAGGAGATGTGGTAATAGCGAAAGCCTGGAGGATTGCATAGGAAGTTCTAATAGATCAGGTCTGGGAATGGTAATTATCACACCCACCACATTCCTTTGGCCAGATTTCAGTTATGTGGCCACACAACTTCCAAGGAGATGGGAACTGTGGTCTATGTATGCAAGGTCTAGAAGAGGGAAACAGTTTGGTAAACAACCCATCTCTGGCCCACATCCATATAAAAATTATAATGTATATAAGGTTAAACATGAATTATTGAATGGTGGAATAGGAAAAGACTGATCTCTGGAGGTTTCTGGTTTTGTTTTTCATCATAACACTGATGTTTTTGTAAGTCTTGACACTACCATTTATTAGTGAGGATATCATAAGCACTTTACTCAATTCCTCTGGGGTGAAAAGGCCCCTTGTGTGGAGTGAGGAACTCTGTCTCAAGGGTTTGGGGAAGAATGATAGGAGGTCATGCATGTTTAGCATCATGCATAATATTTGGAATGATGCAGATGTTCACCATGTGTTAATTCCCTTTCCCTTACATCCCTTTCCCCTTCAGCTCTCGCTCTAAAAATTTGGGAGAGGCCTGTCACGAGACAACCTCGCCTCATCAGTAAGTGAAGTGATAGCATACTTCTTTTCCCTCCCCCACCCCAGGGAGGAGGGTGTCTCTATTTTATTGGCATGCTTTCAATTTCAATAGCATATTTTACATTATGCATAGATTCTAAGAATTTTTGAACTCATCAGCTGTGCTTATTTTTTAAAAATATTTACAAGCTAATCACATTTGGTCTAGCTAGATTAAACCAAAAGGAATTAAATTATGTTTCATAATAAAACCTTGCCTACAGGGGCCCCAAATAACCTTTCTGGTGAGTCAGGAAACCTTGTTTGTAGTGATGTATATTTGGTTGGTGCTTTCTATGCTGGCCTATCCTTTGACATTTAGTTAGGACAGTGATGAGACATAAGGTCTCATAAAGGAGGAAATTGTCCTATAATTTTACCTTCAACCTGTGGCAAGAATTTCTGAAGCCATTTCAGGTTTATAGGGTTAAATTTTATGTTTGTTTGCACATTTTCTTATTTATCCACAGTCATCCAATTCCCTTAATCTATTGGGAAATTCCTACTGTAATTTGTAAGGATCTCAACCTAAATTAGATTTTAAAACTAATGAAACTTAACAAATTTATAACAGTAACCAAATACTATTCTCCCCTCAATGAGCACTGGAAAATTCCATTTTATTATGAATGAGGAAAGTCTGTGAACAATGGGTGGGAAGTGAATCATAATACAAGTACCAATAACTCATGCCTTATGTTTTCCCTATTGAAACGTCTGCTGGGGAATTTGTTCTCTAAGACAGAAAAATCTCATGGGTAACAGTGGGATATAGTCAGATGAAGCTCCCCCAAGATTTCTGGTGATCAGTTAAAAATTTCTGGTGGACTGAGGAATCACCAAAATGTATCAGTGGTAATAATAAAGCCTGTCATTTATTTGGCACTTATTGTGTGCTAGACCCTGTAGGAGGGCTTCACAGCTGGTGGAGGTAAATTTTCAACTGCAGCTGGGTGATCCCAAAACTTCTTACTCCTCTACTACCTGACTCCGGACACAGGGCAAGACAAAGGACCACTAGTTCTTTGGAATCACAATGTTTGGAATCACAGAGGGTTCCTCAACTGTGTTCCTCTCACTTCCTGTGAGACTGTAGGAAATCAAGACATCTTTCCAGGCTTTCTTTTTCTCATTTCTCCAACGAGAGTTAAAAGCACTCAGAAAAGTAATAGTTTTCGTCTCTGTGTAGGTTGTTATGTGAAGTACAGGTTCATTTGGGGCTTTAGAGAAACTGAATGACTGAATGGTCTCTACAAATTGATCTTTTGGTTCAGCTAAATCTCCTCTGCCATAATGAACCAGGGTAAATGTCAGTGAGGTTGAATGCCACTTGGAATCCATTACATTTCAATCCGTGAGTTCCCAATTGATTTAACAATGTTTATTGAGCACCTACAGTGGACAAAAACTCATTCCAATTATTTCATAATAGCCACAAATATAAATAAGCTATGGTATTGGTCAGCGGGAGATTCTTGATTGCAGGTAATGGGAACATCACCACCACCACCATCGTCATCATCATCATTAGAAACGGATTGGCTTCTCTAACTGAAAGTCAAGCCATGGCCATCCAAGTGGTCAATGATGCCATCAGGATTTGGTTTCTCTTCATCTCTCAGCCCTGCTTTCCTCTGAGTTGGGTGTACTTATAGGTATGTTCTTGTAGCTCTTGACTTATGGTCTTCTAGTTTAACTGCTACCATAACAACTCCAGTGTAAAAGGAATTTCCTTTCTGAATAATCATGCACTGATCCCAGGTGTCAGTCTCATCAGCCTGAATTGGGTCATCCCTAAAGTGAGGTGGGTGCCATACTTTCTTTGACCTGAACTACATGCTCTTGTACTCACTTTATGGCCAAGGAGTATCACCTTCAGCTACACCAGAAGAGGTGTAAAAAAGAAATTGTTCCGTAAAGGGGCATGAATTGAAGCAGAAAACTAGCTGTCCAGGTGGAAAATCCAGCATGAGCGTGCTGGTTAATTTTATTTGTCAACTTGACTAAACTAAGGGATGCCCAGTGAGTTGGTAAAACATTATTTCTGTGTATGTCTGTGAGGGTGTTTCTAGAAGAGATTAGCATTTGAATCTGTAGACTGATTAAAAAACGATCATCCTCACCAATGCAGGTGGCCATCATTAATCCATTAAGGGTTCAAATAGAAGAAAAAGGTAGAGGAAAGGAGAATTTGCTGTCTCAGCTGGGACATTCCATCTTCTCCTGCTCCTGATTCTTGGACCTTTAGACTCAAACTGAATCAAACTACTGAGTTTCCTAGTTCTCCAGCTTGCAGATGGTGGATCATGGGACTTCTCAGCCTCTATAATCTGTGAGTCAATTCCTGTAATAAATCTCCTCCTATTGATTTTGTTTCTCTGGAGAACCCTGACTAATACAATGAGCCATACCATAGATATAGGAAATGTAGTTGATTGGAAGCACAGATTGCTTAAAGAAGTTCAGTGGATGATAGGGTGGAGTCATGTAGTGGAGTGTTTTGAGTAGGGAACAAAGAACTTGAACTTTATTTTCTAGGCAATGAGAAGCCTCTGATCACTTCTGGGAAAGGACATATGAAGTAAGATATTCCCCCCTACCTGAGGAGTCCCTTTCTTACCTTAATTCCAGTATAAGATAGAGTGTTTGGCACATAGCTTAGTATAGTCTTATTATATATTTGTTGAAGGAACATTTAGTATAAAATGTCTAATGGTTGTTGACACTTGCTGAATGCTTCTGTATATCAAACACTATGATAAGTGCTTTTTAGGTATCTCATGGCTTATTGTGGAAACCATGTAAGGGATGTGTTGTGCATATTCTGTTTTTATAGATGAGGATTGTGGCACATACAAATACAAAGATCAGGTGGTAGAACAAGGACTTAAACTAAGGTTTCATGCATTCAAGTCACAAACTCACACATCACATCAGCTTGACTGTATAATTTGTGTAACATCTGGATGAATGTAAAGAGCTTTCTATGTATACACTGTCTTATTCAGGCCTCATTATATTCTCATGAAGTGGTTGATACTGTTATTTCCATTTTATGGCTGACAAAATGAAATTGAGAAAGAATTAACTCAGCCAGAATCACAGAGCCAAAACAAGTTGAGGTGCTTGACTTGTATTTGGCAACTCTGCATCCAAAATCCATTCACTATCACCGGTACCAGTTAGCTTCCCCAGCAGCTGCCAAGCCAGAAAGTGAGCCTGGTGGGGAAGGTATCTGTTGGTTTGTGAGTGTGTGTGCCAAAGCTAACATTCAGAGATTCTAATCTTCCAACAAAAAGTTAAGTGTGCATAGTACTTGTTTCAACTCTTTCAATTAATATAAAATGCGAGCCATGTAGGCTAAAATGAAAAGGTCATTGGAGTGTAAGCTCATGATTTTACTTGAAGTGTTCCTGCTCAAACTTCATGAAAAGGAGCTCAGTTAACTTTCTTTGTATTGTTTTTCTCTTTCATATGCATATCCACAAATTCTCTGCACTGGAGAATCTTGTACACTCCACTGGGAATCGAGTATGAACTGGCTGATTCCATGAGAATGCTAACTCTTCCACCGGGGGTGCTTGACAAGATGAACTGGCTTGTAAACCACTTGGAATTTTGTAACTTGAACTTTGATGCAACATATGACATATTCAAAATATCTCTTAAGATTAAGCCCCTGCACATATTTGGAATGGAGATGTTGACCTATTTTTATCTTATTTGGCTCTGAAAGTCAAAAGGAAACGAGAATCTGTTTTTGCACTTGGTGGGTATGCTGGTAGGATGGCATGCAGTGAGGTGATAACAATGACAATTATAATGATAAAAAATACTAACATCAGTTGAAGGCTTATTAGTCTCCAGGCACACACCAAGCAGGGTGTATGGAAATCTGCCTGTTAGCATGGAGACTTGGCTTACTTTTGTCTTTACGTCAAATAGACCTCTTTTCTAGGAGACAGGACTTTGTTGGGTCTTTTAATTTTCTTCACATAAGACAAACCCACATCTGTTGTTCTTGGCGAGTACCCCACTGACAATGGAATTATCCAAATGCATTTGATGGCATTATTGTCCATTCATTTGGTAATTTGCATTGGATACATATTTTGTGTCTCTGAAAATTGTGCAGGGTATTTTTCCCCTAAGTTTTGGGTTAAATTTCTCCATGCTTACACATTGCTTTTGCTTTAGGAAAATATTTGTATGTTTTCTTGTGTAAGCATTTGCTCTCAGGAAATGGAGAGTGGAGGGCAGACCACACATAAGAGATGTGTTGGCTTGGTTTTCTCCTCACAGCACTGGAGGAAAGATTGGGAAAAAGAATTGTGATCAGCTTGGGGTAGCACAGTATAATCCTGGCAGGGCCCCTGAGTCTGACATACAGAGCTGGCTAACCTTAAACAGGCATTTCTTAGGAATGGACTGTCAGGTCATATTGACGGCCCAGACATTGGATCAGATCACATCTTGTGGGTGGGGTTGGAATTTCCAGGGATGGGAAAGGATACTGATGCTGCCAATAGTTGTAGGAAGAGATTAGTCCCAGGCCAGGGTATAAGGTAGGAATAAAGGGTAGAGAGGTAGAGATTAATATATTCTTCTTTATTCTCTTTTTCTCTGGGGTCAGTAGGGCAAGGATACTTGGTGATCAGGTGTGTCTAGAGTTGAATTTATGGAGATGGACATTGATTCTAGGTGGGGTGGTTGTAGGGAACTAAGCAAGAAGTCAGGCACAGACTGGTTTGAGTAGCCACTTCTACTTAGAAAGTAGCTGCTTCTAGGTAGCCACAAAGGAAATAAGTTAGAGCAGATCAGTGACTCTCCTGTAGACCAGGGTGGGCTAAGTCCCCAATAGAGGACAGCTGTCCCTGCAAGAGAGAACATTTGACAAATCAATTGGTGGCAGAGGTTGCAGCTTGCTAGCAAGGTGAAGAGGGTGGAACAGAATAATAACAGGATATAGACACACATTTTTTACATTCATTGAATACGTACTGTGTTTCATTCACTGCTAAGCCACAGCTTCAATTACAGACAACTCTGTGAGTTGCTCATGCTCTGATAGGCAGTGGGGACCTGGGACTAAATATGGGAACAGCAGATTTCCATGTGCCTTCTCACCAAGGAAGAGCTACCAATTATTGGAAGTGCAGTTTCACATACTGTTGAACTGTTGGTTCTTCTCCTGCTTCCTTTATATTTCTATCTCTGGACATGAGCTTACAGTTGAATTCATACATGTTAAATGTGGGTCTGGATACTCTACTTGGTGCTATCTTATTTCATCTTTATTATAATCTTCCAAAGTAGGGGGATAGCAGCTATTATTTTCCTCACATTGTACTAGAAAAACAGGATAGTGAGGTTGAGAAACTTGCCCAAAGTCGTATGCAGTTAAGTTGGGTACCTGGCACTTAGGCCCAGGGAAGAGAGAAGAAAGGGTAACAAACATGAAGAGAACAAGCCCTTATGCCACTTTGCCATCTCCCCTCCCAAAGGAACTATTATAAAACCTCCCAGTTGGTTTTACAGTCTAAATTCTCTCATCCATTCTCTACCATTTGTTCTTCCCTATCTTGCCCACCCTCCACTGTGGACTATTTGTATACTCCCAAATTCATGTGTCAGCCTGTTCTCCAGTGTAATGGAATTAGGTCTCTGGGAGGTGGTGAAGTCGTGACGGGGTAGCCTGCATAAACGGGATCAGTGTCCTTATGAGGGAGACCCCAGAGAGCCCCCTTGGCCTTTCACTGTGTGAAGACTTAGTGAGAAGACAGCCACCTATGAATCAGGAAGAGTGCCTTCACCAGACACTAAATCTGCTGACCCCTTAAAATTTTTTTTTAATTGAGGTACATACAATAAAATACACAAATCTTGGTGTATAGCTCAATGAACTTTGACATGGAACACACTCATGTAACCATCACCTGGATCAAAATGACAAGCATTCTCACTAATTTTTTCCTCTTTGCCTATTTCAACCATCCTCCCCTCCCCTATGGCAACCACCAGTCTGTTCTCTGTGTCTAGAGTCTATTTAGGTTTTGTTTGTTCATTTGTTTTGTTTTTTAGAGTCCACCTATAAGTGAAAAATCATGTTGTATTTTTTCTCTCTCTGCCTTATTTTATATAGCATAATACCCTCTGGGTCCATCCATGTTGTCGCAAATTCTGCCAGTACCTTGATCTTGGATTCCCAGGCTGAAGAACTGTGAGAAATACATTTCCGCTGTTTATAAGCCACCCACTCTGTGGTTCTTTGCTGTAGCAGTTGGAACAGCCTCCAAACGGCTCCCAGTTCATTTTGGATTTCTTATTTACCTAAAACATAATAGTCCCTTTCACTTCTTTTTGCCTTTGCAACTCCTCTCCTTTTTGTCTAGGGTATCTTTTTTTCTCCATATAAAAAAGGTTGGTGAAAAGCACCTTCTCTCTTAAAAATCAGGTCAACATCAGTCTTCCAGGAGAGAGTTTAGCTAGTGCTTAAAAGCATGGCCCCTGGATCTGCCACTTGGTGTCTATGGGATTCACTAATTGTTACTTAGTGTTCTAATCTCTTAAAGGAGCCAGTGGAACTAACTACATCATAGGATTATTGGAAGTATTAAATATAAAGGGCTTTTCAAAGATCCTGACAGAGAGTGAGTGCTGAATAGATGTTACCCTAGTTCTCCATGAAGACACCTATGACTCTCCAAGAACAATTAACTGCCTTCTCAGATTTTTAGAGTAAATATTGTTCATGTGTCTAGTATAAAATTTATTCTGTTTGTGGGTAAAATTGCAGTATTTCCAGAATCTCTCTCCTGGCTTTAGTGCATCTCCATATCAACAGGTGTTTCCAAGGGGTGGAGAGAAGTAGTCCATCTCCGTATCAATGGGTAATTACATGGGCGAGGGAGGGCTTATCTGGAGTGTAGAGGTTGGGGGGAATTTTTGCTTGTTTCTGCTGCAGCAGGAGGCAGCTGGAGAGAGAGATGCTGGACGATTCCTTGTAAGCAATAAACGGGTTTTAAACTTTATTTCTCCCTTTGACTGATTTTGGTTTCAAAGGCATTTTGCCCCAGGATTTCCTCCTTCCTGGATTTACACTGTTATCTTGTAATTATCTGTTTAAATATCTCTTTTTGTACTACCCTATCTCCTGCCCCTTTATATATTTCCTATCAATAATGGTGCAAACTCTACTTCTGTGAACTCTAGGTTATCGCAGTTGGGCTTAGAAAAAATCCTAGAAAGCAGACCTCAGGAATCTGTTTTGGAGTTGAATAACTTATGGTCTGATGACAACAGAGGACCCATATTAGTAGTAACTAGTTGGATAATAACCCCTAGCATGCAGTGGCTTTATAATTACTGATATTTTCAACTATGACCAATTGGGATGTGATGAAAAGAGTAAGTAAAACATTATTTTATGCAAAAGCTCTACTGAGGAAACAGTTTGGGGAAAGTGATAATTATGGGGATAGTAGAGTGGATTAACTACATCGCCATCCTTGGCAAAAGAAAATGATGAACCCAGAGCAGTTAACTGCCAACTTGTTGCAGGCTTTGAAAGTCACAGGGGCTTTGTGGCTACTTCAAAGAGCAATGATACCTGTTACAGTTATGGAACAGAATGTAGAAAATCAGGTGGTAAAGCTGCAGAGCAAACCAAATGGCCAGCCTGGTTCCTTTGTTAGAACCTTGATAGAAAAAGAGGAGGAGCCTGAGGAGTGGCCAGGGGACATTTGAGTGTATGAATCTGAGGGTTTGAACCCTTGAGTTCCCTTGAATGTCCAGCACAGGTGGAAGCAGCCGCCTTCCTGTTGCCAAAGGAAAGCAGTGTCTCCTTGCCTGGAGAGCAAGGGAAGCTCTATCCTGGGACAGGCCTCACAGTGCTACCCTGTTCTCCTCAAGATCTGCCTCCATCATTCCTCCGTTCCTCCAGGCCAATATCTGGGTCATATCTTAGCACTCACTTCCTGAGTAGAGAGGTACTATCTGGGCCCCAGGGAAAAGTAGCTTCACTCCATGGGAATTTTAGAAGATGACTAATATGTGCTGGGAAGAACTGGTTACACATTTATATGGATGGAATTAGAGGGTATTAGAGCAGGCAGAGTAGACTATAAGCCTGGATAGGGGAGAATGCTTTTCTCATTACTCTGGATTCATGTTCTGGAAAAGACACCTGAGATTTTTGGACAGGCACCTTGACGTTTGGGTAGAAAGATGAACTACAGTGAATGGAGTGGTGCCAGAACCTTTTGGAAGGTGCAGCTCCAAGGAATAGATCAGAAGGCTGGGTAGGTGGGAATGTTTGAGGGGCCTTATTATGTAAGACATTGAGACTGTGTTTCCCTGGAGAGCCCAGGAGACGCTCCCTTCACTGAGGGACTAGGAGGCGCTGGTGAGGAGTGCACTGGCTTTCTCAATAGCTTAGTGGTGGCTGCTTTATGTAAGCTTGGTCTGGCAGTGGGAGATGCTGCCATGAAACTCAGCTCTCTCACATATAAATGATGAATTTGGGGAATGGCAGACACCATGTGGCAGCATCTAAACACCAGTTGCAAGATAGAAATAATGATCAGAATTGGCATCAAACCTAGGGTGGCAAATGGGGTGTCTTGTCCAGCAGAGACAGGGGTGATAATTATTAAATTATGACATTCCTTGTACTGGGGAGAGATATAGAGAGAGAGCTACTGAGATTGCGTTACTGAGTTAGAGAGAAATGAGAAATCAATTGAGATGTTTCTCAACTTGTTATCCCAAAGAAGATTGAGAGCCAGTGGGCAGAGGCTGTTGTCAGTTGGGAAATCATGGTTTCCAAATCTGTATCAGTTCACAGACCCAGAACCTACTAACAGAAGGAGATGCTAGATCTCCTTGATGAAAACTTCTGAAAAAAATAGTTTATATAGTAAATAAACCTCTGGTCCTTTCCTAAAAATGACCTATAGCCATTTGGCAAGGTAACTGTGCACCGGGGAAAGAAAGAATGCTCAGGCCTTTTTTCAGCTCTTAGGTAAAGGGTTTGAGTGGGAATTGATACTAGGCGTCCTCCAGCAGGGGTGGGGGCCAATGGAAGCAGGGCGATTAATGGAGTCTGGGGCCAAGTCTTTCTTATTTGTATGGTTAGTGTCCAGGACCCGACTGGGATAGGTAGACTTAGCATCTGGTGGAATGGTCACATTGGTTCTCCAAACTGTGGCATAAAAGACTGTTAATTTAAAAAAGACTGATTGGAAGCCCCTGAAACTGATCTCCCTAAACCCTGGCCAAGATAGCTGATCAGATCAATGCTGCCGATGTTAAAGGTTCAAAGGCTACAGATGTGGTTTCATCAGTGCCCCTTTTACCAGTATGGGCTCTGCCGCCCCCAGATGGATAGTACAGGATTACAAGAGGCTACCAAGAGTTTAACTAGGTGGCATTATAATTACAACTGCTGGCTGGATATGACATCTTACTGGAGCAGATCATAATGATTTCCAGCGCTGGAATGCCTATATTAGGTTGGCGAATGTCTCTTTTTGACCTGATAAGTGGGAGGGGATAAAAACCATTTCAGTTCCACAGGGCAGAACAGCACTGATCATTCACCGTCTTGCCCCAGGGCTGCGTGAATTCTCCTGCACCTGTCATGTCGTTGCTTGCAGTGTTAGACGTTCATGCTGTCCACTGTGTTGGTGATATCACACTACCAACTTGTCTGTCATAAGCTCACTGTATTGGTGATATCACACTACCAACTTGTCTGTCATAAGCTCACTGTGTTGGTGATATCACACTACCAACTTGTCTGTCATAAGCTCACTGTGTTGGTGATATCACACTACCAACTTGTCTGTCATAAGCTCACTGTGTTGGTGATATCACACTACCAACTTGTCTGTCATAAGCTCACTGTGTTGGTGATATCACACTACCAACTTGTCTGTCATAAGCTCACTGTATTGGTGATATCACACTACCAACTTGTCTGTCATAAGCTCACTGTATTGGTGATATCACACTACCAACTTGTCTGTCATAAGCTGAGTATGATCAAATACACCAAGTCACATAAAGTTGGATGGGCAAAGCAGCAATTGTGTGATGGGAGTGCTGTGTTTGGGTTTGGGCTTAGGCAGATCCAGAAGACATATGTAAACCTCAGGACCAGGAAGCCTGGACACACTGCCATGTAATGATGTGTGGTTACCTAGACTTTCTGAATACACATCTGTGGTTTGCTGGGGACACATATTTCCTAAGACCAACTAAAGAAGGAGGAAAGGACCCAGGCTGGTTGGCCTGATACGTAAGTGACAGCTGAAAATGGACTTCTGCTCTATTATAGCACCACTTAGGGGTGACACTATTCAACAAAGAATCTGTTGTAAAGAGTAAATCCTTTTTGGGGGGGGCAGAACTTTGCACACCTTATCATCAGCTTGGTGTGGAAGGGGAAGCAGCCTGAGGTACAGGTATATATATACTTATTCCCGGGCAGTGGCACGTGGAATGGCAGGAAGGAACATGATTAGAAAATCAGCTGGTGGAAAAAAGCATGTGGACCTATTGTCAGGGGCCAAAGCATGAGGATCATTTTATCTCCTGTAAACGCCCACCACAGAGGGTCTGTCCTGAAGGAACTTCCAGGGCCCGGGGAGACGGGATAATTTGACCTGTGATGTTAGAGGGCCTCCAGTCTCGGCCACCCTGCTGCTGCTCACTGCAGGCTCAAGGCAACTGGCAACACTGTTACGCAATGGTTTTCTAAACTGCCAACATGTTTCTCTTCATTTTACCAGTTTCTTTCTGACTAAACACACTTTAACCATATTCAGTCTTTTGTTGCGGAAAGTGTGACTTTTAAATTAAAAGAAAATTGACTACATGTTTCTTCTTTAAGATCTAAGGGAAAGGAGACAAACCACAGATACCTGTCAGTATGATTCATCCTTTCTGTGAAATACTCTTAACTATGTAAAAGAAAGATCAGTCTGCGTGGATAGAGAAAGATCTCCAAGATTTAAAGGGATAAAATAAGAAAAAAGAAAAAATCTTCAGAATACTGTGAAGAGTAAGATCTCTATAGGATAAACAAAAAGTGAATATATGACTATACATGCACATTAAATGATTTAATTGTTTAATTGACTTAATATTTTTATAAAGTGCTTCAAATGTGCCTGGCTAATAGTAGATGCCCTATAAATGCTAGCTGATATTACATGCACCATAATGTATTATACTTGTGTTTTAAATTGTGCATTATTTCTTATTAGTGTAGTGGTAATGTTTGTGGAGAGGGAGATGGGGGTGGGTCAGAAATTAGTACCTTTCATTTTGTGCCGTTGATTGGTTTTTTCAAATTAGATCCACATGTTACACTTTTCCTCTTTGTTAATCCTTAAAGACATTAGTGCTTGTTTTGGCAACACGTTTATCAGCTACTTCTTATTTCCTTCTTGATACTTCTTTACATAAACATTTACAGATACACTTGAGTAATAACAACATGAAAAAAATGTTAATTAAGAGAGGGAGAAATTATCCTGAAGGTGAAATGGATGTGCTAAGGAGGAAAATTGTGCATTTGTGCATCTGATAGATCAAGTTCTGCCCATTTATTATCATCGGAACTTGAGTCAGTTCAGTTAACTTTTCTTGACATTGCTTTTCACAGCTATAAAATGGAAATAATGACATCAGCTACTGTGAGGATTTAATGAGACAGTCCTCTCAGTACACCAGGAAAAAAAAAAATATATGTGTGAGCAAGAGCTAGTTTCCTCTGTAATAAAATTGTGTGTGTGAGAGAAACAGGATGAGATGAGAGAAACAGTGTTTCGCATACATGGATTTGTAAGCAGGCTGCACGGTAGATTTATTGCTAAGAAAATGTGACATATAAGTTTGAGGTCACCAAAAAAAAGAAAATGTGAACATAAACATCTCTTTCCTGTTTCTTTGTTGGAAAGTCAGATAAAGAGAAAAGAGAAGAAATTTAAAGTCCAGGGACACATTTTAAGCCCATGATTTGCCTAAAATTATAGTTCTATTCTGCTTTCCTACTCCTGTGGAAGCACCTTTCTCCAAGTCCTTAGGTGATTTTGTGCCAAAGTCATTGGCTCACTAGGTCGCCCCTTATCCTGCACCCACATCCCTCCAAATAAGCTGGACGGAATAAACAGAGTGCTCTAACCGCACAGCTTGCCATCTTGTTTGCATATCTCCAAGTCAGAGAAGAGGACACAAAAAGATGTTTTCCTGAGTTAATTGGCAGTGCATGCTCTTGCTGAACCGCTGAGTCTGGAAGTCTTGTAATGCTATGATAATACTGCCCCTAAGTGGGCAAATGTAGAAAATCTCTTCCAAATCCTTTAGTGCCTGCAAACCCTTCCACAAAGGACCAAAGCAATGGGCCCCTGAAGACTTTTACAGCTGGGTTGGTTTCATAGGGGAAACCACTGTGACTGTTTAGCTAAAACCCTTAATTAAGTCTTGCATAGGAGTGCTAGGTGTATTTGATTTTAGAGTTAGCTGCTAATTCTCCCAATAGTGTGACTGTAGTTTTTAAAGCACTTGTACTTGGAGGTTCTGCTCTGGAAAGGAAGGGTGAAAATCCCCTCGCCTCCCTATTTCATGGGGTTGGGGAAATAGAGTAATACGGGCTTTAAATGCTTTGAAATTCTAGATGTGATGGCATCATAAGATGTATGGGAGCAAAGGGGAATATGTTAGCAAACACACAGGAATGGGCTGAACTAGGTTTTTAAGTTTCGTAGGTCCAAACTTTTCCTGTTCTAAAGCAATACTGTGACTAGTATCCCCAAATATTCATTTTAAACTGGATTATCATATGAACTGTTAGTTGTAAAATTGCTCTATAAAATATAAGTGCAATACTAAGCTGACAAAATCATTAAATATTTGAATGGTGAGAAGTACCCCTGGTTCCAGCTTGCTCACTAATGTTTAAGTTAAAATTGGACAAGCCAGGTATTCAGGTCTAAGGGCTTCCATTTTCTCATTTCTCATATACAGATAATGGTTTTTCTTTGCTTATTTCCTTGTGAATGTTATTGACATGAGCCTTTTGGGTAGAAGTTATGAAGACTGTATGTGGAGGCTATCAATTGCTTTTCCTTTCATTCCAGGAACAAGTATTTCTTTCCTCTTATTAACTTGTAATAGGGTCATTCACAGATCACAGATCCACTTCAAAGTAAACAAATAATCTCTGCACATTTAGGCCTCATTTACTATAAATTACCAGGGAGCCAGGAGTTAGAATCACCCATAGACCGGAAGCATATAAAGTTGAATTTCTTTAGCTAGAGAACACAGTATTAGTTTCTGTGATGCTCTACCTGTGGGTCAGGTCAGTCTGACTGTGCTTTATCAGAATGTATTTGCTGGATAACTTAGATTAAAAGAGTAAATAATTTACAAAGAAAACTCTGTCCTCCCTCCAACATTAGAAATAAGAACATGTTCTGTTTTCCCTTAGCCCATTCTTCCATTAAAAGAGTGTTTCACATCAGAAAATGCAGTTCTTTTCCAACTGGCATTACAGGGGTCAGACTACATTAAACAGAACCTTCCTTGACTCTAGTGTAATGAACAGCCAACCCACCTGTACACATCTCACAGCTCCTTTCAGAGTGGAGGGTCAGCACAGAAGCTGGACATCTGTGTTCTCTCAGGTCCTTGAGAGCAGCTTGGCTTCAAGGGAATTGAGAAAACATTTACACACACACACACACACACACACACACACACACACACACAGTATTTCTGGGAGAATTTACCAAGACTTTAAGAGAGTTTAGCTCTGGAGAATGAGAATGTGAGTGGATAGTTGTGGAGGATTGAGCACTTCCATGTCTGTTTTTCAGGTTAATTATGTTTTTCTTACTATGAACATGGGAATACATAGCACTTCTGTATTAAAAAAGATTCCATGAACATATTAAAAAGAATGATAGAGGTCTGTATGTACAGACGGTCTAACCATTCCAAAGTATTTTCAATGAAAAATGGAAGTAGCAGAATAATATTCATAGTGATATTTATATTATATATAATACATGTACATATACATTTAGAAGGTCATGAAAGTCTATAATCACATAGTTAAAAATTTCTTTCTATAAGGGTTTCATGTGAAGAAAACATATACTTTAAACTTTTTCTTCTGTAGTCCCATTTTTTTTTGGATTTTTATACCAAACATGCATCTGTGGATTACTTGTATAATTGAAAAAATTTTTTTGTACAAATCAGTCAGACTGGGTTGTCATTTCATGGCTGATGAAATACACCCATACATCCTGCACTTCTCTGATGTTCTCTGTCTGTAGGCTGCGCCTTTCTCCATTTTCTGTTCATCGCAGGCTGGCTGGGGGCCTCCATTGTGCTCCCAGAGCATTCGGCTCTTACTGCTACCTGAGAACTTTTGACACTGCAGGTTAACTACTTATTAGTTACCTAACCTAAGAAGGCCATAAACTATTTAGGATTATATTTCTGTGTTTCAAGCATAGTTTCTGACATGTAATATGTTCTGAAATCAGTTTATTAAGTGTATGGTTAAATGGAAAAAAGGAGGGAAGGAAAAAAGGAAGGAAGGGGAGGGAAGGAAAGGAGGAAGGAAGGAAGGGAGGTAGAGAGGGAGAGAGGATGACAAGAAGGAAAGGAGGATAGGAGATTATCCCTAAGATAGGTGGTCAGATTGGAGTTTAATGGAGAACAAAAATTGTGCCAGTTTTTATTCAGCTCTAAGGAAGAAAAGAGAATTTCAGAGACTACAGAGGCAAGTGTCATTTGGGGACAAGAATTTTTCACCAAGTTTGCCATGTTGTTCTTATAACCACTTAGATATAAACAAGAAATAGCAATTAGAACATATGCATAGGTGAAAAATAAAAGACCCCATTTATAATAATGAAAAATTTATATATGGTAATAAAATTAATAATTGTGTAGGTTCTATGTGAAGAAAACCATGAGAATTTATTATGGGACATGAAAAAGAACTGGAATAAGTAAGAGACAGTCCTTTGTAGTGAATGGGAATATACACGGTTGAAGTGGTGACAATGATCCACAAAAGCCTTTATATAGTTGGTGCAATTAGAGTGAAGCTCCCAACAGAGTTGCTTCCTTCCCTTTCCACCTCTCCTCACCCCTCCTCTTTCCTTCTTTCCCACAGTGGCATGTTTCTGTTCCTTGAACTCCAGGCTCTCCCCAGGCTGAGAAACTTTGCATCTGCCATTCCTTTTGCTGAATTTCTCTTTTCCTACATCTTCAGGTGACTGCCTTTTCCTGTCAACACAGAATCTCAACCCAAATGTCATTATCTCTGAGAAATATCTGAACCACCCAACTTCAGGTAACTTACAAGTCCCTTTCTATTGCATTGCCCTGCTGTCTGTTCTTCATAACACTGTGTTATCTGAAAATACTGTGCTTATATATTTTCATACATATTATCTATCTTTCCCTGTTAAAATGTAAACTCCATGAAAGCAGGGGCATTTTCCAACTTAATTCCACTGCATTCCTCTCCCCTGAAACAATGCCAGGCCCAAGGAGGCACTCCTTTGATTGGTTTTGTTCTTAATGAATGATTGGTTTTCCATTTTAGAGAAGTCTTCCTGGAATAGACTTGTCATATTGAACTATTTTCCTTTAAACATGTCAAAAGATTTATTACACTAGTTTTAATTATTCACATTGTATTAAAACCATTTCTGTATCTTGCTTAGGTATGATTCTCATTTCTACCACGTTTTAGCTGAATGACTTTGGGCAAGTTGCTTAATTTTTCCCAGCCTCAACTTCCTCATCTGTAATTCGGAGATAATGAGAGTACCAATCTGATAGGTTTTTGTGAATAGTCAATGAATTAATAGATAACAGCAGCCTAAAACATTGTCTGGCATATAGTAAACTGTCAACAAGTGTTATCATCTTTTATTAACTGTATGTTACATGTTTTTTCATATGTAAAGTCCTGGCACAGAAGCTCCTTTACTTAAGAACATCCAGTTTCTTAAAGGCTCTGCATAAATTATTTGTTTATAAGCCCAAAATGCCACTCTCAAAGGACTAATGTGGATGCATTTGTGTGAAGTTTAGTGTCACAAGGAAACTGTGCAGGTTGATGGTACTGGTTCTGATGATCCCATTTGCATAGGTAATACTTATAATTTTCTCACTAGTTTATTACTGGTTAAATCTTTTTATTTACTATCAAAATTTCAGGATGTGTCCTTTAAGCATTCTTACTGGATTTTTAAAACACAAGCCTGCTAATGGGATCTAAAGAGGAATTGATGTTTTTCTTTGGCAAATAACTATTAGAATCTCTTCAGTTAGCCAATATTTACTGCATACTTACCTTGTCCCAGGCATTATTGTAATGTTGGGGAGTAGCATGATGAACAGGGCAGATTGGTCCCTGCACCCTTACAATTTACACTTACGTGCTTACAGAAGGGCTTGTATTGAAAAATTTAAATAGAAAGTTATGCATTTTCAGATGGAGTTTGGCCCTTTAAAGACTGCAGCTCACTGCACATTAGGATTGTTTCCTCTTTAGGAAAATGTCACCCTTGCTTTCAGTATTAGATATAGACAAGCCATATGCTAAGTGGTTTGACATTTCAGTTTGATTTAAACTGATTGACACTGACAGCTTCATGCCAAAGTGTGTTAATTCTTAATCAGAAATAATATCCCCTTGGACCAATGAATGCATTTAGCATTAATTGGCAGTGGCTGCTGCACACTTTCTAAGGGAAGCTGTGCACATGAAGCAAGACTCAAGCAGTTTAGAAGGAAAAGTGTAGTTCTGAAGCAGTCACATCAAAGAGAATTTATTATTCTTTTGTGTAAACTGAATTCTATTCATTGCACACTCATGCCTTCATTCAAATAGTGCTCAAGAGCACCTACTATGCATACTAGGAGCTCTGGGGATGCAGAGACACTGTATCCCAAAAGGAGCTTGTAGTTTGATAGTGGAATCCTACAAGGTAACACAATTAGAATGCAGCATGATCAGTTCCTTTATGATCTACAACATGACACGGTGTTTTCCCTATTGGTATAGCTGAGTTAATTCTGCAGGAAGTAGTTAAATGTTTTGCACCGAAAATAGAAACCAATGTTTCTCTGTATTGAGGGAATCTGTTTTTTAGTTTGGAATTCCAATTCTTTATAAGGACTCTTCCTATCAACATATATTCAAAGGCTCTCTCTCATTGCCACAGGGCTCAAAAATGTGGATTTCATGAAAGAATTCAGCTGTCAGTGGTGCACACTGGAGGCACAGTGAATTCAGGGACAAAGATTGCTGGATATTACACTTCTCCCAATTTCCCAAGCTGGAAATCCGGGTGCCATCCTTGACTAGTCTCTGTCACTCTCTGTGTCCAATTAATCACTGAGTTCTGTCAGTCTTCTCCTATATATCTTTCTAGTCTATTTTAATCAGTCTGGGATGCAGCTTTGACATCAACAACTTTAAAATGCCCTCAAGATTCTAATGCATGGGAAAGTTTTAAAATCACTGGTTTTAAATAGATCAGAGCCTCTGAGGGTGATGCCCAGGCATCAGTATTTTGCTTAAGCTTCACAGATGATATCAGTGTGCCCCCAAGTGTGAGAACCACTGTTACAGAGCAACAAATCTTAAACTTCAGCATACATACACATCACCTAGGGAACTTGTGAAAATGTGGATTCTGATTCAGTAGTTCTGGTGTGGGGCCTGAGATATTGTATTTCTGCAGAGCTTCCATGTCATGCCCATGCTGTTGGTCTGAAGACCACAATGTGAGCAGCAAGAGGCTAATGTCCTGCAAAAGCCTCATAGTTGGCCCACAGGCATTCAAACAACTTTCCCTCATTCATGTGCAATGCTATAGCCAGTGTTACCTTTCTAAAATATATATGCTTGTGCCACTTCTCCACTTAAAACCTATTATCAAATTATTAATGTTGTCCAGCAAGACGTTCTAAACCTTGGGTAATGGTTTGTAAGTCCCTCCAATCTCATGCCTTTGCATAAACTCACTAGTTTGATCTCTAACCACTCCTTCCACTAGACATTCCACCCATGCCTGGAAGTGTAAGTTTTATAACAGCACCATGCTCTCTCTGGCCTGTGGGGCTTATGTACACAGTTCTGTGGAGCATTTTTTTTTTTAGCATATCCTAACAACATTTGTTAAGTTTAGATCTTACCTCTTCTAATGTCTCCCTCCCGCTTCTTTAGTCTGGATCAGGGATACCTTCAATATCTTCATAATTATCCAGCTTATTGTAATTCTTTAGTCACTGGTATGTCTCACTCATGAAGGATAAGGTGTGTCTCCCTTATTCACTCTGATTTCCTAGTAGGATATATAACACATAATAGATGTTTAATAAATATTCATTAAGTAGATAATCAAGTACAATAAATATTTATTAAGTTAATAAAAAAATACCATCAACATTTGCTGAGAGCTACAACTTTGGTAGAAATCAATTAGAAAATACTGTGAGCAAGTGCTTAACATGGATTATGACTTACTAATAAGCCTTTCTACAGAGAGTGTAGCACTTAACCAAGGAAAACACAATATAGGACCCTTAGAAGAGGAGTTGGTCTTCACAGAAAATGAAAAACTCTTCACGCAACCTCCCATCTGCCTCCCCTACCACACACACTCAGTCACTCACTCACTCAGTTAAGGATTATTTCTAATTTCCATGTGTGAAGGAACTAGAAACTGATAACCCACTGGCTGTCTTTCATAATTCCTTGTACATAATATAAAATAAACTTCACATCCAAAATATCATTGCCAAGATCAATGTCAAGGAGCTTTGGCCTTATGTTTTCTTCTTGGTGTTTTATGATTTCAGGTTTTATATTTAAGGCTTTAATACATTTTCAGTTAATTTCTGTGGATGGTGTAAGATGGACTCCAGTTTCATTCTTTTGCATACGGATATCTAGTTTCCCCAACACCATTTATTGAACAGATTACCCTTTCCCCATTATGTCTTAATGAGATCTTGTCAAAGATCATGTGTTTATAGGTTTATTTCTGAGCTCCACATTCTGTTTCATTTGTCTATTCATCTGTTTTTATGCCAGTACTGCACTGTTTTGATTACTATAGCTTGCATAGTCTGAAATCAGGAAGTGTGATGCCCTCCAGCTTGTTCTTTCCAAGAGTGCTTTGAGTGCTTGGCGTCTTTTGTGGTTCCATACAAATTTTAGGGTTATTTTTAGATTTCTGTGAAAAATGCCATTGGAATTTTGATAGGAATTGCATTGAATCTGTAGATTGCTTTGGGTATTATGGACATTTTAACAATATTAATTCTAACCAAAAACATGAGATATCTTTCCATTTACTTGTGTCCTCAATTTTTTTCATCAAAATCTTATAATTTTCAGTGCACAGGTCTTTCACTTTCCTGGTTAAATTTTTTCCTAAGTATTTTATTGTTTTTGATGTTATTGTCAGTGAGTTTTTTAAAAATATCTTTTTCAAGCTGTTTGTTGGTAGTTTGGAAAAATTCAGGCAACAAAACTAAAAATAAACAAGTGGGACTACATCAAATTAAAAAGCTGCGCAGCAAAGGAAACAATGAAAAAAATGAAAAGGCAAGCTATGAAATGGGAAAAATATTTACAAAATCACCTATCCGACAATGAATGGATATAAGGAACTAAATATATAAGGAATAAAAATATATAAGGAACTCATGTAACTTAATTGCAAAAGTAGAATAACCTGTTTAAAAAATGGGCAGTGAACCTGAAGAGACAGTTTTCCAAAGAAGACATACAAATGGCATGAAAATGTGCTCCCCACCACTAATCATCAGGGAAATGCAAATCAAAAACCACATCGAGATATCATCTTACACGTTAGGATGGCTATTAGCAAAAAGATAAAAAATAATAACTGTTGGCAAGGATGTGGAGAAAAAGGAAAAGACAAAAAACCCTTGTACACTGTTGGTGGGAATATAAATTGGTACAGCTGCTATGGAAAACAGTATGGAGGTCCCTCAAAAAATTAAAAATAGAACTATATCTATGATCCAGCCATCCCATTTCTGGGAATATATCCAAAGGATATAAAGTCTGTATCATGAAGAGATATCTCTATCCTCCATCCTCACTGCAGCATTATTCATAATAGCCAAGATAAGGAAACAATGTGTCAGTCAATGGGTGAAGGGATAAAGAAAATGTGGTATTAATATACACAATGGAATATTATTCAGCAGTAAAAAAGAAGGGAATCCTGCCATTTTTGGAACCATGGGTGAATCTGGAGTGCATTGTTAAGTGAAATAAGCCACACGGAGAAAGACACTGTATTTACATTTACATGTGGAATCATAAAAACAAAGCCAAAAATGTCAAACTCATAGAAACAGAATAGAATGGTAGTTGCCAGGGGCTGAAGTGTGGAAGAAATAAATGTTGGTCAAGGGTATAAATTTTCAGTTATAGATGAAAAAGTTCTGAAGATCTAATGGACAGCATGGTGACTAGTACTGTAATGGCATACTTGACATTTGCTGAGAGAGTAGATCTTAAGTGTTCTCACCACACACAAACAAAGGAAACTATGTGTGGTGATAGAAGTGTTAATTAACTTAACTGTGGTGAACATTTTGTAAGACATACCTATATCATATCACATTGTGTACTTTAAAAATATACAATTTGCCAGTTGTATCTCAGTAAAGCTGGAAAAAAAGAATGACACACATAGAGGATAAGGCAAATTTGATAAAAGCATAACAGAGCTCATTTGTTTCATATTTTATTATATCCTTGCAATAAAATAATAAGATTTGAAATAAATCTAAAAAATAATATAACCTTTATATTGTTCTTTTTCTAGAGTTTGGCTTGTAAGAACCTTTTTTTGGTTTTAGACATCATCATAAAACTTTGATTATGAATATAAATCTTACGCAGGGGCTGTCACACACACACATAGTACACACACACACACACACACACACACACACACACACACACATATGCAAAAGAAATGCACATATCTGAATTGGTAGGTTCCCAGTTGGATGGATGTCCATAGTTGGGAAAGCCAGTTTATTAGCTTTTTCTTCTTGAGAAGAACATTTTCTCCAAGCTCTTCTGGCCTCTGGGCTTTGCAGACACTGATTCCTTAGCTGGAATGTCTTGGGGTAAAATATGTCATACCATGATGGAGGTTTTCACCCAAAGGTATGGAAAGTTAAGCTAAATGGACTTCAGAGATCTTTCTTTCTTTCTTCTCATCCACCTGCTAAGGTGTTTATAAAGATACAATGTGATAATTTATGCAAAGAGGTTAGCCACTCTGCCTGGCAGTTATTGCGTATTCAATAAATAATAGCCGGCTTCAAAATTATTAACTATGCTCCAATTTCTGTCCTTCCTCCATGATTCCCTTAAATAAACTCCTCATAGGGAAATGTTGTATAATCAGCTTTAGAAGAATGTGAAGTTGATTATGCAAGTTCAAAAGCAACATTGAAGCTGAAAAGTACAACTGCAATTTGAGATAATGTTTGCTTCATTCAGAGCATGATGAAAGATTCAAATTTGACTCCAAAGCTTTGGGACCTGTGACCTTGAGAAGAAACATCCTTTTAAGAAAAAAAAGTGTATCTTCGGGTTTGACTCAGTAACTACCAAGACAGTCATTAGTTTTGCAGTTTGCACCCTTAGGCATCCTGTGCTGAAAGGAATGCTCAGTTGCTATAGCAGCACCTAGTTTAGGACTGTTTTTATGCAGGTATATGACTTTTTAAAAAATAGTAGTATAGTGGCAATGTGTTAAATGTCACTTTGAAACTCCACTTTGAAGCTCATTTTGAGTCTGGAGTAAAATTTAGGTGTAATTAGTCTAGCAGTCAAGGAATCTATATGTGGATTTTAGAAAAGATTTGTTGATATAAAAACAGATTTTTTTTCTTTTAAAAACCTGGTTACAACAGCTATTTATAGTGACAAGCGCACAAAGAGTAGGGGATAATTTATTGTCCAAACAGAAATTTTTTTCAGGATTTTAGAAAGGGAGAAAAAAAAATCCAAGGAACAACATGATATGGCAGAATGTCAACATTTCTTAGAACTGGAT
The DNA here is from genome assembly GCA_032199065.1 of Smutsia gigantea. NCBI lineage: Eukaryota > Metazoa > Chordata > Mammalia > Pholidota > Manidae > Smutsia > Smutsia gigantea. The sequence continues at coordinate 66,242 of JAVSCE010006868.1, read as the reverse complement.
CAAACTTTGACAGCATCTTCAAATATCTCAGGAAGAGTGTGAGACTGTATACTTTAAGCTATCCAGAAATGAGATTCTCATTTATTTTGAGCCCCTTCCCATAATACCACAGAAAATTAGAAAAGTTTATGGGCATGGCTATGACTAATGAACAAAGGATTATCACAGGTTTTTGGAAGACAGAAACTACACCAGTCTCTCTGGTGTAGTTCGCAGCACCTCTTGCTGATGCTTAGGGATTACTAACAGGACAAGTAGGGCTGAAATTGGCATGATAAACTAAGGATCCATTAATGGGAAAATTGCACCAATGTGGCAACATCATTTTCTCCCATGCCCTGAAAACTGGTGGTGTTAACTTGGACAAAAGCTGGGCCACTGACATTACTTTCCTTTTCAAGGTGGATCTGTGAAGACACTAAAGTTCTGAACTGTCACTCACCAGGAATACTGAAATTATCAGTTGGTTTCTAATTAGAAACAGTAACATATCACCAAATGTTTTTTCAGGTATCTTTGAGTCTTTGGGAAGATAGCATATTATTTGGTGAAAAGAGGATGTTAGTGTCAGATTGCCAGCTTTCAAGTTCATCAGTTGTATTACCTGGGACAAGGTAAGCACAGATTGGCAGGAAAGATTACCCTAAAGAAGAAGAGCAGGGCACTTTTCTTTAACAAAATTGAAGTATTTGGGGAATACTAACAACTCTAGTGTGAATTTCAGTACTTCGGAATAAAGGTGTCTGGCAGTAGCATTCGTCTAGATCAAGGTAACCTGGTTAGATCCTTTTTCAGCAAAAAGCTGCTTTTGAACTTGCCTGAGAGCCAGTCACTGCCTGTTCTTCCTGCTGAGACTTACCAGTCATTCACACAGCTTCCCTTGATGCACACAGAGCTCCTTATCAGAATTCCCACTCAGGACCTGGCTGCAAGGAGCCCACCTCATATAAAGAAAAGGTAACCCACATGAATTCCAAGTCCTTTATTTTAAATATAGAGACAACCATGAATCATTTCTAGTTAAGAGAACTACAAATGTGAAAGAGAAAGGCCACTACAAGCAGAAAAACTGATCCTGGAAGAAACAGAGATAATTCAGGTAACAGAAAGAAAGTTAATATACCTGGAACCAAGAAGGCATTACATCAATAAAGTAAAAGAAGTATTCTCTAAAAAAGAAAATCAAAAAACAAAACAAAAGAAAAACTAAAAATATGATTGAAAAATTAAAAATTTCTATTCACAAACTGACAAGTAAAGTTGAAGTAATCTTTTAGAATTTAAAACAAAAAGAGGAGACTAGGAAAATATGAGATAATAAAGAAGGAACTTAGGAGAGCAATGCAGGAGGTTCAACTTCTGACTGATTAAACTCTCAGAAACAGAGATCAGAATAAATGGAAAAAAGAACAGTACTAAAGGGTAAAAGATGAAAATTTCTTAATGGTAAGGGAAGGACATACATTTTTCATATTAAAAGAACATACCAAGTATCCAGAACAATGGATGAGGGAAAAAGACACATCTGGAAACATCACTGTAAAATTTCAGAACATTAAGGATAATACAGAGCCTAGAAGCTTCCAGAAACACTTGTCCTAAAATTTTCTGGGAGATTTATAAGTCATCCATTCTGTCTTAGAAAGTTACTTGAAAGTGTACTGTAATAAATTATTATATGCAGAAAGTAAACAAATAAACATACACATACAGATGAAGGCATGCAGGAAATAGTGGATCTATACTAGCAGAGAACTGGTACAGTCTCTACAGTGAACCTGGAGTGGAGAGCACTGAGTATGCATTGCAGAATAAGGAGGGAGATATTCCAAAGGGAATTTTCTAGGAAAAAAAAAACCAAAATAAAACAGTTGAGTCAACATGGATGGTGTGGTTAAGAGACTGATTTATAAAAAGTGATGTAATTAAGGAAAATAATACAAGAATGAAAGAAATTAACTAAAATTGCAAAAAAAAAAAAAGAAAACACCCCACCTAATAACAAAAAGAATGTGAATAGGAAATAAAATGACATGTCTAGTGATTATCAGCATTTTATGGGATACAAGAAAAGAGAATTCATTCACTATGCTGCTAGTAGTGGTTGTTGAGATCCAAGCAATGGCATCATGGAGCAGGAAGACCATGGTGTTAGCACTTATATTCACAGACTTCTTCTTGCTTCCCTCCCTTCTCTACATACTGATTTTTTCACAATTTATTTTAAACATTTATCCAAACCTTATATGTGTGTGGTAACAAATCCACTAATACAGAATATTCTCCATCAGTAGGTCCAAGAACCCAATATAGGATTTATAGAAAAGCAAACATAATCTTAACACAGCATACTTATCAAGCGCTATTCATTGCTGTTCACTTTTTATGATCAATTTATAAACAATGTTTGGAATACTTGAATGAAGCTGCAGAACAAAACGTAGATATACAAGTAAAAGTGTAACCAGGAAAAGGGGGCATGGAAGTAGAAAAACAAAGGGAGTGCTGCTGAAAACCTTCATTTCATATCGTGGAAAACCAAGAGAAACTGTCAAAAGTTTGTGCAACAGAAAATTAAGGTTGATTATCTAATGTTAGAAAAATGATCATTTGAAGAACTTGAAAAATAGTATAAATATTAACTTCGGGGAAGAAGAGGAGGGAAAGAGTGAAAGTGTAGGGAACTTATTCATCATATTATGGAGACATTAGTTGTGGTCCAAAGTTGATAAATCAAGAAATTAGTTGTGGCTCAAAGTTGATAAACATATTACTTAATAGCATGATGGAAAAGAGTAATCAGAAGAGCTAAAAACAAATACTAAAAGATAATACCATTATGTAACTGAACTTGATGTTTGTTGTTGATGGGTGTGCAAAAGGGAGATTTGCTTTTTCTAAAATAAAGCTATTTTGTATTGTTTGATTTGGTATCATGTGCATATATGATTTTGACAAGCACTTAAAAAGATTACAAAATATAAAAATGCAAAGGAAGAAGGAAGGGAAGAAGTGTAATTCTGTGGAGGACTATATTAACACCATACCTTCCACGACCACTATCGCTATCAGTGCTAACGTCTCTACCACCACAGCTACTACCCTTTGGACTTACTGAGGACTTGACCTGTGCTAAGTGTTTTGAATATATTATCTAATTTAATGCCTTTTGTTTTTAGTCTCCTAAAAACAAGGATTGATAAATTCTGATTAATATGTATCCTGATACTAATCTCATTCCTCTATTGTAACTCTTAATTGAGAAATAATAACCGTTTGGACATTTTCTATTAGATATTTAAGTAAACCTGGACATGGAGTATTAAAGAAAATATTCAACAGCAACACAATTTCAGTCTTATTTTAAAAGCTGACATATGAAATTAAATTGGATTTGATCTCAGATGTTAGAGAGCATGCTAATGGTGTATTCTGTAATTCATAGGTCTGACATGGGGTGTGCCTTTTTGGTATGCACCTCAGCTGATCCTGATCGAAATGGTATATGCACCATGCATAGAGAAACATTAGTGGTGGACATATTTGTTCATCTCCTAGGATTCCTTCCACTTGCAAGAGCCTCTGCCCTTAGATTGATGCCTTGCTTAGGCATTAGCTTGAAAATGCTACATGGATGATACTTTTCTTGTGATGTGAATAAAAATTATGCTGGTGATCAGTAAAAGGTAAATAAATTCAATCCAAGTTATTTGACTTCCAGTTTTTATCTCTTCTCACTCAACAGAAGTATTATTTGTATCAGCTTCTTTATGTACAAAAAAATCCCAAGTTTAAAAGAGCTATGTGAATATGAATACAAATATAAAATATATACTATGCTGGTTTGTTTAGAAAACAAAGTAAGCAAACAAAACCTGTTCTAGCCTGAAAGATTGGTTTTCCAATAATAAAGAAAATAGATTATCTCATTAAATGTTCCTTTCTAGTCTGAAAAGAGCATATTCCTACCATCCCCAAAGATGCTAAGCACACAGAAAGATGTTTCTATTTCCTGAGCTAATGGGTTTCCCTTGTTTTCTTATTGCAGTCTGGCAAAATTAAAAAAGAGAAACTGTTTATTCCCTTTTTTGGGACTTTCCAAAAAACCATGTTTCATAAGACTTAATAAACTTCTAAAATTAGGAGTAGTAACCAATGGAACAAATAGTCAGGAAAGACAAGCTTCTATTTTTGCTGATTTTGCATTCTAACAAGTTTGGTTATTTTATTTCTGCTTTATTTATTAAGCAGCTTCTTATCTAGATTTGTAAGAAGGAAGGAAATAAAGTATCTTCAACTAATACTAAATATAATTTTTAAAGTGTCCAAAGTAATTGGTATTTCTAATGAATATCCCCCATGTTAATAAACCTTGGAGTAATGAAAATCTAGTTACCTGTCTTATTTGGCAAACTGCTGGGTCTATGAAGAAGATCATATTGTTCATAATTTTAGTGTCAATTTCACAAGCACACAGTAATTCTGGTCAATAGTAATCCAAGTGATTGGTCAGTCTCGTAGTATTTTGTCCTCATGAATCTAGTCAAAAGGAAATCAAGGAAGTGGGAAGAATGTATTTTTTAAAATTTATGAAAATATTGGCATGATTTCAGTTGCCTAAATAAATATTTGAAATTTTATCATGAAAAAATAAGAAAAATGAGAATATACAAGGTAGATAATATTTTGTTACATATGGTTTTGTTTTTATTACCTTGCATTCAAACCCCAGATTATCATTATTGAAAACAATTTGGAAGGGTCACACAGACTAAATTTCTGCCAAAATCTAGTGGATTTCATCCTCTCTCTTTTCCTTCCTTCCTTCCTCTGTCCCTTTGTTCCTTCCAGGTTGTCAACTAGTTTATAAAAAATTTAAACCTGCTTGATGAGACTATCGTAGTGATTTAAAATGTTCAGTGTAGGGACTTTTATGACACCCTTAGGTGCTTCTTCTTCCTCCATAACCACCATCACTTTCTTTCTTTTTAGTCAATAAGCATCTATACACTTCCTGAGATACCCACTTTCTTTCTTTTTATCTATATTCTCATACAGAATCATCTAGGCAATGTGGCTAGATCCTTTTCCAGCAAAAAACCTTCAGAATCACCAAAAAATCAGGGATATCCAATGTTTGTGTTGACTTTGGCATTTCAACTGTGTCGTTCTCAAACTTGAGAATAATATAATTGATGAGAAGATGTTAACAGACCAAGTTCAAGATAAAACTTTTCTTAAATGGAAAAGGATACTGATTTGCAGTCTTCCAGAGGGAAGTACATACTTTCCAAGTCCCTCAAATTTCCCTACAGAGAAATACAGTGGCTGATAAAGCTACCTAGTTAAAAGGTAATTCCTCAAGGTGTCAGAGTTTGCCTTTGTTGTTCTCATGGCATTCTGTTGCCCACCACCTCTGTCCATCCTTGTCGAAGTGTCCTGGCCACATGGCTATCTTACCATCAGATGCAAATGCCTACTCCACAGCAACCCAGTGCATTCGGAGGATTCTATATACAGTAGTTTCTCAGGAATAGCATTCTCAACAGCTGTGAATTTTTTTATTTGTGTTTGCATTTTGTGCTTGAATTTGGAGTATTATCTTTAATTAATGATGTCTTCGAGGGAAATGTTTTCAATTCCTTGTCTACTTTATGAGTTAGAGTTGCAGACTTCACTCTTCTTCCCTGATATCTGGTTCCCTTCTACTTCTAGGTTTGTTGGAAGATTTATTTGTTCCCTTGCAGCCTGATTAGGAGTAGCTGAATGGTGACTCCTGGCTTATGATATTGGACAAAAGCAACATTTATTACTTTTATAAAGCATTTAAAATTTGGTGTGAAAACTCCGGTTCTCTTTTCTTCCCATTGTTGTGATCAGGGGACTTCCAAATTGGAAGGTACAAATAGAAATTACAATAATTTCTTTTGACTGCCCATATCTAATCTTGACAGTGTCTTCAGACAATGTAATCTTTAGAAAACAATTCTAAACAAAATTATAGGATTATAAAGGAATTGGATTTCCTGTGGAAAACAGTAGAATGCAAAAGTGTGGTGTCTGCTTAACATGGGCCAACTCCCATAGATGAGCATTAACTATTGTGGGAGTTGAAGATTTTAAACTTATTTATTCATTGACTTATTTATTCTCTGTATCAAACCAAGTTAGTGAATCAGAATCTCTAAAGCCATTCTGTAGTTTAACAAATGAGCCATGGTGTCCTACAGTTATAAGATATCATATTTGTCCTTTAAGAAATTCATAAGCCATAATAGTAAAATGATATAAATTATTCCAGAGAGTATCACAAATGAGTAATAGAGCATAAATGTGGCTTGTCCAGCTTTGAAAAAGGAAATTTTTCTTGAGAGGCATATTCCAAAGGGAAGAGCTCATTTTAGTGATTTAAAAGTAACCTGTGAGTTTCTGTTTGAATGTGTCAGCCTAATTTAGCTTAAGACAATTTCCTGTAAGGAATTGATTTTCACAGATCCCTCAGGATGTCCCAAAGGTAGGCTTCAGTGCCCTGATTTTGGGAAAAGTGTAGTAGTATACATAAGGAATGAGGCCAGTGTCTAAGGATTTAAAAAACTGTGTTAAAATTCCGGGAAAAAGATGGCAGTGTGAGAAGTGAGGTAGAAATCTCCTCCAAAAACCACATATAACATGAAAATACAGCAAATACAACTAATCCTGAAAGAGCGACCAGAAAGAAAGCCTTATATCTTTAAGCAACAGATGGCTTACATCTGGGAAAAAGAGAAGACCTCACAGAAGAGGATAAAGTAGCAAAGCCATGATCTGGCGGGACCCAAGCCCTCCCCCCACCCCACCTTTCAGGCAGGAGGGAGAGAAATGGAGCAGGAGAGAGTGGAAGCCTGGGACTGCTAAACAACCACCCCTGGAGATCTGCTGTGAGAGCATGAGCCCATATTACATAGTGCTATGGAGATTAGAGGGGTTGGAAAGCAAAGACAGGTGGAATACTCAGGGAGACTGAGATTCCAGCCACTATGGAGAACAGGTACCCACAACCAGCTGCTCCAGGACAAAAGAAAGGCAGGCACTTTGAACGAGTTCTCAACAGCTAGAGGGCTGCTAAAGGGGCAAGGATTACACAGAGCTTGCTGCTCAGGAGAAAGGACAAGTGGACAACGTCATCCAGGCACACTCTGCCCAGCAGGTTTGGAACTTTCAGGAGCTTCAGGCACTCCACCCCCTGGCTGGCAATGCAGCACTGAGACCCCACACAGAAATAAACAGCCTGCTGCTTTTTTCTCCTGGCCAGCACCAGTTCGCAAACCTGAAGCCTCTGCCATCATGCCAGGCCTGCCAGAGGGGAACCCCACCTATGGCAGCTACAGGGGCATAATGCAGAGGCTGCTACCTGTGTACTCAGCCCACTGGCTCTGACAGTGGAGTCAGGAATTGCAGCCGGGAAGCAGGAAAGAATTCTTTCCTCTTTGAAGGCACTGGCATGGATCGCCTGCAACCCCCGGCATCACTCAAGGTGCTGGGCAGCTCCAGAGAGTAGAGCTTCTGGGCAGTAGGCAGTTCACCAGAGTACACAAAGTTATTATTCCATATTATTCGTTACAAATATGAAGCAGCAAAAGAACCTTGTGCAAACCAAAATCCCTCAAACACCAGAGAGAAGGCTCAGTGAAACTGAAATCACCAATCTTCTTGATAAAAATTTCAAAATAAAAATGATAAATAGTCTCACAGAGCTACAGAAAAATATTCAAGATCTCAGGGATGACTTCAAGAAAGAGATAGAAACTTTGGAAAATACAGAATCTGAAATGAAACACACAATGTAGGGAGTAAAAGCAGATTAGATTAGAAGAAGTAGAGGAGATGGTAAATGGAATAGAAATTAGAGAACAGGACTCTAAAGAAGCTGAGGCACAGAGAGAAAAAAGGATCTCTAGGAATTAAGGAATAATAGGACAACTCTGTGACCAATACAAATGGAATAATATTCATATTATAGGAGTATAAGAAGAAGAAGAGAAAGAAAAAGGGATAGAAAGTCTCTTTGAGGAAATAATTGCTGAAAACTTCACCAATTTGGGGGAGGAAATAGTCTCCCAGGTCACAGAAGTGCAGAGATCTCCCAACACAAGGGACCCAAGGAAGACATCAAGACATATAATAATTAAAATAGCAAAGATCAAGGATAAGGACTGAGTATTAAAAGCAGCCAGAGAGAGAAAAAAAGATCACATACAAAGGAAAACCTATCGGGCTATCATCAGACTTCTCTGCAGAAACCTTACAGGCCAGAAGGGAGTGGCATGATATATTCAATGCAATGAAACAGAAAGGCCTCATATCAAGAATACTCTACCCAACAAGATTATCATTTAATTTGAATCAGGGATTAAATAATTTCCAGATAAGCCAAAGTTGAGGAAATTTACCTCCCACACAATATCTCTACAGTGTATTTTAAAGGAACTGCTATAGATGGAAGTGCTCCTAGGGTTAAATAAAACCAGAATAAAGGAACAAGACCAATTAATTGCTGCACAAATGCAAAATTAAATCAGCTACCCACCAGTCAAGGGATACACAAAGAGTACAGACAGATACACAAAGAGTATAGAATATGACATCTAATATATAAATAATAGAAGAGGAAGAAAAAGAAGGGAGAAAAAAAAGAACCTTTAGACTATGATTGTAATAGCATAATAAATGAATTAAGTTAGACCGAAAGATAGTAAAGAAGCTGCCCGTAAACCTCTGGTAACCACGAATCTAAAGCTACAATGGCAATAAGTACGTATCTATCAATAATCACCCTAAATATAAATTGACTGAATGAACAAATAAAAGACATAGAATTACTAAATGGATAAATAAAAACAAGACCCATCTATATGCTGCCTAAAAGAGACTCACTTCAAACCCAAAGACATACACAGACTAAAAGTGAAGGGATGGAAAAAGGTATTTCATGCAAATAATAGGGAGAAAAAAGGAGGAGTTGCAGTACTTGTATCAGAGAAAATAGACATCAAAACAAAGAAAGTAACAAGAGACAAAGAAGGATATTATGTGATGATAAAGGGGTCAGTCCAACAAGAGGATATAACCATTATAAACATCTATGCATCCAACATAGGAGCACCTAAATATGTAAAACAAATACTAACAGAATTAAAGGGGGGAATAGAATGCAATACATTCATTTTAGGAGACATTAACACATCACTCACTCCAAAGGACAGAGCAACCAGAAAGAAAATAAGTAAGGAGACAGAGAACACTGAAAAACATATTAGAACAGATGGACCTAACAGACATCTACAGAACACTCCACCCAAAAGGAGCAGCATATACATTCTTCTCAAGTGAACATGAAACATTTTCAAGAATAGATCACATACTAGGACACAAAAAGACTTAGTAAATTCTGAGTGGGGAGGGAGGGAGAAGGAGATTGAAGGGAATTATGATTAGTTCACATGGTGTGTGTAGGGAGGGGTTATGGGAAAGACAGTGTAGCACAGAGAAGACAAGTAGTGACTCCCTGGTATCTTACTACACTGATGGACAGTGACTGCAATGGGGTATGGGGTCAACTAGATAATATGGGTTAATGTAGCAACCACGTTGATTTTCTTGTGAAACTTTCACAAGAGTGTATATCAATGATACCTTAATAAAAAAAAGAATAAAATACCTAGGAATAAACCTGACCAAGTAGGTGAAAGACCTATACCCTGAAAACTACAAGACACTCATGAGAGAAATTAAAGAAGATGCCAATAAATGGAACTATATCTCATGCTCACGGATAGGAAGAATTACTATTGTCAAATAGCCATAAAGGAATCTACAGATTCAATGCAATCCCTATCAAAATACCAACAGCATTCTTCAATGAACTAGAACAAATAGTTCTAAAATTGATATGGAACCACAAAAGACCAAAGAAATCCTGAGAAGGAAGAATAAAGCTGGGGGATTACACTCCCCAACTTCAAGCTCTACTACAGAGCCATGGTAATCAAGACAATTTGGTACTGGCACAAGAACAGGCCCATAGATCGATGGAATAGACTAGAGAGCCCAGATATAAACCCACACAATTAATATATGATAAAGAAGCCTTGGGTATACAACAGGGAAATGATAGCTTCTTTAACAACTGATGTTGGCAAAACTGGACAGCTACATTTAAGAGAATGAAACTGGATTACTGTCTAACTCCATACATAAAAATAAACTCAAAATGTATCAAAGACTGGAATGTAAGTCATGAAACCATAAAACTCTTAGAAGAAAATATAGGCAAAAATGTCTTCAATATAAACATGAGCAACTTTTTGCTGAACACATCTCCTTGGGCAAGGGAAACAAAAGCAAAAATGAATAAATGGGAGTACATCACACTAAAAAGCTTCTGTACAGCAAAGGACACCATTGGTAAAAGAAAAAGGAATCCTAAAGTATGGGAGAATATATTTGTAAATGACATATATGACAAGGGGTTAACATCCAAAATATATAAAGAATCCACACACCTCAACACCCAAAAAACAAGTAAACTGATTAAAAAATGGGTGGAGCATATGAACAGACACTTGTCCAAAGAAGAAATTCAGATGGCCAACAGGCACATGAAAAGATGCTCTACATTGCTAATTATCAGGGAAATGCAAATTAAAAGCACAATGAGATATTACCTCACACCAATTAGGATTGGGAACATCCAAAAGACAAGCAACAACAAATGCTGGCGAGGATTTGGAGAAAGGGGAACCCTCCTACACTGCTGGTGGAAATGTAAACTAGTTCAACCATTGTGGAAAACAATATGGAGTTTCCTCAAAAAACTAAAAATAGAAATACCATTTGACCCAGGAATTCCACTTCTAGGAATTTACCCAAAGAAAACAAGATCCCAGATTCAGAAAGACATGCACCCCTATGTTTATTGTAGCACTATTTACAATAGCCAAGATATGGAAACAGCGTAAGTGTCCATTGGTAGATGAACAGATAAAGAAGAGGTGGTACATATACACGATGGGGTATTATCAGGCATAAAATGGAATATTCAGGCATAAAAAGAAAAAAAAATCCTACCATTTGCAACAACATGGATGGAGCTAGAGGGTATTATGCTCAGTGAAATAGGCCAGGTGTAGAAAGATAAATATCATATTATTTCACTTATTTATGAAATAAAAAAGAAAGCAAAACAGAAGGAGCAATACAGCAGTAGACTCACAGACACTGAGAAGGGACTAGTGGTTATCAAGGGTGAGGGGTTCGGTGGTTCAGGGAATGGAGAGCGTGGGGGATATAGGGGCGCAATAATTCACAATCACAAAGAGAATTAAAGGGGGAAATGGAATGCAATGCATTCATTTTAAGAGACTTTAACACATCACTCACTCCAAAGGACAGATCAACCAGACAGAAAATAAGTAAGGAGACAGAGGCACTGAACAGCACATTAGAACAGATGGACCTAACAGACATCTGCAGAACACTCCACTCGAAAGCAGCAGTACACACATTCTTCTCAAGTGCACATGGAAAATTCTCCAAGAAGTACTAGTGGTTACCAAAGGGAAAGAGTGTCGGGAAGGGGGGTTAGGAGGGAGGGAGGGGGTGTTAAGGAGTATTATGATTAGCACACATAATGTAGGGGGGTCATGTGGAAGGCAGTATAGCACAGAGAGCACAAGTAGTGACTCTGTAACATCTTGCTACACTGATGGACAGTTACTGAAATGGGGTGTGTGTGGGGGGGGACTTGATAATATGGTGATTGTAGTAAGCACAATGTTGCTCCTGTGATGCCTTCATAAGACTGTGTATCAATGATACCTTAATAAAAGAAACTGTGTTAAAAGGCAATTTCCTAACAGGATCAATATAATGATTAAAGGTAGACATTTAAATGGTTTGTTACAATCATTCACTTACCATTTACTCACAATACATTTGGTGAGAGTTTATTTCATCTACTAAATGCTAGGTACTGGGTTGCTAAGGCAAACAGAACATGATTTCTGTTCTGGAAGGGCTCAAAAGGTGGTAGAGGAGACAAAATCCATCAGTTATGGTAGATCAAAGAATGAAGTATGGCACTAGTAATGCAGGGCTTCTTACATTGGGCAGTGGGGAAAGATAGAGAAACCTTCCTGGGGAGATACTGCTACTCTGGGTAGGATTGTCCAGAAATATCAAACAGGAGAAAACCTTGTAAGACAATACATTTGAACATGAAAATACCTGGCTCATTAAGCTCCCTTTGGCTTAAGTAGATCAGGTTAAGCTCAGTATCAGCCAAGAATTCTAAAAAGTGCCCTCACTAATAACAGCTCCCTATACCTTCCTCTAGTCTAATATTGTATTATGATTTGTTGCTACATATTTTTTTTCTGACTGAAGTGTGAACAGAGAGGGGTCATGTGTCACCATCTTTGTATCCTATCATGCTTTAATACATGGCAAATGAGAGACGTCTAAATGCCATGAAAATGCACATGACCTTGCTGAACACAAGTCAGGAGGCCCTATTTCTAGGCTGACATGACCCTCGCTAGCTGTGTGGCTTCTTTCAAGGCACTAGGTGAATCACACTTTGGTAGCCTGATGTGTTGTGTATGACAAACATGTTACATTAGATGCTTTCTAGGTTTCTGAGATCTAAGTTTGGATGAGTGTGTGATTTTCTCTAATTAGGCTGTAGAGCTTCAATGAGGCTCAGAGATTGATTTTATATATTTTCAGGACACTTAGTTTAGTGCTTTTTAACACTGGAGTGTCTGTTTGGCAGTCAGAAAGTCTTAGTTCCCAATCTTAGCACTGCTTAATCTCCACCAACTGTAGCTTTCTCTTTTGGAACATGAAAAGTATAAATTTCCATTGTGTAGAGTTATTTTGAAGATAAAATTAGGTACTGTACATACAGTGCCAAATATAGTGTCTCTGGCACTTAGGTGCTAGAAAATGTTAGCTCTCTTGTCTAATTTACATGGAGTAAGTACTGAACAGATGTTGTTGATTGTTTTACCTTAAGTATTAGCCCAAAGCAAAAGGATATGATAGAGTTAGGCTGAACTTTTTCTCTTATACTGTAGTTGTCTGAAAGGGGAAAATGGGAACTGTTGCCATTTTCATATTCCCCTTCCCCTTCCTAATTCTCAATTTGCATTATCTGTTTAGCAAAACAAAATTCACTAAGTATCTTCTCTATGAAAGTCCTTGCATTCAATTCTTTAGTATAAGAAGTGTGCCTAATACACCGGAAAATGAGCAGAAGGGAAATGAGCAAGTTTAAGATCAAGTTTTCTGAAAGTCAAATCAGGAAATATGACCTGACAAATACCTATGTGCTTTTGGGGGTGTTGATATACACTGTTTGAAATTGATTGTCATAGAAATGAGAACAGCATATATATAAGAAGGTCATTTTCTTCCAAGGTTTCTGTCACATCCACTTCACCAACCAATTCCTCCTCCTCGGTCAAATATAAGCTATTTTCTATAGTCATTTCCTCTACCTTCTGGGACATGAAATTGTCAGACACATACAAATACCTTCAATATCAGAGCTAGAGTGCATGCCAGAGGAGAGGTGACAGACATGTTCCTACAGGAATTCAGAGACAAAGAAGTTATCTGCAGTGGGATCTTCTTTTTCCTTGCTACACCTTTCCCTAGACCCTTACTACCCAGGATTCAGGCGACATATACTTTCTCATGAGTTGGAGTGTAAGTTGGAGCAAGGTCAGAGAAAAACTAGTACATAACACAGTAGCTCTGAAGTGATACTGCTTTTATAAACTGTCATTTTTTTTTACAACTATTTGATTTTAGAAATGTAGTTAAAGAAGTTTTCCATGGTATTCTAGCAGAGAAAACCATTCTTGAATGCAGGTATTTTCTGCATTATTTAAAGGCATTCTAATTGATCACTGAATAATTGTACACATGCCACAGCATCCCTCATTTTGAGTTAATGCAGTTTTTACATTAACCAGCTTTTTAAGCTGCTCTGTATTGTTTGCTCAAAGGACAAAAAAATAGTTTAAACTGAGGCTTTTGGGAGGCTTGTGACATTCACAGCATACTTGGTCTCTGGTATGGACTGAATTGTATCTACCCACTGTTCTTCATCCCCTTTCCTGGCCAAATTCGTATGTGGAAGCTATAACCCAAATGTGGTAGTATTTGGAGATGCCATTTGTGAAATAATTAGGTTTAGATGAGGTCATGAGGGTGAGACCCTCATGAGGGGATTAGTGCCCTAATATGAAATTGTCAGAGAGCTTACACTCTTTCTTTGCCGTGAGAAGGCAGCTATCTGCGACCAGCAAGAGGGCCCTCACTAGAGCTAGAATACACTGGCACCCAGATCTCAGGCTTACAGTCTCCAGAATTGTGAGAACACACATTTTTATTGTTCAAACAACCCCGTCTCTGGCATTTTGTTATGGTGGCCTGAGCAAACTAATACTGTCACATCCTCCCTTCATTTATATATTTTAAATTCAGAAACCCAGCATGGAAACTCTGTGGTCAAGTTACATTCCAGGGAGATTCATGGCAGATGTTGCCATTTTTCATGCTGTTGCCCTGTCTGAACAAATGCTAACTCAGTGTGTCATAGAAGAGGCGGATGGAAACAGTACCTGTTCTCCCTGTGGCTGGAGTAAGATGGTTCACTTAGGAGTGGCCTCAAGCCAGGTCTGAGGAACTGTGGTCCGGGACTCAGCAGAACTACACTGAAAGAAGATGCTGATTTCTTACAGCTCATGGTCGGACCCAAGAGTTTGTTTGTCTCCCCCCGTCTTCAAACTTTAGTCTCCAAACCAGAACAAAATAGAGAAACAAATAGAAACTGAGGTTCTGTTCAGCGCCCGTGTTGTTCCAGGTACTCTGCTAAAGGCTTTCTGCAGATTATGTCAAATAATTACAATACCCCATCAATGTAGGCCTTTCCCCCTCAATTTAGAGTTGTGCAGAGTGAAGCTTATGGGGAGGGTTGACTGAATTGGTCAGTGTCACACAACGAGTAAGGGTGGGGCTGGGACTACAGCCCAGGGCCATCTCATGCTCATGTCATGTGTGTGTGCTCTCAGCTGCAGCTCCAGCCTCATGATCATTTTCCTTAGTTGAGGTTAAGAGGTCTTTTGTCTCCTGGGAAGATCCAGTGTCATCAGCAAAGCCATGCTGAAGGAAGAGTCTGTGTCTGGAGAACAGAGCAAAAATTCCTGCTCTCACTTCAGCTGTTCCCCTGCCTTTTCCATGACAGACACGAGAGGGGCTTCATAACAATCGTAGAGGCAAAGCAGCAGTTTGCTGTTTTATGGAATGTACTTCCTCTTTTCCTGAATCCTTGCAAATTACTCTAAGCATGAAGTTGTAAGAAGTTTAATTAACAGAAAATATTTAATGCGCTCAGTTCAAATATCAGATGGGCAGGTGATATGCTGACACTGAGATGTAAAAAGCAAAAACCAACAGAAATTGAGCAATTCCTTGTTAGAGTGAGTGATTCTTACCATATCTCTCTCAGTACTTGACAAATATACATAATTCAATCAACATAATTAACAAATCTCATCTAAGGGATATACAAAGGGTCCTGCATTAAAAAATCAGAGAATACATATTCCTCACACAAATTATTTATAATAATTAACCATGCACTAGGCTACAAAGCAAGTCTCAGTAAATTGCAGACTTGGAAATATTCAGACATGTTGAGTTAGAAATCAGTAACAAGAAGATAACATAATTCTACTCATTTAGAAAACTAAAAAAACCCTTCTATATAATTAATTAAAAAATTAGTTTAGATATTTGATATTCTTTAGAACAATAAGGAAAAGAGTACATATGCAAACCTGTGGATATTTTGAGAATTACATAAAAAGAAATATCTAGAATTAAAAGAAAAATACATGAAAAGTAATGAGCCAAGTATCCAATCAAATAAACTGGGAAAATAAATATAGAAAAAGTCAAAAAAATAGAAATGAATAAAAATAGGAGAAATTAATGAAATGGGAAAAATATACAATATGAAGAAATAAGGTCAAAGTTCTTTCTTTGAAGTAACTAGTAAGAGAATAAAACCTTGATAATAATCAATCTAGGAAAAAATAAAGTACAAATAAATAATATTTGGAATAAATAAAAGGGGCCCAGTCACAAATATAATAAACACTTAAAGATAGAAATACAACTAATTATTTTGGATTATGTATTTTTTTCTAACTTTCTTAGAAAAGTGCAAAAATCCATGAAATAGCTTGCCAAAGGAAGCCACTGTCATCTAATCCTTAGTTAGAGTCAAGAAGCATTCTTTCAGGATGAGCCCTCAGAACTGGTACTGAAGGTAGGGGAAACTCCATACGAGAATGCTTAAGAACTTGGAAAACAAAGAGTAGGAAAAAAAATACACACTTATATATATTTATATATGTATACATATATTTTTTTTGAATAGCCTACATGTGCACTAAAATTCTCTGTTTTTGTATTGTTTGATCTAGATTTTACCAAATCAGTATCCTTTCCTGCCAATGCTTTCATCAAGGTCACCAGTGGCTTTCTAATTGCCCATCCAATGGCTTATTTTCTGTTTTAACTTTTGTGCAACTTTTGCCACTCTTAACCTCCTCCTCTCCCTCCTCCTTCTCTTTCCTCTCCTCCACCTTATCTTCCTTTTTAGGAATAGTTGTCTTCTCTTGAATTTCAAAATATCACCATTTTCTCAGACTTAACATGTCCTATTCCTATCCTTTGAACTGTCTTCCTTCTTTGATGCATTTATGCTCATTTGAAGAGGGAGTAACATTCTCTATCTTCTGCTACAAACTGTTGTGTCCTCCTCAACAAATCTTTATCCATCACTCAACAATTCCTCTTACTTTAAAAATAACTCCCACATTTGCTCTTCTCTACTCCCATTGTCTCTATCTCTGCTCCAGCATCATAGACTAATACATTTTTCAAGCTGCTCCACTGAGCATTTTCAGTATGTTTATGCTCCTGAGAAAAAGCAAAATGAAACACTCAGCTTCCCAGGGGTTTAGTTTTCTTCTCAGGCCTGCTCCAGGGTCTTATCTCCACTGTCCACCTTCTCTGTCCACAGCTGCCATTGTGTTTGACTTCAAGCCTTGGCTTAATCTCATCTCTTCTCTTTTTGTGCTGTGAGGAGTTTTATGTCCTGCCTCCATGAACTTGACTGAATGGAGCAACTTCCAAGCCAAGTATGATAGGATGATGGCTTCTCTCAGAACTACAAGACACTTCCTTTCTCCATTGTATTTTCTTGTACAGTAAGGTCAACAGATCAGGAAATGATTGCCATTGAAAATACACTTCATTATTTATAGTTCCCAAGAGGAGGGGGCATGCTACATAACAGGGGGTCACTACAAGGCTGCACCAGGGTGGCGAGGAGGCAGAGGGAGCGGGAAACTGTGGGTGAGAGACTTTATTGTGGTTTCCAAGGGAAGGAAGGGGCAAGGCAAGGCAAGCAGGTTTGGGATTGGCTGGTTTGAATAATTTCAGCAGGCTCTGGGACATAGGGGCTGTCCCTGGTTGCCTGGTACCTGGCTCTTGGGTGACTGGGGCAGCTGGATAGTGACCTGGAGTGTGAGAGCACAATAAAGGAAGTGGTTAAGGGTGTGAAATGTGGGTTGACCTTATGTCCCATATCCCAACCAAGATTCTGAGATGCTATGCTATCTGAAGATCTCTCCAGACCCTGATTGTTCATGGTGATGGACAGGACAGTCTGGACTCAGAAACAAAAATCTAACTGCTTGTGAGATCTTCATCTATTTAATTTTCAATTAGTTTGCATGTAAAGGCTATTTGGATGGAGTATATGGAATGATGTATTTAGTATTCTAAACTCAAGGTCTCGCAAGGAGCTTTTTTTGTTAATGTATATTAATGCTTCTTCCCCTGTGATCTTCAGGCTATTGTGAATTCAAATCCAGAAAAGTTGCATCTGTGCTCACAGTACCATATGTGGATATGTGTGTCACAGCTGGAAGAGGAGGAGAGTAGACACACACCTCTACAGACTTGTCAGGGTGCTATACATGGCAACTTTTTATGTCTTCTTTTCTAATAAATCTTGATGTCCCTTTATATATTTTGAGGAGTGATTACCATGGAAACTATTTTAAGAAAAACTTCAAAAGCATTATAGTTTTATATTCTCCACTTAGCGCCTCTTTATACAATGAAAAAATAGAGACTTGTGGTGTTAATGTAGTTGTTCATAGTCCATGTTGACATGTCTTTATTACTCACAAACTCAGCATTGGGTTTGGATTTCCAAGGGAAGATATCAAATTTGCTATCTCAAAAAAATTATTATATCCCCTTTGAAAAATTTCCTGAATTTAACTACATTTCTTATTTCATGTTAAAAAAAGCTTTCACTTCTATGACAGAATGAGAATAATGTTTAAAATATCTCATGTGATAGGAATAATACTTATGACAAATGTTGTCAAAACATTATGGAGATTAGTCTATGCTAGAGTTTTTTTTAACAACCTACTCTATTTTTAAAAGTGGAGAACTGCACACTGAGACAAAAATTATGAAAACATACTCGGTATGCTTGGAACTAGAGGCTTTGTCTTTCGTTGTTAAAATATCCTACAAAGATGGAGTGTCTAGAGACTTTGAAATCCATTTTGGTTTTTCACTGCCAGGCATAATATGTTGAGATACAACAATTGCCAGTTGGACCTCTTCCTATGCTGTCTCTACTTGCACAATATGCCTTCTGCTAGGCATGATAATGAATGATAAAAAATTATACCAGTTGGTGGTAATGTTGTTTTCACGGCGATGGTCACTTAGTTAAGACCACAAGGCTATGCTTATTTTCCTCTTATTAATTCTGTTATTTTGAGTTTCTAACTTGTGCTACAAGTTATTTCTGGCTTGAAAATGAAGCCAGGTTTTCTATAACCCCCAAGTATTCATCTTGTTATCTTTAAATCTTTTTCATTACTGCAGGCAAACTAAATGTGAAATAATAAATAGCAAGATTGTGTGGGCTGAAAAGCAAATTCTGAAGACAGCAGGAAACTATGTCAAATATTGCCTTGCCTCATCAAGAAATTATACATACATGCAGTGGAAAGCAATTTTAGATCCTGGTTCTGAAATGCCTTTCATCTGGTATTCTGTTTTAGAACTTATTACTTAATGGGCAGAATATGTGATATTTAGTGAAAACTTCCCTGAACATCAATTTTTATCCAACTCAAATCAGAAAACCCTCCAAGATAAGCAATTGATAAAGTTTAACTGCCTAAATTTATTTCATGTGTGGAATGGACAGATAGGATACAAGACTACATCTGGTGGTTGGAATGGGAGCACATACATTCATTGCCCTAAATTTGCGCTAGAATTCTTCACCCTCTGGCTCAGATTTCAGCCCATCGAAGAAATCTTTCCAGATCTCACCCCAATTTGAATTAATATTTCTATCTCAACTGTTACCAACTTCTAAAATGCATTATTCATATCTCTACTATTATACTTACTACAACTTGATTTGGTTATTCGTACACACATTTTACTCCCATTAAAGAACATTTTAATTCAACACAGTTTACTGGACACCAGTATGTGCTCACCACCCTGTTGGGCATCAGTACTGCGTGCTTTGCAAACTCAGTGGCTCAGTCTTGTTCAGTTGTACAACCTCATGTTCCTAGCACTGTTCTTGAAACATCAGTAAGTGTTTGTTGTCTTTGATGAAGTTAGACCTTCATCTTTACAGGATGGTGCTGTCTTAATTGTTTTCTGGGTAAATGCAAGTATGGAAACCTAGTTCGTGTGAAGGACCAAATAGATGAGCTGATTAAAAGAGAATGGACTGAGATTCAGACACCAGGGATAAAGCAGGTGCAAGAACAGCAAAAGGGAACAAGTGGGCTTAACAGGGAAGATAGAGAGTGGGGGAAAACAATCATTAATAACAGAGACAACCCCAGCACATATACTGAGCTATGTGTTTCCTGTGAATGAGCTTTCCAAGGTGGGCATGATTATTATCCCCCTTTATAGATGAAGATCCTGCAATTGCTATTGTTAGGTGCTACCAGGGTGCTTTCTTATCTTTCCTTTTCATCAGTACCCTGACTAGGTTTAGATATTTACTCCTCCCCAAGGCAGACCAAAGATCTCTCTGATGTTGATGCCACCCCCAGGTCTAGCAGAGGTCTTCATTGGCTTATTGACTTCATCACTTGCCAATGATTTATTCAGGAACTCAGATGTAAGATGTTAACCTCATGACACTACCTGGTCACTGCATGACCCATGTGTACCACTAACTATCATACGAAGCAGCATGTGATTAAAGAACTGTGATTCATGATTAAAAAACGCAGTTGGTGTAAAAGGTACATTAATCCAAATCTCACTGACAGGAAGAAGAAGAAACGACAAGGGGGATGCAGTGGATGGGAATATTGTATCTTGTTTTTAACAAACTTCTGAGCACCCATAGTGGTTCACCCTCTCCCTCTGCCCTACCTCCTAATTCTGCCTCCTAAAGATTTGTGCTGGCTTCTGTTAAGATTTGGAGTTCTTGCTTGGTGAATTTGAAAAATGGAGACATAAATAGCTAATGTATTGAATTGCCCCAAGGACATAATGAAGTTATCTTGGCAGATGAATCAAATGATAGTTCTTAAACAAAAATCAGGAAAATAATCTAATGTTTATACAGTATTGCCAAGAGTCACATCTTTTAAAATTTCAAAAGAGAAACTAACCGCCTGGAAACCTTGATAAATGTATGTTGACATCTTAGAAAAGAGTGGCTATTCAATTACTTCCATACTATATCAGCTGAACCAGGAGATGAAAAGCATATGGTTGGAAAATGCCCCCAAGTTCATGGGGGCTTTGAGTGTTTCTAAAATATTTGATATTAATATCCTTTTTGAGTTGGTCTCAAAGTATTTCCTTTCAACCAAGAAACCTGAAGGCGGAGGATTAGCTCAAGTTAGGAGTTAATTCAGATCAAACACACACATTTACTTATTTGTATCTTCATTTATTCATTCATTCATCATTCAGTTAATTACAAAGCCTGAAAATATTTACTGGGTACTCACTTTACTACAGACTCTGTGCTAGGCTCCAAGATTACCCAAACAAATGAGAAAGACATTCATTTAAGAAGCTCACCATGTGGTGGCATTTAGGGGAAGGAGTTAGGACCCTTTAAATACTCATCAGACTCACTGGACTGTCAGATGCCCTCCCAGAGGCTGGAGGGATGTTGTGGGAACAGAGGATGAGCTAAGCACTCTAGGGAAAAAGACCCCCAGAGAAAAGCACATGGACAGGGACAGGAGGGAAGAGTGTCTTCACCATACAGAGAAAGGGAGAACATTGTAGGAAAGAGGAAAGAGGTGTGGAGGCATGGAGCAACACGTGGGACTTTGGTGACAGTGGCTCAGAGAGCACTAGAGGGAGGCAGAGCATGAGTCTGCAAAGATCAGTGGGGGCGGATCTGAAAGGGCCATAGGTTCAGACAGTTTGATTTTATACTCTAATTGATTTGCTCAAAGACTTTGTTTTGTGAATGATTCATTAGAAAATTTCCTTGGCAGTAGGGTAGAGGAAGGGGGAGGAAAGGAAAGCTGTACATTTTTAATACCTAGAGTGAACAGGTAATTTTGTCTGACTACATATCTTCAGCAGGTAAAATGGCCCATTTCTTCTTTCTGAAGAACCATCTCTGCTATTTCTCATGTGCATGATTCAGGTGGAAATGGCTTTGCCCTCTGAATCTGGGGAGAACATGAAACCCAGATCTGGCCAACACTGCACAGCCAGTGCCCCAAATAGTCTGTGTGAGCTGTAGTAAATCGCTTCTTGACTGGTCTCAGCATCCTCCACTGAGGAAGGGGCACATGCTTTTCCATTGCATACAATTTGTTTGGAAGGTAAAAAGAGATAATTAAAATAAAAACAGCAGAGTAACAGGTACCCAGTGGGACTGCCACGGATATTAGTTGAATTTAATTTCCTTGCATTCATCATGAGGAGACAATGAGATGGTAAACATGGAATGCTTTTATACAAAGATACTCAAATGTTGATTTTCTCCCAGATAGGATGAGAGCATCAAGGGAAGAAGAGTAAGAGGAGAGTGCAGGAATTATCTGGATCAGCCTTAACTTTCTGATTATCGTATTCATTTATACCTTAATTCATTCCAAGATGAACTTCATTCTAAAGAAGATACTTCTTATAGATGAAGAAACTGAAGCCCTGATGGAAGGTCTCAAGATGAAGAAACTGAAGCCCTGTTGGAAGGTCTC
The DNA here is from genome assembly GCA_032199065.1 of Smutsia gigantea. Lineage (NCBI taxonomy): Eukaryota > Metazoa > Chordata > Mammalia > Pholidota > Manidae > Smutsia > Smutsia gigantea. Next base: position 43,872 of record JAVSCE010006868.1, on the reverse strand, counting down.
AAGTAAACATGGTTTGCTAGAGAGCAATATGATTGCTTCCGCTTAGCACAGGCCATGGAACTTTCTCCTAAACTTTGTTTTAGATGAAATTGTTATGGTAATGTGAGAGAAAACAGTGGTAGTCTACCCTTAGAAAACCAAGCAAAGTTAGGTTTTATTTTTATTGCTTTCTGATTGAGAACATTTGGAATGTGTGTGTCACATATATACTATTCAAATATCTTATATCCAAACTGGTTATGGTACCTCCAACATTGCAGGTAAATTCAATTACCCCTAGTTTAAAACAGTCTTGGTGTATGGAGAAATAAAAGTAAGAATCAATAGTCATTGAGCAATTGCAACAAGCTATGCATTTAATGCCTATGAACTAAATAGTATAGCCATTCCCATTTTACAAATGAAAAGACCCAAGGCACAGAGATGCTAACATACTGGTCTAAGTTTGCATAGCTGTTTACTGGTAAAGCTCAGATTTGAATGCAAGTAGACTGATTCCAGACCCCTTCTTCCCTTCTAATCTAATGAAAACAAAAAACAGCACCAACCTGTGAAAATCATATAGGATGTTGATGCTAGAGTAATTCTGGAGATCAAGCCTAAAGTCTGACTAAGGTTTCTCTAGCAACCCTTAAACTGACCTCTAAAAGTGCCAGGGTCCTACCTGGGACTGCTTAGTAATGTTTGAGCTAGGAACCAGATGGGCAGGGTGAGTTGGCTTGGCTCTTTAGGTTCACAGGTGACCTTGACATGGAGTGGCATGGCTGAGGAGGCACAAAGCTCAAAGCCTGCCTTCTCATTCTTTTCCTTAACTCCTTTGCTCCCTCCCCAGTCTAGCCTCATCTGTCCACAGACTGAGTCTATTAGACACACTTCAGACAGTCATAGGAAACATTTGGAGTGTGATGGAGAAAAAAATAAAACAGGAAGATGTTCAGCTAACCTAAGAATTCACCATAATGAAGGGGTCTTCGAGGGGATGAAAGCATGGGGATTTGAGGTTTTGTAATGAGCACAACTCATCTTTCCTTTGTGTTGGAGGGAAGGGGGCAGACAGCTGAATCTCCTTTCTCTGTATCACTCACTCCATGTGAAAGGAGCAAGTTGATCTTAGGAAGTAGCAGACGATCAAGGGCTTCAAGATAACTTTGGGAATGGAAGCTAGTAAATCCTCTGGACAGTCCATATCACCTAGATTTTCTGAGAAATCATCTCTAGGGCAGTGGCCTGAGAAAAATTATGTTGCAAAGGATTTTGTATTGAGTAGGATCCTGTGTTAGATCATTTAATTTAAAACCAAAGAATCACAGCTATCCTTGCAATGTAGTGGGAATTCAACCTCTAACATTGTAGTACACCACACTCCTAATCCTTTTACAATACAAAAATGTATATGCAATTCTTCTAAGAGTCATTTTTGTGCCTGCTATTCTTTCATTTTAAATAACTTTTCTATTCCCTTAGTTAGTAATGAATGTTCTTCTTTGTGTCTCCACCGGCTGTTTTGTCTAATCAGCTTTCTTGGACAAGTGGACAGAAAACATTTGTTGAATAGCCTGTGATAAAAGCTGTCTGGGGTGGTTGAGAATGCCTTTCTTGCTTACTTTATGCAGCCATGGAAGAAATTAGATATGCATGTCATACGGAGGGCATCTCATTTTGAGACTGAGCTAGTGCTTTTGAAACAATACTAATTTTCCAATTAGAGTCTACATAGACCATGGAGCTCCTTATCAATGAAAATCAAGCACGAACTGCCTTTAGACGAATTCCATGAAGCAGGATTAACAATACATGGGGTGAAGCAAACTGATACTGACTGTAGTCTTTTAGAGACTGTTAGAGCCAGAATTTAAGATCATTTCACCAGATTCCTCACTTTGTTAAAGGAGAGAGGAGAGGCGGAGAAGGAAATAGTTCCCCTGATGTCGGCTCCCCACAAAGTGCTCATGCCCTTCCCCTAGGTAGACCTGGGTTTGGATTTTTATATATTCTTCCATTTTGGAGGTGATTTCAGTGTTCCATTGGCCATCAGTATTTATTGGTGCACAGTGATGACACCCCATTTACCTGATGTTTTGGTTTTGCAGTTGTAGTGGGTTCTGTATTAGCTTGCCATTTTCATTTCAGACATTTTTCTTTCAATGACTTCCTTCCCACTTTGCAAAATGGATTTCTCACAAAACTGGTGAACTGGAAATAGGATGCAAAAGTTTACTATCATACCACTTGTATTTCCTTGATTGGTTTGGAGACTGGGATACTAGATTATAATTGTATCATTTTTCTTTTCCCAGAATGTATCAGCATGGCCATGCTTTTTTGTGTGTCCCTCATAGGTCACTCAGGAATTATCTAAGTCCCCACCCACAGCATTTTACAATAAGAAATCCAGACTCTGATAATTTAAAACATGAGTCACAAATTCAAATATTTATATGATGCAGGGATCCTGGCATAAGACAATAGGACTAACTACTCACATTTCAATGAATCTTGAGGCCAATTTCACATTCCATTTTTAAAAATCAAGTAATCTATGCATTACACTATCATTGTAGGGCATGTACCTAAAAAATTTCCCAGTTTTGACTCTGATTTACGTCCATTGTCTGGAACCTAAGCCACTCCTGGAAAGCCAGGATTAGGACCCTGCTGTTATAAATCTCAGTGCCAGACTCTTTCCCCTGCACTATATGGCTTTTCTCATCTTCCAACTTATCCAGCTGCTCCTTTATTTTAATTGCATCATCTGTGTTGGTAAGGAAAAATTACATGGAAAAGTTTCTGTTGGCAGCAGCCATCCGGCAATAATAAAAAGTATTTGGAGGAATTTTTTTGATTTTTCATCCCGTGTGTGTGTGTGTGTGTGTGTGTGTGTGTGCATGCGTGCGCACATGTGTGTGCACACGCATGTGTCTGTGCTGTGTTATGTCTGTATACGTGTATGTCTGTGTATATGTATGTCTGCATGTTGATATGTAGGGTGTGTGTATGTGTATGTGTGCTCATATTGATTGTCCTCTGGGCTCCAGAACTGGATTTCTCTCTGTGTCACTTTCCTTGGTTGTGTGGGCACAGGTTTATATGCTGCCATAGTTTCTATGTTCATATGCTTTGGAATGGTTCTTTTCCCAATCCATTATGGAACATCCTCTATTTATCATGACTTGCACAAATCAACAGTTAGGGGCATGCTTTTAGAGCCTTTCTTTAACACCATAAGTGGACCAAGGGATATTTGCAGAAGGGAATACTTGCAGAAGGGGCAGATTGTAGAAATTGACAACAGTCATCTCTCAATATTTTCCCCCTGAATTCTCACCAATGGCTAATTTAAAAATTCTAGATCCTTCCTCAGTACACACTAATGAATTTTTGGCTGCTTATTTGTACTGATTTTTGCCAAACGGCAAAGAGTTGGTTTTGATGTAATTTAATGATGTTCACCCTAACCATGGTGAAAGATACTTTAATAGGAAGGAACCAGAATGCACCAAAGATAAACTATGCTTTTTTAGTGTGTGGGAAAAGCTTTTCTGGCTGTACTGTCCCAGAAAGCAGTCTGTAATCTCCAGTCATTCCAGAGAAGCATCAAAACCCAAAGAGGAAAGTGTTTATATAAACTGGGAACTTGCAGTGGGAATTCCTGACACCTTCAAGCTTAAATTAGGTGAAAGGAAAACAGCTTCCTCTCTGTAGACAGATATTCCATATATTTTGTTGTGAGAGTATTCATTGGTGGTTGAACGTGTAGCCTGCGTGTGTGTGTTATAATATTCAATTTAACTGTGTAGTGCAGTCAAGTAAGAACTTTTTTTTTTTAACTTGAGCTATAAGTAAATGAGCCTTGTTCAAATTACAGTCGGGATAAACCCCAGTTACAGAAACTGCCAGCATATTGACTGTATCAAAAATACTGCACATGCCCAAGAGAGCTATGGGTGCCCAGAGCAAACTGGCCAACCCCTGAATGTGTCCTCCCACATCCTGTCCCTTGGTAGACAGGAAAGTAAAGGGAGGATATTTATTGGATATGTCATGTCACACTGATATAATGCAGTTCCCACAATAAAGTTACATTTGCGAACACTCAGCCACACTTTCCTCCACTTTCTACCCAGGATCAACAATAACTTGAATTTCTGTAGTGCTTTACACTTTATGCAGCTCCCTCACATGCATCATGATAGCCTTTCCTACCAACCGTAATGCATTGGGGTCATCCCTACTTTACAGTTGAAAAGAAAAGAAGCAGAAGTTCATGAAAGTGGAAGTACTGAAAATATTTTCCTTCATGTTTGGGTATGCCAGGGTCATGAATATGACAGGAATGATCGCAATAGCTGAAATAATCAGAGCTTGTAAGTGGCAAAGCTAGAACTACATTACTGGTTTTCTGGTTCCAAAACTAGTATCCGTTCTTTGATTCATTCAGTACATGTTCATTGAATGTTTATGGTTTGGCCATCGCTTTCCTAACTGCTGAGGCTACAATAGGTAAATAAAACATGGTTCTTGTTTTCAGGGATCTTAAATCCTGTTGGGGAGACAGTAAAATGTGCGAGCAATTACAGTATACAGGCTGGCGAGTGCTTTGAGTGATCCAAGTACAGAAGCCACTGGGAGCAGAGAGAAGCATCACCTGGCACACATGTGGGGAGGAGTGACCACTTTTGAGACAAACTATACTTACCCAAGTTCTGAAGGACATACTGTTATTTTCTAATAAAGCAAGATTCATAAAGGCATTAACAACAGCAGGGAGTACATGGGCAAGGACCCAGAGGTAAGAAAGAATGTGAATGAGAAACAGAATGAGGGAACACATCAACTTTGGTGACCTGGATGAAATTCAATCTTACTGGAGCATAGATGGAGAATCACGAAGTGATGAGAGATCAGGCTGGAGGTATTAGCAGGGGACCTTGTTTGCTATACCTCTTCTCTTTCCAGCACATTTGGCTACATCTCTGAGCATATAAGTCAGGCTGCCCCTCATTTCTAATCAGGAAAACCCTGCTGTTCTTGGTGCCTGAAAGCAGAGCTGCTAATGGGCCTCACTTTGACCTTCGGTTTTTGAGGAAAGGAGTCAGAGGCGTGCAGACTGTCAGGGGAGTCATCGACTTTGACTTACAGAAAACCAAGACTGCCAATTAGGCAGTTCTGGGCACTTGGTGCTGAGATTGGCAAAGCAGAAATCCTTCTACCTACAGGGAATAGTTTTCCAGAAGGTGTTAGCTCTCAGCTACTTGCCAAGATTCTTTAGGTATTGGAAGGTGAAATAACCCATCAGGGTATCCTGGTAATTCAATATTAGGTAAAGACATAGTAATCCACTTCTAGGCTTGTTTTATTGGGACAAGCTTATTTTATGAGAGAGGTACACTTTCTAATGTTTCTGTGGCTTTACTTAAAACTCATGTTTGTTAATCTCTCAGCTAGACTCAGACACAATAATTTGGTTGATTAAATGCAAGGTCAGGCAGTACCTATTACTTTAAATTGGCCATCTCTGAGTTCCCAAGAATTCCACATGTAGCTGCAGAAGCCACCGTTGGTAATTACGCAATTCCTAATAAAGGGAAACCATATTGGGTTAGAATATTCAAGACACATTTATTAATACACTCCCATAGAATAGCACCCTGATCCCTATGGAAGACAGGTGATATGAGACAATTCCATGAGATGAATTATTTATTTCAGGAAATATTTTCACCAAAGATCAGAGGAGACTCCCTTCTTGTCAGGCCATAAATTAGTTTTATATTTCCTTATAAAATACAGTGAGTGAAAGGTTTCAGTTCTTTCAATCAGATGTTAGGTAAACTTTTTAAAACAAATCTCATTTGTTTTCTGTTTAAAAAAAACAGTAAGTAAAAATAAGATTTTACTTGCATTAGTTTCTTAGTCATATTTTGGTGAGATCCTCTTTCAGAATTGTTCAAATGGTGGTGTGGGTTGAACTGGTTCCCCATGACGATATTGAAGTCTTAACCCTTAGAACCTCAGAAAGTGACCTTACTTGGAAATGGGATTGTAAGCAGATCTAACTATGAAGGTGAGGTCTGACTGGAGTAGGGTGGGCCCTGAGTAGGCTAGGGTCCTCACAAGAGGAGCAGAGAAACAGGAAGAAAGCCAGGAAAAGATGGAGGCAGAGATTCGAGCGACATGTCTACAAGCCAAGGAAAGCCCAGGAAAGCCAGCTGTTTCCAGAAGCCAGGAAAGAGTCATGGAAGAGTGTCACTCAGAGCTCTTGGGGGGAATCAACCCTGCTGGGACCTTGATTTCAGGCATATAGACTCCAAGACTGTCAGGCAACAAGTTTTGTGTTGTCATAGGGCACCTACTTTGTTATGGCTGTACTAGGAAACTACGACAAATGGTCTGAGCAGAACTGGAAACTCCTTCCCTCCACACTCCCTAACTTAGAAAGGTGATCTTGAGCTCCATGGATATGACCTTGCAGATAAAATGAATGTTCCTGTGGCCAGGATTCTTATCTGGCCCTGGTTGGCTAGCTCACTACACACATGTGGGCAATACATTGCTATTGAGTCTATATATAAAGAGCTCTGCCCAGTGCTCTGGGTGACACGGCGGCATGACTGTAAGGCTGCAGGAGAGCAGAGCAGAAGCTGGAGTGGTGGCAGCACTGAGGACAGAGGCCCAGAGGAAGGTTGTGTGGCCAGAGAGGCCCAGAGGCAGAGACTGGCTCACTGCATGCAGACTTGCTCTGAGTGAATGGGATTTTAGTGATTGACCTGCTGCTGTAGAAATAAAGTTGGGTATAACCCTTTCACCCCAAGAACGTTCTACTGTCATTTCTTTGGTCACATTGAATCCATAGTGAACTTGCCTGGGGCTGAAACCTATTGGCAAGACAGACCTGGTTCCTAGCTCTGTTTGCCATGAACTGCCTTCCCTTTTTAATAGGATGTTTGACCGGATGGATGTCTAATTAAAATTTCTCCTTTCCCATTTGAGCACTTCTAGTCTCATAGAGAAATGTTATGAAAAAGCACTAAAAAATTCTCATGATGTCATATAAGGCATAATGGCCAGAGCACATCTTTTATTGGCTCTCCTGATTGTAATTTATGTGAATTAGCTCCTGGGGCTGTGATGTTATAGGTCTTCTCCACCATGCTGTCCTCACAATAGGTCATCAAGACCATACGTCTACTGGTGAAGGGAAACAATCCCAGAACAAGTGGCCAAGGCCTCAGCCTCCCAGATGGGGTTGTGCTAGGGTCCCTGGTACACTCTGTACCTCAGTCTTGCTACTGTTTGAGAATAGATGGGCACTAAGTTCCAGGATGCAGGGAAAACTTGTATTTGACCATTTCCCAAGCAAGACAAGAGACGGTGATCTGTGTTAGTTTGGCTTGGCAGTAGCTGTGGACTAGTAAGTAATAACAGCTGGTAGATCTCCCGTGTAAGGTTCAAGGATACCCATCTTTGATACTCGTATCCCAGCAGCTCAGAGAATATACCAGTTTGGCTTCTAATTTCCGTTAAATTTTGCCTTGATACCAGATTCATTTAATTTCTTCCTGATAGCCATTCCTTGTTAATTTGTTACATTGTTCTAGATTAAAATTTTCCATTTCAGTTTAATTTAGATAGTGACAACTTAAACACTGAGACAGACCTCAATTTACCATGATAATGTTTGTAGTAAAACAAATGCCATACACTCCTCCTTAGCATAATGTTGTCCTGTAGCTAATGGGAAGGTTTTAGCAATTAAGTCCCCCAAAGCTGCCAAGCACATAGTCCTCACATGGCACTCATGATAACATTGGTTGGTTTAAATAAACTGTGACACCAGAACCATTGGCCTAACGTTGAAGCTTTCCTACACTGTCAGCGGAATATTCTGAGGTAGCACTCACTCTTCTTTAGAGCAAAATCAGCTGCAAAAGAATTTACATGAAATACAAAGAAGCAAGTGAAACAGAGACACTAAAACAAGCTTATTTGAATGTGTTGGGTAACAAGACCATAGGTTTGTTCCTTGCTTTGTTTAGGTTGGTGAATAGTTGATCTACAAACAAGGAAAGTCAGAAAAGAGTGAGATAGCTTTTAGTATGGTGAGCTGCAGACGAGCTGACCATGCAAACATGTTACGGCACTGTGAAATAGTCTGCAGCGTGGACAATGAGAAGTGGTTCCCATAAGTTTGGACACATTGAAGAACTATCTCCAAGGGTGCTAAAAGTTATTATGGACTGAATAATTCTGTCCTCTCAAAATGTGTATGTTGAAATCCTAACCCCCAGGGTGAGGTGGGACCTTTGGGAGGTTTAGGTCATGAGGGCAGAGCACTCATGAGGGATTAGTGCCCTTATAAGAAGAGGCAGAGGAGCTCGTTGTAGCTCCCTGTTCTCCGCCATCTGCAAGTCAGGAAGCAGGATCTCCGCAGGCACTGGATCTGCCGGCATCTTTGTCTTGGGCTGCACACCCTCCAAAACTGAGGAACAAATGTTTGTGGTTTATGCCAACCAGAGTAAGGTATTTTTGTTACAGCAGCCCGAGCTGATTGAGGCAAAGGTATATTTTTCAAAGGATGAAACTAAGACTGCTGTCATTATTGAATTTATGATTTAGAGTTTTTGATATTTGGACTTTATAATTTGTGTTCTCTCAATTTTGAGTTTTCGTTTTTATTACATGTTGCTTGCACTATGGTGGTTAAGAAAAGAGTATCACTGAGTAGTTAGGGCACCACCTTCATGTGTCATCTGGGAATTTGAAAGTCAGAAGGTATTAGTCTGAATCTGACTGCTGTTTTCTAAGTCCATGTCCTTGGGAAAGTTAACTTCTGTGTGTGTGTTTTTCTTTATGTATAGGGAGACGTGTGCTAAAATGAAATTTTGGTTAACTGGAAACCCAAGTTCTTGTCGCTGGATCCAATTTATCAGTTCTGCTTGGGGTAAGCAGTAATAACCAGAAACAGCAGGATATAGCACTGAACTGTATTACAGGTAGGACGTGAAAACTATCTTCTATTGCAGAGAAGGGTAGATACCACAAAGAGTCAAATCACAAGGAAACTAAATACAGTAAGATTGTTATCTGGCATTGGAAATACCTTCCTTTAAGACAGAACATTTTATTCCCTGCAAAAGCAAAGGGCAGAGTAAAAAGAATATATTTTCATATATTTTCAGTCAACCAGAGATACATATGATTCTCACTGTTTTGTATATTCGCTCTCCTTGTTTTCTGTGACACTACATTTTCTGGTGTCACATATGCCCACTGAGTCTCTGCTGTTCCTTTTTTTATCCTTCCAAGTTTGTTTTCCTTTAACTGGCCAGTATATGGTCAAGTTCCTTAGGGCTGGGCCTGTACCTCATTCTCACCCTGTGGGAAACCTCCTGCACAACCACAGTTCTCATCATCACCAGATGTCAAAAACTCCCAACTATAAATTCCCCAGTCCTGACCTTTTGTTAGAGTTTCAGATCTGCATATCTAACTGTCTCACATCTCCACTTGGAATTCTCAAAACCATCTCAGATTCAGCACATTCAGAGACAAATGCCTGGTTGTCATCTGCAAACCTGGATTTATTTCCAGGTGCTCTCCTCAGTTGATACTGCCTTCCATCAAGTTGCATACACAGAATATTAGGATCCACCCTGGAAGCCCTTTTACCCATCCTGAGCTCACCAACTTTTCTATATTCTGACCATTATTTACCTGTTCAAGGAAATGTCATGTCTTATTTGAAGTACAACAATATCAAGTCTTCATTCTTTCTTGCCTCTTCCAATCCAATTTATATTTTTCAGTCAAAGTGATACTTTTAATATGTGAATCTGAAAGGCACCTTACTTCTTGTGTCCAGCGGGTAGGTGTGCCTATGGCAGAGGAACACACTCTTTACTCACTCCCAGCTTGTCAATCAGTTTCCTGATGGTGCCTCCCATTGGCTGAACGCATCTGGAAGCTGGAGGACAAGGAAGTTCCATCTCCTAGGGCACAGGGTGTGGTGAAGAAGGGTGTAGAGCAGATCTGGAAGGTCACATCCAGCAAGAACATTTCCAGTCCATATAATTGCTAGTCAGTTCTCTGGCTCACCTGCCACCTCATTTCACACCATTCTTTCTGACACTCTCTGTTCAATCCACATTTCTCCCTGGTCTTCATTTGGTTGCTCAGATGAGCTTCATAATCACCCTACCTGGAAGAGCCCCCATTTTGCCCAACCTTTTTTACTTGGATGAATTTTATTTATTTTTCATATATTAGCTCCATCATCACCTGCACATGGAAGCCTTCTCTATAATCTCAAATTAGGTCAGACCCCTTGTTATATCCTCCTGCAATCCCATGCACCTTTCTTTCATAGTATTTGTTACAGGCTTAACTTAAGTTTTTTCTCTGATTTTTTGATTAATGCTTAGGTAGCTTCCCTGTGAAACTCAGCTCCTCAGCATCCAACGCCATGCATGGCACGTGACAGTCGTTTGCACAGCGTATGAATGCACTTATTGTTACATCGTTATGTAACAGGAAAAAGGGGGAAAAAAAGGTTTGAATGAATCACTCACAAATCTTTATTTCAGTTATCCTTCTAAATTTTAGGAGGGAAATGAGGATTACTTAAATACTACATATCAATCCAGGAGCTGAACTTTACAACTTATCGAATGCAATGTACAGTACTGCAAGTAAGTAGAACTTAGTTTTCCAAAGAAGAGTTGGATAGAATTAAGGAAAAAACTTTCTTATTATAAGAGTTGTCATGGAACATTGAAAAATCATAGTTCTGTCCTTTGGTTTAGGTTTTCTGATAGGAAATCAATCACATAAATGCAACACTGCTGAGCACTTTCTAGAGCTTTTTCCCCACAAGTTCTTTCTTTGATACACATATATATATTTTTTGTCGAAGTGTGCATCCTTCTATTGATAAAGGAAATCGTCAAAGGCGAAAGAGTGACATTTAGTCTGGATTTGAAGTGGGGGTATTTGGAGCATTTTTAGACATCAAGTTGAAGAGTACTCCCAGTGAAGGTTCATGAGAAAGTGGTCTTCCCTTAGGTCTCATAAGGAATGAAACTTGGTGTGCTTTTTCATTGTATGTCTGGGTAGAGTGGAGAAAGCCGAGATGCAAGCAAAAAAGTACTTCAAGACTTCAGGTCTTAGGGGCTTATGTTATAATGATTCTTTTTGAGAATACTGAGTTATGTGAAGGATTATATTAATGAAATATGAATCTATCACCTGCGATTTGTGGTTCAAATTCCATTTGGGTGGGAAATAAATAGAATGTATTACATTGACTGGTATATTTTAAATGGTGTATATAAAACATATTGGGGGCTTGCATCTAAACTGCTGAAACTATGTACCACTCAATGGGTATTGATAGGAATTAATTTTATTCCATACTATGTTCAAACTATCTTTACACTATTTTTTTAGCCTAATGGGTTCATAAGCAGCAAAATGATTAGGGGGATACTGAAACTTCTAATAACCAGTAAGACCAAGAATATCAACATGTCATCTTTAAATTTTTATTTAGTATTTTACTTCACAAATCTGTGTTAATAATTAGCCTTCAAAACAAATCATGTATAATAAAAGGAGGTTTTCTCTTCAGTGTTTAACATGAATACATTGAAATGCCAAATGACTTATTGTTATGTTATTTGAGAACTAATATTAAACAATTATTATGTATCAGCCACAGTGTTGGGCACTGTATTGGTTAGCTCTCACAACAATACAGCTATGTAAATCTGAATGCTAACTGACTGAAAACACTCATTTATTCTCATGGATCTGCTGGTTAGTAATGGTGGTTCTGCTGATGGAGGCTGGGCTCTGCTGGGCAGCCCTGGTTCAAACTGCAAATTAGTGAAGCGGCAGGAACAACTCTGTTCTATATGTCTCTCATCCTCCTTTGACTAGTGAGGTAGATGAGGCATGTTCTTCTCAAGACAAGAGCAGTCACAGAAGAGAATAAGCAGAAATACACTAGGATCACTGAGGACTTAGGTTCAGAACTGGCATGTTTTTCATGCCTAATTATATGTCACTTGACAAGAGCCAGTTATAGCCAAGCTCAAAGCCAGTGAGGGATGCCCACTGTACTTGTGTGTTAAAGACATGAAGAAGGTTTAAGCAGAGGGAGGAGGAAGGACTGGGACGAGTCATTCAACCTACTACCGGAACATTTTAAATTCTTCACCCCACTCAGTTCTTACCACTCTATGAAGTCATATTATGTATAATTTAGAGATGAAGAAACCTAAGCTCAAGAGGTTGAATAGTTTTCTCCAGTTCACAAAATAAATAAATAGCAAAGATGAGATTCAGCATCAGGTTGGACTTCATAGCCCATACTTTTTCCAAGGAGCATCTCTTAATGGTATGTTTCTACTAAAGTTTAAGCATAAATCAGTAAGTAGAAAAAGATGAAAAATGATAGTTTTCCACCTAATTTAATTTTACTCTTTAAAAAATTAGATAATATTCTAAGTGAAAAATTAAATCTGTCAACTGATTTTGTATATTTTCCTTATATCTTCCTTTTCCTTGTATCTTCATCTTTCTTAGATGTTATGAAAAAAGGGAAAAAGAAACACAAAAAAAGACAAATTAAACTATTTTTCAAAGAAAAAATAAAAACTTAAAATTTTATTTAAAATCAAAATTGAAAAATCTGTTCTGATTCTGTCTTACACTAGAATGCCTTGAAATTATGTTTTCATGAATGTATCCTTTTTAAAAAATATTTTATCAGACTCCTGATGACATGGTGTTTCTTCTCTCTGTTTCTCAACTTTCCCAATTTTCTGGTTCAATATATTGAACATTTTTATGGTTCTACAGTCAATAAGTGAAAATGTTATGGTTATAAAGATTAGTGAAAATCATTAATATTGGCTGGAATCTATTGTCCATCGTGTTCTGGACTCTTTAGCCATCCTAACAACTTTAGTACTCACAAAAACCATGTAAGTTAGAAGGTGATTATATTATGTACCTTGTAGATAAAGGCTCAGAGAGGTTAAGACACATGCCCTATTCACATAGGTAGAGAAGGCATGCAGCCAAGATCTGTCTGAATCCAAAATCTGTGTTGTTAACTACTATACCACATTATTTCTACACCTGGAGTGGCTTATAATCTAGTGTAAGAGTCTAGAGAAACAGTAACAGTAGGGAGAGAGATGGACAAGCATACATAAAATTGCAGTGCATTGTGTTGAAAGCATGCTTATCTGATCAGTCTTATGGAAACACAGAGGAATAAATGTACAGATCTGTCAGAAGAATTCATGGGGAAAACAATAGCAATGAAGAAGCAAAGGAAAAAAGGATAAGTTGTGGATGTGAAGAAGCAAAGGCACAACAATTTCTTGGAGGCTATTTGTGTTTTTATTACTTATACTACAATAATACAGTTTTATAACAAGCCACAAAAATATTAATGATATAAAATTATAAGACTTTAGTCAGCTAACAATTCTGTGGGTTGAGTAGAGATTAACAGACCGAGGCTAGGCTTGGCTTGATGAGAAGCTCTGCTGATCTCACCTGTGTTCACTATTATATCAGGAATTTAGCTGGCCATAGTTGGGTCCAGCTAGAGAGCTGAGCTTGGTATTGCATATTTCTCATCTTCCTCATGAAACCAGCTTGGTAATGTTATTCTTATGGTGGTAGCAGAGGCTCAAAAGAATGGGTTAGAAGCTCACAATTTTTCTTATGGTCTAGGCTCAGAACCCGTACATTGCAACTTCTGACTCATTCAAGTTATCAAATGAAGTCAAATGACTAAAGCCATAATCATAGTGGAGAAATAGACTCTACCTCTTTAGTGGAAGGTATTATATAGTCACATAGCAAAGGACATGGACACAGGGAATAGTGAAGAATTAAGACATAGGAGGATTCTGGGAGGATGGTGGAGTAGGAAGCACCAGGAATCTCTCTTCCCTCCTAGACAATAATTGTACCAGAAGAATCTGTCTAACATAACTATTTTGGAATTCTAGGGTCTACTGAAGAAGTATTATAACTTTCAGAGGAAGATTTGAACAGTAAATTATGATTCATTTCAGTCAATATCAGCACTTAGCACAATAGTAACTACTCACCCCTCCACTCCCAGCCATGTGGCAGGCAGCTGTGCACATTCTCCTGAAGCAGCTTGAACACAGTTTGCAGGAGCCAGGGCGGGAGAAAGAGCTCTGTCCTCCAAATATCTAGGATCTATGCTCTGATGGCTGAGAGCTGCTTCAGATCACAGAGGCGCTAACAAGGAGTGGTGGCCATAGTTGTTGCACCTACCCCATTGTTATAAGCCCCTTTCTCTCTGTTATCTCTAGTTGGAATGACTTCCATGGGATTTAAAAGGCTGTCACCTCCCTAACCACCCTCACCTTCAGTTTTTTCTTTTTCCCCATTTGGGAGCTGGACACTGAAGACTAGGACATTCAAAAGCAATGGTGTATATGGGGGAAATTAGAAAGTGACCATGCATATGCAAGGGAAGGCATAGGCTCAGAAAAGACCTGAGAAAGCCTCAAGTTAATATCTCTGGTGGATCCTCATCACAGAGACAGCCTATAATAATTAAAACAAAACAAAACAAAACAAAACCTTAAGAAATTCTGGGGAAATGAGAGAGTTTTATTCTGGAGTTTCCACATTATTGTTTCAAATCACAAAATATCACAAGGTTGATATATTCAAAATGCTAAAAAAAGAAAAACTGTCAGCCAAGAATCCTATATCCAACAAAATGGTCCTTCAAAAAATGAGGGAAAAATTAAGATATTCCAGGTAAACAGAAAGTGAGGGAATTTACTACCGCTAGACTTGGCCTGCAAAAAATGCTAAGGGAAGCCCTATACAAAAGGATGCTAGACAGTAACTTGAAGCCATATGAAGAAATAAAGATTACAGTAATGGTGAATACATGGACAATTATAAAATCTAGTCTTATTGTAACATTGGTGTGTAACTCTACTTTCTGTTTTCTACATGATTTAAGGGAGTAAAATATTTTCAAAAAATAGTTTAAAAGCTAGTATTAAAACTTTGGTTTGTAACTTCACCTTTTGTTTCCTATATAATTTAAGAGGCTAGTGAATTGAAATAATTATTAGTTTATATTTTTGGGCATACACTATATAAAGATGTAATTTTGTGGCATTAATAACTGAAAAGGGTAGGGTCAGAGGCGTTAAAGGAGTGGTTTTTGTATATTACTAAAGGTAGTCTAAATTCAAAATATAATGATATAACTTTGGGATGTTAGATGCAATCCCCATGGAAATCATAAATAAAATAACTAAAGAATATACACAAAAAGAAAAGAGAGATTTAAATATTTCATTACAAAAAAATCAATTAATATAAAAGAAAATAGTAATACAGGAAATGAGGGACTAAAAAGCTTATATGGAATATGGAAAACAAATAGCAACATGACAGATGTAAGTTCTTCCCTACCAGTAATTACTTTAAGTCTAAGTGGATTAAACTCTCCAATCAAAAGACAGAGATTAGCAGAGTGCATTTTTAAAAAACCATGATCTAACTTTATACTGTCTACAAGAGACTCTCTTTAGATTCAAAGACACAAATGGATCGAGAGTGAAAGGATGGAAGAGGATATTCCATGAAAGACTAACCAAAAGAGAACAGAGATGACTAAACTAATATCTGACAAAATAGAATTTAAATCAATGCCTTTCAGAGGCAGTATGATAGAGTAGGAAATATTCTGGGTTCTAATCCCAAATCTACAACATACTAAGCTAAATGACCCTGGGCTAATGCTTAAATGCAGAGATTTAGCTTCCTTATTATATAATGGCGATTTCTTGTCACAGTTCTTGCAAGGATTAGATCTAAAACATATAAATCACATGGCACGTATATGTACATACTATTCTTTGAATGTTTGAAAAACTTATGTTTCACCACAGCAGTAATTGATTCAGGCAATAATCATCAGAATCATTTGATGAAAGCTTGTGTGGCAGCAGAAACTGGTATGATACACTGCATACTGAGGAACTGTTGTACGTTTGAAGGAGATCAAAAGTCAAGACAGCTGAAAGTAATGTACAGTCTTGGATTGGATCCTGAACCAAAAAAATAGTTACTGAAAAGGATATTTTGGGGGAAGTTGGCCAAACTTGATTATGTGCTGTATGTTAGATAATAGTTATTTTTTAAATATTAGATTTTTTGAATTTAGTCATTGTACTGTGGGTAGGCAAGAGAATATCCTTGTTCTTAGAAGGTATATACTGAATATTTGGTGGGGAGAGGGTTAAGATGCCTATAACTTACTTTCAATGGCCCAGCAGAATAATAATAAAGTTAAGAATAAGAAACAATAAGCAATGTGTAATTACAGAGAAATTCCAAATTCCAAAAGCATCAAAGTCTTCAAAATTGTTCAGGCCCTCCAGCCATTTTTAAATCATGTTAATTGTTTATTTGGTATTTAATAGTATGAATTCTTTATATATTTTGGATGTTAGCCTCTTATTAGATAAATAATTTACAAATATATTCTCCCATACTGTAGGTTGCCTTTTTGTTCTGTTGATGGTGTCCTTTGCTGTACAGAAGCTTTTTAGTTTGATGTAGTCCCAATTGTTCATTTTTTCTTTTGTTTCCCTTGCCCAGGGAGATGTGTCTAGAAAGAAATTGCTCATGCTTATGTTCAAGAGATTTTTGCCTGTGTTTTCTTCTAAGAGTTTTATGGTTTCATGTCTCATTGAAGTCTTTGATCCACTTTGAGTTTACTTTTGTGGATGGAATTAGACAGTAATCCAGTTTCATTCTCTAGCATGTAGTTGTCCAGTTTTCCCAACACCAGTTATTGAAAGAACTGTCTTTTTCCCATTGCATATTCATTGCTCCTTTATTATATATTAGTTGATCATATATGTGTGGGTTTATATTTGGGATCTCTGTTCTATTCCATTTACCTATGGGTCTGTTCTTGTACTAGTACCATACTGTTTTGATTACTGTAGCTTTTTAGAATAGCTTGAAGTCAGGGATTGTAATACCCCGAGATCTGTTCTTCTTTCTCAGGATTTCTTTGGTTATTCAGGGTCTTTTGTGGTTCCATATGAATTTTAGGATTATTTTCTCTATTCTTTGAAAAATGCCATTGATATTTTGATAGGGATGGCAATGAATCTGTAAATTTCTTTTCAAAGAAGAAATACAAATGGCCAACAGACACATGAAAAAATGCTCCACATCACTAATCATCAGGGAAATACAAATCAAAACCACAATGAGATATCACCTCATACCAGTTAGAATGGCCATTTAAAAGGCCAGAAATAACAAGTGTTGGCAAGGATGTGGGGAAAAGGGAACCCTCCTCTTACACTGTTGGTGGGAATATAAATTTGTGTGGCCATAGTGGAAAGCAGTATGGAGGTTCCTCAAAAACTAAAAATAGAAATACCATATGACCCAGTAATCCCACTACTAGGAATTTACCCAAAGAAAACAAAATCCCTGATCTGAAAAGATAACTGCACCTCTATGTCTACTGCCTCATTATTTACAATAGCCAATGTATGAAAACAACCAGTGTCCATCAATAGATGAATGGATAAAGAAGATATGGCTCATATACACAATGGAATATTATTCGGCCATAAAAAAAGAAATCCTACTATTTGCAACAACATGGATGGACCTAGAGAGTATTATGCTAAGGGAAATAAGCCAGGTGCAGAAAGACAAACACTATGTAATTTTGCTTATTTTTGAAATATAAAAACAAAAGAAAATGAGCAAAATAGCAGTAGACACATAAACACTGAGAACTGACTAGTGGTTACTATGGGGGAGTAGGTGGGCTGAAAGGGTGAGAGGGATCAAAGGGCAAAAAAATTCTCAACCATAATATATGTTAGTCTTGGGGACGGTAATACAACATGGAGAATATAGCCAATGATTCTGTAACATCTTCCTATGTTGATAGATAATAACTGAACTAGTGGGTGTAAGGATTTATTGGTACGTGTTACTGTTGAACCACTGTGTTTTATAGTTGAAACCAATATAAGATTGTATATCAATTATACTTCAATTAAAAAAAGAAGAAATCTTAGAAATTGATGAATCCACATAAAGAATATATGACGTTCATTGTACTGTTCTCTCTGTAGGTTTGGAAGTCTTCAAAATAAAAAGTTGCAATAAGGAAAAAAAGAAATTAAGACAAAAATATGATCTACCACAGTGTGGAATATACATATAGGATATCTGTAGTGGATAAATGTTAGTTGGCAAGTGCCTACAACTCCCGGTGGGAGATACATTTCACATTACCTACCAGAAGTCATAGAGATATTTATGCATATGTACATATAATACAGAACAAACGTTTCACACAAAATTTATTCTCATTTATCCCGACTTACCCAGCCTCATATGTTGTCTTATTTTCTATTCTATTTCATTCTGTTCTATTCTGGATTTCATTTTTAAAAACTTTGCCTCCCACCGAATTGATTTCATTATGCTATAGTAGGTTACAAACCATGTTTTGAAAATCATAGCTCAGTATGATTTTTAATATCTAGTAAGATACTAAGTGTGAGAGGAATTTAGAGGTAGATGGGATCACACAAACTGAGATACGTTCAATACCAAGGGCAGGGAATTAAAGTTGCTCCATCAAGGAAGGTACAATGTATGCTAGGGGCAGTCATGTACAAGCTTAATAGCTTATTGGTCCTTTGAGTTTGATGTTTTCAGAAATCAGTGGTCACACTACAGAGAACAGTTATACTACAGGGAATTATTTCATAAAAATAGTTGCATAAAATTGGTTTACAGTGATTCCTAAAAGATAGCTATGATTTAATTCTAATTACATGAGTTTCAATTAATAAATGTTTTCATACATTAAGCATTTGTGCATCACAGACCATAATAATAGAAATCAGATTATAGGCACAGTTCAAAAAAAGCTCACAATTCAGATTTATAAAGATAACTCTAAAAATTATTATCTTCCCAATAATGAAGACTGATTTTTTAAACTTTTCCTATGTACTAGGCTCTGTTTCAAGTGATTTAAAAACAACATTTCCTTTAAATTGATAACAACCCTATAAAGCAATTACTATTATTCCACTTTATCTGCAGTGAAGAAACTAAAGCTTAGAGAGGCAAGGCTCCTTTCCTAAGTCTACCTGGCTAACACATGATGAAGTCAGGAAAGGAACCCATATCTTTTTACTTTAACGTTTATGAGAAAAACTCTTACACAATATAGAATATAAGTTGCAAAAAGTATGAATTGAATTTCCCCTAGAGTTTTTGGAGAGAGCAAGGCTCTACTGACACCTTGACTTCAGATTTCTCATCTCTAGAACTGTGAGAGAATAAATTATCATTGTTTTAAGACACCCATTTTGTGTTAATTTGTTACAGCAGCCCTGGAAAACTACTACAGGTAGCGTGACAAGAATGGAAATATTAATTCAGTAATCTAGATTTTTTTACAACCTAAGTAGAAGGCAGGTTGTGGATTTAGGCACCAAATATGAGGTTTAGGAAACTTATTTTTCAAGGAAATTTACAAAGGCCTATATTGCTGCAATTCTAGGTACAAACTGAATATTCACTGTCCAATCCAATAAGGTTTTGTACATAAGTAAGACTGATATGTCTCTTCATTGAGTTCATGCTTCATTTCACATATAATTCAATAACAGCATAGCCATTGACTCTTGAATAAGTTCTATAGTGGAGATCAATCATGGCTTTTTGATGCATACTTTGGTGACCAAGGAAAAATAATTACTACAGGCCAAGTCATCAGTGTTGCTGCTGTCAGGGCTCCAGCACAGAGGCAGGGGCAAGCTGACAGTGAGCCATGAGCAGCATAAGTAAGACGGAAAGTCTCGGTCCTGTCCCTGGCTGAGCTCAGCAGCCCAAATCCAAGGACACAAGTTCACCCAGCGAGGGGCATACATACTCCAGAGTTCTCAGTGGGTCAGATCAAAAGAATGAGTCGGAATAGAGATTTAGGGTATTAGGATCCCGTGGAAGAATTGGGACTTGGAATCACCAGATACAATTTTGCACACTTAAAAACTGAATCAGATTCTTCTGAAATCTACTGATTTTTAAGTATTGCCAACTAATTCAAATTGACTAATACCATACAGGTTGTACCGAGAACATCAGTAGGCTACATACATCACTATGAACCAGGGAGAGTCCTCTGATTGAGTTGGTTTTTCTTTTCAGTTGAGTCTAAGTACAGCCAGATTTAGGGAATAAATGTGGAGGGCAGAGCTAGGTAAGGATTCTAATCTTCCTCATCTGCAGGTAGCATTCTTTGGTACAGAGCTGAGCTCCTCAAGATTCACTGGCACAGTTAGCAGGGTAAAGAAGCAAAAGGAAAGAAAAGAAATGAAAAATGAATAAAGAAAAAAAAATACCTTTAGTACCAAAGATGGGAACAGCAGGGTCTAGTCTAAGTGACTGACCATCCACAGTCCATGAGATTAAAGGAGGCTGAGAAAACTTTTTTGCTGTGTTCCCCTAAGTATGAGAATTTAGATAGTAAAATTCCAAACTACTTTCCTATCCATTCTTTATTGTGAATGGATATTTCAATATCCTATCAGAATTCTTTCTCACTTTTCTAGGGTTAAATGATGCTGAAACGTAGGTGACTGTTACCATTATCTGCATTAGGGAAAGGGCTGAAAAGCAGGGACTGGTGATTAAGATGAAATATGGAAAACTTAGCCCTTAGAGTTGTGTTGTCTGTACAGTAGCAGCTAGCTACCTTTGTCTATATCCATGGTGCAGCCAGGATTTGAAGTAGGCATGAGGCACAGGTAGCTATTCCATATGTACTGACTGAGGGCACTTGAAATGTGGCTAGTCCCAACTGAGATGTGCTTTTAGTGAAATACATGCCAGATTTCAAAGACTTATTTCAAAGACAAAAAAGGAAGGCAAAAGCTATCATTAATATTTTTTATGATGATCATATGTTGAAATAATATTTTGCAGATATAGAGTTAAATAAAATACATTATTAAGATTATTTTCAACTATTTACTTTTTCTGCTTTTAATGTTGCTTCAGAATTTAAAATTACATGTGTGTCGTGTATTAGTGGCTCACATTTGTTTCTATTGGACAACTCTGCCTTAGAGGAGCATGAGTTATACAGCCAATTGATATGCATCAAAAACTTGAGTTTCTGGCTAATGTTTCAGTTGGTACCTAGATAAGATAGTGTCCTCAAAGATGTTACCAAAGATAAGTAGACCAAAGCAGTGTTTATTTTTCAGGAATTAGGCAAATAATATGACTTCATGAACATGCCTTTTACATGATAGGTATTTCTTACAAATACTTGTTCCAAATACTTAGTATCAAATATAGAAACACAAGGCAGCTGGTGAATGCCTGTAAAAACAATCTTCACTTAGAAGAGGAAGTAGAATTCTAAATCATAGCAGAAATTATAGTTTACACGCTGCATTAGCCATCTTAATCTGCATAGTATATTTTCTATAATGAATTTCCATGTGATAACAAGTCCAGATGTAGCATGTAGATGATCAGTAAGCTTTTGAGGTCAATTTATTATGAATGAAAAAGGTATTTATCTCTTCCTCACACAATTTAATTTGCATTCCCTTTCTAGAAGTCTTAAAAGCCCAAAAGAGGGAATTGTAATGGACATTAAACCAATTCAAAGTTGTAAGCATTTAATTTTCTCATGTAACATATTTGTCTTTGGAATACAAATGGAGGCATTAATTGGGAAAGAAAGTATAAATTTTGCTTGGTAATGAAGGAAATATTTGAATTTTTGCTATTCAGTCAAATGGAGAATCATTTGTCAGAAAATTATTGTTTCTAACAAGAAATTCAAATACTGTCAATTTGAATGTAAATTATAGGAAGGATTGCTATATCCATTTAGGAAGACAAGAATTTAAATGAATGACATCACTGACACATGTAAAATGTTTTTAACATTATTCTATAGATATAAGTGCTATTTGTGTATGTGTGCACATGTGTACAGTTGTCATGATCCAGTGATATTTGTTAAATGTCCTTATGTACATTAGATTCTATAAAAATAATAGAGTTATAACTTTTGGGCTGGAATGAAAAAGATGTGTAGTCCAGACCTCTGCCCAAAGCATGTAGTCCACATGATATCATATCCTGAGAATTATTTTCTGGATGCCTCTGCTTCAAACCTCTAGCAAAAAGGAATTCACAGCTTCACAAAGCACATTCACATTTTATTACCTCTTGACATTTTTAGGCATTTCCTGTTGTTCATCATGTTCTTCTTTACACAGTTTCAAATTCTTCTTCCCTGAAACTTGTATGTGCAGGGAAGTATCTCCTGCTACCAGATATACTTCATTCCTAGTAGCTCATAGGAACACTCAGTATATACTTTTGAATGAATAACATTAAAGTCATAAAAAAATTTATCTTCTTACATATCATCCTACCCAATCAGCAAATGCAATATTCTGCTCAATTTTTTTAAGGCTACTGCCTTGAGAAGGGTTTATTAATATAAGAGTCCATAGTAGGTAAGAATTTGGGCTATGGAGTAGCAGGTCTTAGCACTTAGGCCGGTTCTATGACCTTGGACAAATCCTTTAACTTCACTCAGAGCTCGGCTTTTATGTATTCTCCATGCATTGACACGTGGAGTCAGGCTTCATTTATTACAAGAATTATTCTGATTTTAAATATTTGGAAGGTAGTAATCACCTCACCAAAATAGCCAGCTCAAAAAGATCTGTGGAGGGTAAACAAATAGATAAACTACTTGTTCTCAGGGTGCTTGTCATTAAGGTGGGAAGACAAAATACATTCACATGGAAGGATAACTGATGGACATGAGCCAGAGGAAAGATATTAAAGAAGTGGAGAGTGTGGTGGTTAAGAACATGGGCCCTGGAGTCATGCTGCCTGAGCTCATGTCCCCATTCTATTGCTTACTAGCTGTGTGTTATGGGCAAACCACTTAATCTCACGAGCCTCATCTGTACAAAGGGGATAATAAAAGTACCTTAAAACACTGCTAGTATTTAATGACATAGTCTATATGAAGTTTAAACAGTGCTGATTATATAATAGATACTCATTAATTATATATAACACACATATTTGCATGTACCTATAGAGGCAATGGAAAAAGAATATTTTTTAGAAGTGAAGAGCATAAATGAAAGGTCCAAAGATAGTTAATAATTGTCCAGATTTCTGTTTGTACCCTCTGTCTTTATGCCAACTTTCAGGCAGCACTCTATGATATATTCCAGAAACACGTGTTTCCCCATAATACATAAGCAAGAAATGGGTGGTTTCTGAAGATAGCATGGAGAAATGCAAAAGATGGTTCATGACATTTCATGTGACCAAACTTCACGAGTCTCTTTTTGAGCCACTCTGTCATTTTCCTCCAATCTCTTTTCTGATGCTAACCGCCTTCTCTCTTCAGTCTTCTCCTAGGCTAACCCTCTACAGCTTCTCTAGCAGTAGTGATTCTAGCATCCTCCTCCTAGCAGACCCCACCATCCCACCTCAATGCAGAGGCCCAATACGCTTTCTGCTTGTAGTCTCACACTCACTATTCTACTCAACAATGAAAGAAACTGCCTTAGGAACTGCTCTCATTAAATGGAGAGGAGATGGTAGAACATCTTTCTTCTGAAAAACAAGCCAAGTGTTGTATCACCAATCAATAATGTCAGACCACTGACTGTCAGGATAAGAATGCCTGACCAAGATGGACTTTATTTAGTAGGGGTGAGAAACTACAGCAAGATTTTGGGTCAGGAAAATAAATGAACACAGTGTTTCTGGGGAGAACCTACTAACATTGATCAAAAAAATTGGAAAGGGGATCAAGAGACCTGAGTTTCTGTGCTTTGACCCTGAGAAAATTACTCTGTTTGAATTTGATTTCTCTGTCTTTCCAGTGTGGATAGAGGTGTGAGTTCAAAGATGATTTATTCCTCCAAATCAGAAATCACAAATCTTTAAGGGGCTCACCAGATATCACACCATTCATTAGAGCCAGAGTGGAGATAAAAATCATAACTCTCAGGAGCCTGGAGGGTCCAGAGAACCGGCTCAAGAGTGAAAGTCTTTCATTTTGGAATTGACAGTTTCATGACTACCTAGAGTGATGAGGATTTTCATGATTTGTCCTTCATAGTGTGCCAATTAAAGTTGAGTTCATTGTGTAGCCCTTTTACGCCAAGACTTTCATGGGATTTTCCCCCTCCCTCTGGAGTCTGATCTTTGTCCCTGCTGTCTTTTCTGCAAACCATCTTGCCTTTCTAGGTAAGGAAATGAGGGCAAAGAAGAGCATGGGTAAGCACCTTTTCTGTGCTGAGCTAGGTCCACACATACATAAACACACCTGGGAGTTAAATGATCTGAGTTTTACAGCATACTAGTTTAGGATTTGGAGATATGAAATGACTTTTCTAATTCCTGTAGAAATGGCTGAATCCAAGTCTACTGATAGGGATGGGGCCCATGAAAGGGACTTTTCAAATAGGGAGCAAAAGGCTATTTCTTGCCCTAGGTGGTTTCTAAGTAGTAATAAGTAATTAGGCTATACATTTTATTTATGTGGTGATCTGAATTTATGTTTTATTTTATAATACATAGATTGAGAAAATTCATTAGAATGTTAGCAGTGTAGGATTCAAACCCAAAAATGATTCTATCAGGACTCAGAAGTACTATGTCATTCCTAGCAGTAAAAAGCTATAGCTAATTACTATAAACTTTTGCCAATGAAAGTTTAGAAAAACTCAATGGAGGCTCCTTATCACTCTTCTTCAATTTCTAATTTGACTTCAGAGGTGTAATATACTCCTGAAGATGAACTTGTAGAATGAGCAGTAACTACACTGAATTATACATTGTGCACAGAAATCTAAAATAAATGTAAGTGCCACATGTTAGAAACTGCATTTGAGTAAAATGACTTATACCATTCAGTCACAATCCAACACCATTGATCCCCATTCAGGATGTCAAGCTTTTTATTTGTATTTTACTGGGCCTTCCATTACTTCATGATAAAGGGATCAGTGTGGCTTACATGCCTTTTTTCTGAGTGGTCATATCTTTTATTCACAGTAAACTTGTGCAAAGACCTTATTTCATTTCTACATCATATAGTGTTTGAGAAGTATTAAAAGTCAAGAATAGATTTTATATTCTGTTGAAATTCATGAGTGTCTTGCTGTTTAAAAAACATTTTTAATAAAAGAGACCATTAATTACTAGGATTCTGATTGTAATTGCCTGGTCTCAGAA
Source organism: Smutsia gigantea (assembly GCA_032199065.1). Taxonomy (NCBI): domain Eukaryota; kingdom Metazoa; phylum Chordata; class Mammalia; order Pholidota; family Manidae; genus Smutsia; species Smutsia gigantea. The sequence continues at coordinate 18,492 of JAVSCE010006868.1, read as the reverse complement.
TTGATGAACAAAGCCATTTTGGAAAGCAATCAATCTGAAATCTAATTTGTTGGCGAAATGAACCATATAAACAAAATGCCACTTGCAGTTTGTCTAAAATGAGATGTGCTTAACGAGCCCATCATCTTCCGCGATCCTCATCACTATGGGTCGCAGCTACCTCAAATGTCATCGGTTGGATCTAGCGCACAGAAAGCTGAAATACAACACTGCACTATGAGCAGAGCGAAACGTGAAACAGATGGCTCCGCCAGCCCTGCAGGGTGACTTTTGGGGGCAACTCTGGGGCGAAATCAGAGTGGCTACTAAATTCAACTAAATGCAGTAACACACTCATCTGCCCTGTGTCATGCTCCCAAGATAGCTGGCATTGTTTAAGGTAACTCATTCCATTCACACATATTCAGAATACAAAAGGTAAAAAAAAGTGCAAGAAATTGTCTGTGGAGAACAGAATCTGAATTATTTTGTATGTAATATATGCACAGGCACACTTGCACACTCACACACACACAAAACATATTATGCATGCATAAAACATGTTATATATATATATACAGTGAGCGAGAAAGAAACCAAGAGGTGTCTAACGGGCTGTATTTGTAGAATCTGCTTTGTACAAAGTTTGGCAGCATTCACTTGTTCTTTCCTTTTTTAAAGAAAAATTTCATTTAAAAGTCATGCTAATCATCTTTGATGATTTATTATTGCATAATCCTCAAATCTTGTAAATTCTTGAAATGGATCATAACAACTATTAGCACGTAAGCTGAAGTCTTGGAGTTAAATTTGTCATCTAATGACTTTAAATTTGACAGGTCATGTGTATCTTGGGGCCTTTATTTATTTATTTTTACTCATTTGGCATAAATAAAGCAGGAATTACTTGGAAATACAGTAATCTTAGGACTTTGTGAAACCGAAATTGTAAAACTGAAATCAACATGAAGATGACTAGTCCTCTTGTGAGATTTTGGGGAGTAGAACTGGAGGACCGTGGACCACCTAATGTAAGGGGGAGATACCCTTCTGAGCCGAGAAGTTCATGTCTGTCCAAGATCAGGCAAAGGCTTAGCAGAGAGGTATAACCTTTGAGCTGGTGGTAAATTTATTTCCCAATAGATCTCAATTGAGAATGTTTTATACTGTAGAAATTTACTGTAACTTGAGGGAGCCTTGCTACTCAGTGCCATGGACCATCGGTCTGAATCACTTGGAACAAAAAATAATTTTAGGTCCATCTGAAAAGCCCTTCTATATGTAACTCTTCAAACTTACTCCTACCGAAAGCTACCAAACCTGTCTGGTCATAAGTAACTCTCTAACCAGAAGCCTCATAACCCAGAGAGGCAGTTTCTCTTCACTCTTAGATTATGCTAGAAATTTACTCTTTCTCCTAGGGTTGAATTTCATTTCTGAGAATTAAAGATAATTGGATGACAAATGGATAACAGAAACAAAACAGTTATATTTTCTTTGGTTAAGGTTCAACATGTTCCTTGATTTCTGAGAAAAATATTTTCAAGTGAAAAATGAAAAGCGAGTGTAAAAAACTCAAGATGACAGTGTTGGTGCTGAATACTCATGCACACAAACCACACATACAGGTGTGCACACAATCATGGATTCATGCTCCTACACATATACACAAGTGTGTGGACACACACATACACCTCCCACATCCAAATCAAGGAGCATATTTTTGAAGGTGACATGGCTCCTTTTTATTTTTTATAATATATGAGATGTACAAAATTTATTATGGAGAATTTAAAACATAAAATTACAAAGAATGGTAATACCCTTGTGTCCATTGTTCAGATTCAACAACTATTAACATGTTACCAGGACTGTATCATCTATCCACCCTCCTATTCCACCATTTTGTTTTTTGCAAAAGTTTTTTTTTTTAAGCAAATGCAGGACACTGTTGTTCATTCTACTTATAAATACTTCAGTATGCACTTCTAACTGATAAGGGCAGTGTTTTTACATAACCACCATGCAGTTATCACACCTAACAAAATTAACAATAATTCCTTATAGTAAAGGATAAATAATTCACATTCAGATTTTCTCAATTGTTTTAAAGAAGCTTTTTAGAAAGTCAGGTTCAAAACAAGATTTAATTATTGTATTTGATTGATTGCTTTATCTTAGTTTCTTTTGTTCTTTAAGAGTAGAAAAAAATATTCTACTCCTCTCCCCCAACTCATTTTACCTCTTCATGTCATTGGTTTGTTGAAGAAACTGACAATCTTTTTTTCCTGCAGAGTATCCCATAATCCAGATTTGACCGATTGCTTCACACTGGTGTTTAACTTGCATCTCTCTTTTCTGTATTTCCTCTTTGGTAAATAAGTTAACTTCTAAGTAATAGAAAATATTTTCTTTTCAAAGATTCTTATTAAATGATCTTTCTTCACATTTCTTCATAGTCAACTAATTGTCCTTTTATTGAATTTATACAACTTGCAGGATTCCTTCATTCCTTTATTCATCTTTTCAACAAAGCTTTATTAAGAAATGAAGTAAAATTAGTTTATGAGACATTTGCATAATTATAATTGTTGAATTCTCATGTCCCATGAATCTGTTGATGATTAGGTTGATGTGGACTTAAGCAAAGCCTTCTGACACTCTATCTTTTTTCCTGTAGTACTATAGTTGTCGACCTCTTTCCCGTGTGAGTTCAGGCATTAGAAAAAAAAGACATCATGGTTGCCTCTGGGTTGTTTCCCTCCAAGTTGAATGTTTCTAATTCTTTCAAGACTTTTTGATAGGAGATGCTTTCCAAAGCCCTCGTTCCCCATTTTATTAGTTTTTATTTTAAAATAGAGTGCATGGTATTTAACACATGATTTTTAGGAATGATTAAATATACCCTAAGAAGATCAAGAGTAAAATTTATCGATTCAACAGAAACTAATAAGTACAGAAATTAATGCAAGTATAGCAAGAGCCCAGCACATAACAGATATTTGAGAAAAAACAAACAAGCAAACATGGTCCTTGCCTTCAAGAAGTATAGAATCTAATAGACTAGGTCTCTGCTCTGATGGAAATAAAATCCACTGTGGGGGGATGAAATTAATAAATTACTAGAAAGTATATAATAAAAAAGAAAAATAAGAAAAATAACAATTAAAGTAATAAAATACTAATTTTATGTATAATAATATTTAAAAGCATGATGAATGGATCTAAGGAAGTGACATTAATCTAAAACCTGACTGATAAGAAGGAACCGCTCATACAAATATTTGCCTAAAAGCTTTCCAGACAATACAGATGTAGAGATCCTGAAATGGGAGTACTCTTGGTGAGTTAGTGTAAAAGGAAGAGGAAAAATTTGGCATGGTGGTGGTGAGCAAAATGGGGATGTCACAAGGTAAATTCAGAGTGGTAGATAGGAGCTAGATCCTTAGGATAGTTAAGGCCATAATAAGGTATTTAATTTTATTCTAGATGAGGTAGGAAGCTCCCGGCAGGTTTTATGTAAGGAAGTGACATCATTTAATTTACACTTAAGAAAGATGAACCTGGCTGTTTCTTCAAGAATGGATTGGTCAGGGGTGAAGAAAGAGACAGGACCTTCAGAAGTCAGATCCTGGTGACTTACAATAGGATAGTGTGGTAAATTCAGGGATTTGGGCATTGATCAAGGAAGAGACAGGACCATGAGAGGCAGAAACACACAAACTTTATTGGGCAGCACTTGGACAGGGTCCCTCCCTGCAAGAAACCTTCCAGGGGCTACAACATGGGGCCACCACCCAGAAGGGAAATAGTGAAGGGAGCTCAGGATAGAGAAGGGAAGATCAGAGAAGGGGGCTTACCTGTCTAGGTAATGTTACTTGGCAACCAGGGTGGGGTTTCTGGTTCAGAGAGCTTCAGGGGGCAGCAACAATTTGGGATCTTTTATAGCTACAGGGTTTGTCTTATTTATGGTTAGAAGTTGTTGGGTGCAGTGTAAAGGGATATGTGAAGTAGGGAGGCTCTAAATGTTTAAAAATATGGGGGTGGGAGGAGTTGGACCATATTTTGAGGCTTTGGGCTAAGGGTCCCAGCCTTCTGTGAGGAAGGAAATAGCATGGAACATTTTAGGCTGATGCACAGGGGACGACATCTCTGGCCAATTTATACAGCAGATGGTATCAGTAGTGCTGGAGAGGCCCCATCAGCAGGATTTCCTGGGAGTGTGAATGCATAAATGAGAGGAAGAGAAAAAGTAAGGGTGTCTTTTAGGTTTTTGGTTAGGCATCTGGATGATGCTATTTTCTGAGATAAGAAATATGACTGGAGGTGTGTGTGCTGTAAAGAGTTCAGTTCTAGACATGTTAAGTTTATGACGAAGTTTTTAAAACTACCTTCTAATCAGTATCTAGTAATCTCAATCCTCCTAATTGGTACAAGGCAACAGGGAAGACAGTTCTTCCTGACCTCTGAAACCCCAACCCAGCTCTGGCAGACACACTGTCTCCCAGCCCAAAGATCTAACCCTGCAGCTCTATCTCCTTGGGGGGGAAGGTGAAGCCTGGGAGCCTGTTTGCACAGATGTAGTTGCACTTGAAACACAGTGTCTGTGGGGAGAAATAATAGGCATAGGCAAGGCCCTTGAAGTTCTCAAGTGAGGTGGCTTGGATTTACGCACTCAGATTAAACTGGAAACACTCCTTCCAAACCCTGTACAGTAGAAGGCAAAAATAAGGATATAAAAATCATACAGATTGGAAACAAAGTAGTAAAACCATTTCTTTTTACATATGATGTGATTGTCTATGAAGAATATCTCAAAGAATCCATACAAGAAAGTAGATGTAAGTTTAATCATGCTGCAGAATTCAAGGTTAGTCACAAAACTAAGTTGTATTCTCTGTCTGGCCTTGAACAACTGGACATTGGAATAAAAACATCATTTGCAATAACACCTGAAAACATGACATACTTACTCAGATTTTTCCAATCTGACAAATGTGTGAAAGATTTGTATGCTGAAAACTAGCACACATGCTGAGAAATGAAAGAAGGCATACTTCTTAGAATACTAAAAACAAAAACAGTATCCGGTAATACCAAGTAAAGCCAAGGATTTAGAGCAATAGTAACTCTCACATAGCACTGGTGAGAATCCAAAGTGGTACAGCCACTTTGGAAAATTAAAAACTGACATATTTTTCATTTTCTTATAATATGAAATACATACTTCCTATATGATCCAGGAATTGCATTCCTAGACATCTACCCAAGAGAAATGATAGCAACACCCACACAAAAATCTGTATGCAAATATTAAAGCAGCTGTATTTGTAATCACCCAAAACTGGAAACAACCCAAATGTTTATCATTTGTAAATGTTGGTAAACAAATTGTGGTACAGTCATACAAATATGACTCAGTATTAGGAAGGAAAAAAACCTGCTGACATATGCAATAACATGAATGAATCTCAAAAGCATAACGTAAGTGAAAGAAACCAGAATCAAAGGCTGTATACTGTATGATTCCATTTATATAACATTCTAGAAAAGGTAAAGTTGTAGGAAGAGAAAAGAGATCCATGGTTACCAGGTACTGAATTTTTGGAGAACAGAGATTTACTAAAAAAGCCAAGAGCCATTAAAAATAGAGTTGTGATATTTATTAAAAATTGACATGTATTTGTGTCAAATAGTTCAATAGTTCTACAAGGTTTATTACAAAATTAACTTATTTCTGACCCCTCAACTCTTTTTTCCTCTAGCTACAGGCAACCATTCTTTCTTTGAATAATTTTTTATCTGTGTATTCCCATAACTCTGAATAACATGATTCTATGTTTTTTCTTGATGTTTATGTTTGCGTTTTAGAAATTTTCTATTAGCTAATAAATTAGTTGATTAGAGGATAAGATTTAGCTATCTTTCCTTCTCTCCAAATGTTACAAAAATCACAATTCCCAGTCACCAACCTCACATCCTCCTACTTTGTTTATATTATAGTTACAATTGGATAGTTAATGACTGGTTGGCATTTGTAATTACAGTTGACTTCTCAACAGAAATAACAGGAGCCAGAAGTCAATGGGAAAATATTTTAAATCCTTGAAAGAATAGAAAACAAAATCTATCAACCTACATTTCACTTTCCAATCAAAATATTCTTTAAAAATAACACAATTTTTAAAGACCTTTCCATGTAAACAAAGAGGACAGATACTCTTCACTGGCACCCCTGCTCTGTAAGGAAGTTATTCATTCTGAAGAGAAATGATAGCAGATAAAGACTTGAATCTATAGGTGGGAATGATGAGCACACACTCAGAAGTATTTAGGTAAAAGTGAAAATGCATAGACATTTTTGTCCCTTGAGTTCTTTAAAACTGTTTAAAAGAGAATAATATTGCATTGGGTTTATAATACATGTAAAAGTAGAAAACATAGCAACAATAGTATGAATAAAAGGGTGTTTAAATGTAATTATAGTACTGTAATATTATAATATTTAACACAAAGAATATTAATTCCAAGAAAACTGATAATTTATAGATGCTTGCTATAGTCTCTTCAGCAACTACTAAAACAAAGGATAGCTAAAAATTGAAAGTGAACTGTAAAAAAGTGAAATGCTATCAGTTTCAATCAGAATATCTATGTACTTAAATGTGTATGCACCTAATAACAGCACTTTAAAGTTCCTGAAGGAAAAAGTGACAGAACTAAAGGGAGAAAAGATAAAATCTACTAACAACCGTTTCTCATAAATTGATAGAACGAGTAGAAAAAATTTAGGAATGCTAAAGGAGTTTGGAATAACACTACCAACCAACCTCTACCTAATTGGTATTTTCAGGGACCTATTTATTCCAACTACAAAATGCATATCCTTTGCAAACACACATGGAAGTTAACCAAAATACACCTTATGAAGGGCCATAAATAAGTCTCAGTACATTTAAAAGACTGAAACCACACAGAGTATGGAATTCATTTAAAAATCACTATGATATTTAGAACAGCCTCAAATGTTTCTACATTAAGCAACACACTTCTAAATAACCAATGGATTAAGGAAGAAAGCACAATGAATAAATTAGGAGTCCTTTCAAGGTGAATGGTGATAAAAGCTCATTGAAGGGGTAAAAAGTCTGTAGTCAGATTCGACAAGTTCAAATCCCAACCGCAACTTCTTGACTATAGCCTTTGGCAAGTTACTTAATGTTTCTGTATGTTTGTTTCATTTGTATATTGGAGATAACCATAGTTAAGTTTTCCTATTTTGATATTTTGACTGTTGTATGAGTTACTTAAAGTTTACTTTTCCAAATGCATGGTTTGATTCTTGCTATTCTTCTGTTATAGATTTCTAACATATTTTAGACAGATGATATGGCTTTTAAATGTTGATTGCTTTGAATATGTTGAAATGTGCTTTTTAATATTATGTATGACCAATTTTGTAGATGTCTCATGAATATTTGAGAAATATGTGTATTTTCTAGTTATGGGGACAGAGTTCTACCTATTTCCACTGTCCAAATCAACTATATGGATACTAATATTTTTGTCTAATGATCTACAAAATTACTGAAGGCAACTAAATTCTGAGAGTAGATTTGTCAAACTGTCCTCATAATATTGCCCTTTATGCTTTATATATTTTAAGGCTATATAATTCTATGCATAAAATTTAGGTAAGAGTCATCCTGATGAGTTAAACTTTTTTATATAATGTGTTGACCTTATATTCCAAACAATGTTTTTTTGCCTTACATGGGTAAAATTGCAGTATTTCCAAAATCTATCACCTGGCCTTAGTGCATCTCCTTATCAGTAGGTGTTTCCAAGGGGTGGAGAGAATTAGTTCATCTCCATATCAATAGATAATTACAAGGGCGAGGGAGGGCATATCTGGACTGGAGAGGTTGGGTGGCATCTCTTCTTTTGCAGCCAGGTCCGGAGACGCTGCAGGATGACTGCTTGAAAGAAATAAGCAGGTTTCTCCCATTTTATTTCTTCCTTTGACTGATTTTGGTTTCAAAGGTACTTTACTCTGGGATATTCCCCCTGGAGTTACACCTTACTTTGTATTTTGTCTGATAATGATATAAATGGACCTTCTTTATTTTAGTATATCTTGACTTGTATTTTAATTTCTTTTCAATTTTTTTTGCATCCTTTAGTCTTAGATCTGTCTTTTGTGACTAGCATGTAGTTAAATTTCACTATCTTACATACTATCTGAAAATCTGTGGCTTCTCAATAAAGAATTTGGTCCATCAATATTATTTTTGTTACCAATATATTTGAACATATCTTTCCCATTTTTATTTTGTGTTTTTGCTATGCTTTGTTTTCTATATGCATTAAAAAATAAAACACCTCCTTTTCTGTCTACTCTTGCAGTGGTTGAGTTTTTTAACTCAATTTTCTTCTAATTTTATAATTCTAGAAGTTACAGGTATTACTTTTATTATTTTATTGTTTATCTGAATAACTTAATGTGCATATTTAACTTAAATCTAATGTAAACAGACATAATATTATTTTTGTTCAGTGAATGAATCATCTTCTTCCTGAATAATGCAAGATTTTAGAATGCTTTAACTTCTGGTACCTTTTCTGTTTTAGGTGTCACAAATATCTAACATTTTAGTTATATTTCATTTTTTTTAATCCTCTGCATGAGACTTTGTTAACTTTGTTCTATGTTGTCAATATTTGTTTAAGTTTATTTACATGTTTACCAGTTTCTTTACTCACCATTAATTTATCATAGTTTGGAAATTTTTATTAGGATTTGCCTTCTTTCTGGTAGTACCTCCTGCATGCTATTTAGGCAGTTTCTTTTTTCTGACTGTGCAAACAATAATTTATTGGCATACAATTTTAGATTTACAGGTACTTTCTCTAAGCATTTCCACTGTTGTCATTGAGAATTCTTCTATTTAATTTCTTTTCCTTTATAGGCAATCACCTTTCTTTTTTTTTTTCTGGTTGCCCTAAACATCTTTTCTTAATTAATGGTATTATGCAAATTTATTTAGTGTCTAGGAGTAGATTTCTATTTATTTCTCCTGATGGCTGTTTTTTGTGCATCCTTTTTTCTGATTTTTTAAATATTATTGTTCGTTCTTTACATTTCTCAACTATGATCCCTTCCAATATTACCTCTCATTCTTTCTTTTCTCCTCTGGAATTCCAGTTAAATGCATAGTCTTTAAAAAATTATTTTCTCCATATTTCTTTGTCTCTCCTTCACATAGTTCATATCTCTACCTTCCCATGTTGCATTCTGTGGTTCTGTAGTTTCTTTAGATGTGTCTTTCACTTCACTATTTCTTTAGCTCTGTCAAAAACTTGTATGTAAGATCTATATTTTAGGTTTTAATTACAGTGTTTACATTTTTCATTTTTAGAAGTTATTTTTAAAAATATGCCTAGTTATATTTTTATAGTCTTTTGTTTCATTTTCACTTGTTGATCTCCATCTGTTATTTCTTTAAACATGTCAGTCATAGTTGCTCTATATTGTGAATCTGACAATTATACTATTTGGAATCCCAGGGGTCTATTTTCATGATTTGTTTTTCTACTCATGGTAACTGGTTTTCTCATGAAGTATTACATTTTAGATTGTAAATTCCTATATGTGTGAATTTAATCTGTAGAAATCTGTATAGGTCTACTTTAAGGATAAACTCTTTCATAGAGAGTGTACATTCTTGCTGCCTAGCAACTAGAGGTCTGATACACTTCGATTACAGCAAATAACATTTGGCATGGTTTCCTAGGCCAAACAGTAGTGTAATTGTATTTGAGGACAGATGTATGGTTAGTAATTTTTCTTCCAAGGTCAGTTTTTTCCTTCCAGTGTAAAAGCTAATATGAACAAGTGTTTTTGCCATATTCCTTTGTCAGTAGTACACTCAGAAGCTCCAGACTTTATAAGGGGATCTCCATTCTAACTCTACCTTACCAAACCCAAAGTCCTTTCACATGACATCAAACCATTAGGCTCTAATATTCTGATATCATCCAGTACCACCTGGTTGAATGTGGTCACAACTTTCCTGTACCATTTTTGTTTCACTTTCTGATTATTTTGGTCCCTGGATATTTCCTCAACTCAGATTCAGTATGGCTTTATCATATGAGGTGTCTTCAAGATAAGTCTGACCCATTCTCATTTTTAAGAAACACATATAAATATTTATATTTACATACACTTTTAAGTATCATCTTTTTGGCTGCTTCCCTGTGTTCTACCTGATAATAGTATTTGAGCACTCTTTAAGTACTACAGAGGCTTTAAGGGAAAACATAGAGATCTTGTCCTTGAAGAATGGATCAGAAGAATCATATTGTACTGTAATGCAGGGTAGAAATTCAAGTGCCATAAAAGGAGTCCCGAAGAAGTGGGAGCAAGGGGGTGAATAGTTCAGGACATGCTGTTTGAGAATTGGGATATGTAGATTTAGAAAAGCTATCATGACTTCCCTCTTCCTTAGCATGGTGAAGCCTGTGCCCATGACATCTGCTCTCTTTGTATGGCTGGTTCCTCCCTCCAATCCATGCCTAGTTAAAGCCATGCTGCCCTTAGATTTCAGCTCAGTCATTGCTTCCAAAAGGAAGCCTTCCATGACGTCTTTGCGAGGTCAAAATCCTTGTTATACATTCCTAACACTGTATGCCTGCCATTTACAGAATCTAATAGTTGCAATTTTAGGTTCATTTATATGGCTATTTTAATTTCCCTTCTGAAATGTGTGATCTAAGTGGGCAGTGATAATACCTCATTTTTGTTCATCATTGAATCCCTAGCATCTGGTATAATACTTGGAAAATATTTGATTCTCAGTATGTATTTTTTGAGTGATTGAATGAATCCCTCCACATTTATGTCATTTTTATCATGATTACATAGACCTTTTGCTTATGACTCTATTCAGTTCATTTCTTAGCATATTAATTAATCAGACATATAGCCTATTGTTAAAACACAAAACAGCTTCACTGGTCATATTTCTGATAGCTGTGGCAACTGAGTTATCCAAGTTCAGACAACTTTGGAGGATTTAGGATTTATTGGGTTGAAATAGTCTGGGGCTTTCTTCCCTTCTTGGCCTGTACTAACCCACAGTTCTTAACCTCTACCTCAGTTGAACTTAAAAATTAATAAAAGCCACAAAAGATAATGGCATAAATTTTAGAATTGAAGTAGTTAGATAGAAATTAAAAAAAACAAACAAACATTAACCTGTCCTGGAGTATACAAGGACCTCTTAGGAGTGCTCAGAAAATAAAATTGTTTCTGGATTCTACCATGAAGGTATTATATCATGTTATATTTGCACATTCCTCAGCTGTGGATTTAGATATAATACTTGTGAGGCAAAATGGGAAGTCAAAGTAAATAAAAATAGATCAACATTTCAAAATGAAGAATAAAACTGTGAAAGTAAATTGTGAGATGGTAGATCAGCAATGACATGAACTGGTTTAATTTTTAGTTTCTCAGGGAATAATGAGAAAAGAACATGTTGTTCTGGGAGAAGAAGAAGTAGTTTTTTTCTAGGCTTGTGAGGGTTAGATATGCAGAATGAGAACCTGGGTTAGATACACAGAATGACAGCCTGCAACACTAGACACACGGCGTAATTTGTCCATCAAGAGGATAGCTTCCAATCTGTGGTAGCATTCAGTGGTCTCCATTAAGTAAGAAGAATGTAAGAAGAAACGGGGAACCACTAGGGGGCTGTAACCATTGAAGCAGTATGTTAAAATGGCAGCCAGGAGAGCAATTCTAGAAGTATTAGGCTCAGCTTTTGTCTCCAGGATAAGGGTCTTCCTGATTCCCCTGGATCATCCACAAAGCCTTCTATTGACTTCACACTGTTGCCAGGCCATTGAAGGCTGTGTCTGGAGTGGGAGACTAACTACGAGGCAGTTATGACAAACGCAGAGCTCTGCCTCCTGATGGGGCTGACTGTGCCAGGCTCTCCTAGGACGTATCGCGCTTGTTAAGGTTTGCTGAATAGCAGCAGTCTCCCTAGAGGATGATGTGGGTTCCCATAGAGAAGTCATCAACACAGGGCAAGAATTCAGCCAATTATGCCTCACCTCATCAGTCCTATTTAGATGGTAACCCCATGGGGCATGGACCACGTCTTTCCCTGTGTATTGTACGGTGCCGAGGAAACATTTGGCACTCCATAAATACCAATCAAGAGGTTGTTTCTTGTCCCTCTCAGCCTCCCACTGAGCTGATCTGAGGAAGGAATTCCCTTTGAAGTCCCTTGTCCCCATGCCTTTTGATAAACAGCATAGAGGCACAGAGAAAAATGAGGCATCTATATGGTCCTGGAGCTGTTTTGGGTATCCATAGATGACAAATGCTATCTCTTTAGTGATATAGCTTGGGGGGGGGGAGGGGACATATGTAGTGGGAGCATGCAGTGATAAAAGCCCCTTTTCCATAAACATTCTGCTGCTTCTTGTTTCTCACCGATTCATGATTTGTGTTTTCCAACATCCATTAATCCCACTGCCAAGCTGTCTTACCGAGCTGAGAGTAAGAGCTCTTATAAGTTTTAGTTTAGTCATTCATGAATTTTACTATGTACATAGAGAAAAAGCAATGCATAGGTGAATAAGAAATTAGAAGAGAAAATAAAAATTAAACATTATAAAAATGTGAAAGGATTTAAAAAAAACCCGTGATTATTTTAAACAACCTTGGCAAGGAGTTACCTATGGCCTGGATGTATCTCTGTTGAAAAATGGCTTTTTAAAAATATACATCATGAAAATATTACAATTTTTGAATCAGGGGAAATTTTACAAATCTCTTTTATATGAATTGAGATTCAGGAAAAAAAGCACAGAATATAATATGCTATGAGTGAAATAAAACATCTGGATTAATATGTGCATATAATATGCATATATATTACCAAGTAATATACAATTTACTTTACCTACTAGAAAATCTCTCAAAATGTACTCTTTAACTACTGAGGCTGAGACATCTAATGTCATGAAAGGTAGGTACTAATAAGGTTAAACAATCCCTACAAGGCCATGGTGTGGAATGATAGCAGCTCTGACTTTGTTCATATAGTCACAGGTCAGATCTCTGGCTCTCTATCTTTCTCTTTTCCTTCCCTCTCCCTCTTACTCTCCCTTTTCCTTTCCCCAAACATCTGAGCATTTTCATTATAAAACCTATCCTGTCTGAAAAGTTATGAGGACGAAGGTTTACCTTGGACTTTGATTTGGTAAAACATTTAGTCTCTTTACCCTGAATATGAATACAGATTGAGAATAAAACATGACACAGCCAGAATTCTAAAAAGAAGTGTCCTGCCTGCCTACTCAGGCTTCCTTTGAGAATAAAGGAAAACAGCCAAATTATGCCCTGAAAGGTGTTACAGACCTCAAATGAGTGATAGAATTAGGAATATCTTGACCCAAAGGAAATAGAGATTGGGAGAGCTTCTCCTTTCACTGGTTTCTTAAATTTAATGTATCTCTAATTTAAGGCCAAAGGGTGAGGCATTAAAACTGTAATAACTAAAATATGTGGGAATTCACTCCATGCACTGAGTATTTTGTCACCTTTGGTCATGATAATGAATTCTTAGGTTGAAATTGTGGAGTTATAGTGTCTCTAATGAAAGCTGAAGTAGCCCTCTTCTGTGTAAGAGAATCTCTAGAACTTACACATCTTGCATAACTGACCTTTGTGCCCCATAGCAACATCTCCTTTCCCCCTCCCCCACCGCTAAAAGCTACCATTCTACTCTTCTACTCTGTTTTTATGAGTTTGACTATTTTAGGTTCCACACATAAGTAAAGTTATGCAGTATTTGTATTTCTCTGGATGGCTTATTTCACTTAGCAAACTCATCCAGATTCATCTATGTTGAGACATATGGCAGGATTTCCTTACTTTTTATGGCTGAATAATATTCCATATATACCATGGCTGTAGCAGTTAACATTCCCACAAACAGTATGCAAGCATTCCCTTTTTTCTACATCCTCACCAATACCTATGTCTTCTCTTTTTAATAATTAGCCATCCTAATAAGTATGAGATGATATCTCATGGTGATCTTAATTTGCATTTCCTTGATGATTACTGAAGTTGAGAACCTTTTCATAGCTGATGGTCATTTACCTATCTTCTTTTGAGAATTGTCTATTCAGGATTTTTGTCCATTTTTTAAAGTGGATTATTTTGTTTTTTGGTTTTTTTTTTTTTTGCTATTGAGTTGTATGAGTGAGTACCTTATATATTTTGGATATTAAATTTGTTCTACTTATTCATTCATACACAAAACAATTGTTAGTGTATAAATCCTAAGCATGCGTGTGTATGTGTGTGAATGCACACACAATGGGGGCAGTGGTAAAGAAAATAAACATGTCTACCTCCATGGAGTTTACAGGCATTAAACAAACATATGTAGTCATTCAATGAATATTTGTTGACTGCTGACTGTATGCAAGTACTGCACTAGGGACTGCGTTTATAGAGCTAATCTATGTTTATCTCTGCCCTTGTGGAGTTTATATGGACCAGTGATGGAGAGGAGAGGATAAACAGTTGAGTAAACAAAAATAAAAGCACAAATCAATTAATGCATGAAGAGAATTTCAGGAGATCATGAGAAAGAATGATGGAGATTGGTGATTAAAGAAACCTATCTGTGAAATGATGCTTAACTGAGAGTTAAATAACAACAGGGATTAGCCAGACTATGCATGGATTATTCTGTGTTTATTCCATTATTTCATGTTTGCTTTTTAAGGTGTTCAGAGCATTTATGAGAATTTTACTTTTTGACTTGAGAAGTATATAATTGATTTTGAATGTGGAGGAATATTTGATTTGTTGATTCCATACAGTTTTGAGTTTTGAGTAATGGAAGAAGTGTGTGAATAGTAAGAGAAATGTTAACTATATACATTATAGTTCAAATGTAACATTGAATTTAGGAAAGAATAGTGACTATTGCTGTTCACACCTGAAAGTCCCTTTAATACTGTTAAAGAACAAAATTCAACCAAGTAAACATGAAGATCTAGTTCCCTTTATTAAGCAATTCCTGAATGGGGCAGCATCCACCTAGCAGCTTGAGAGATGCTCTGAGGTACTGTGCAAAATGAAAGGTGTTTAAAGGAAGGAGGGTGGGGCAAGGGAGGTATTAGTGAAAGAAAAGAAAGGATTGTTTCAAGCAAGGTCATCCTCCCTTAGAGAAAGAGCAGGGTGTCATAGTTGGCAGATTACATCTGCTTTTGTGGGATGGAGAAGGCTCATGTGACAGATGACCTCAGTGGTGCTGACTAGAAAATTCCCCGATCGACTGCTAAAAGGTCACATTGCTGGGATAGGTTAAAGCAGTAATTAAGTCTTGGTTTGAGTAAGAGAATGACTCCATTTGGACTTTTATTTCTTTTTTAACAAGCTAAAGTGAGACTCATCTCCAAAGATTTAACTAAGAAAGAAGTTTTCCTCCTAGGAGCTTGTACTCTTCTTAATATGCCTACATTTAATAGTATATTAAATATATAATGCCATGTGTAGCTGTTCAGTTCAGTATATCTATCTGTTAATTTATTTACTCCCTATTATACATTTACCCATTCATTCAACTTATTCATATGTTCACTGAGCATTCATCAAGGGCCTATTTTAAACCAGGTACAATGATGGCACTGGATATAGAAAACCAGATAAGACAGGAGCATGTCAACGAGTAGTCAGACCAGGCGGACCCACAGATAAATTAATCTTGTTATCACAGAAAGTGCAGCAAGTTCCAAAACAGAGTTAACCTGGAACAATGTGGGAGCATGACAGAGGGGCATCTTAATCAGGCAAAAGGCACAGGAAACTCTAATATAGGCATCCTTGAATTGAAATTGTCCTTAAGAAGAACATTGCAGAGAGAGACAAAAGCATAGCCAAAGACCCCAGAACAGCACTGGCATAGGTCATTCACAAAATAACAAATAAGTTAGTTTTATTGGAGCAAAGGGTTTATTTATTCCAAGTTATCAGCACCTACTGTGTGCACCATTTGGTCGGCATCGGTGGATGTGGTGCTGCACCAGCAAGACATGGGCCCTGTCCTCTTGGAGTTTATTGATTATTAGTGGATCTCAAAAGATGAATTAGGAAATCAGACAGGGATTAAATTATGTATTAAGCTAAATATCTACATTTTATCCTGTGTAAGTAAGGGAATTACAAGGTCAGTTAAACTTCATTTAAGAAAGATCAACCTGGTTGTTAACATGGAGCGCAGACTGGGATATTAGAGATTGGACATTAGAAGACTAATTAAGAGGCTATTCTAAGATGTAAGGCAAGGGGGATGTTGTAGGTGAGATTCATTTAGAGACATTAAGGAGGTAGAATCTGTAGATCTTTGGGAATAACCGATCATGGGGGAATGAAAGAGACAGAGGAGCCAGGGTGACTCCTGTTATTCTGGGTGAATGTTGTTGCAACTTGTCAAGAATGGAAATATTAGACCACAGGTGTTCAGATGAATCCATAAGCTTATACACTTAAGTATTATGTTTTCATAAAATTAGGAGCTCCTTGCAGATAGGAAGCATTCCCCATAACTTTACATCTTCCCACCCTCTGAGCCATCTTCCCCATCTATAGTAGAAACCCAGTAAATAGTCATTTAATCAGTTGAGAATTAGGTTTGTCTTCCCTATAAAGAAGAATTTAAATGCTCCTTTATATGCTTCTACATGAAAATAAGTGATTTTTTTTTAGCCATTTGAGACTCCCCTTTACTTAGAAAAGAAAGTTTAGGATATAAGGCAGAGGCAGATGACATTCTTTATCTCTGAATAACATATCATAGAAAGGTACAAAAAAATCTTTCGTATCTCTAAATAAATACTGCTTTATATATATTTTTTATGAAATACAAATCTCTAAATGTTCCTAATTACTTAAATATAAAATAACCCTGTTCTATGTCACAATCCATCATCTAGCCCTATACTTCAGTGATCCGTGGACTAGAGGGGCAATTCCGTGCAGCCATACAACCTTCTACCTCAGGGAATCCCTCACAATGAATGAAGAAAAGGTGTGCCTGTGCTGGGGCGATGCAGCATCCAAGTGATCCCCAGGGATGCTGTAGTCAATGTGGTGCAGGGAAGAGTCAAGGGGGAAGTCTGATGGAAAGTCAGGGTGAACAGTGAATGTTTCAGTGATATCCCCTGTCCTCGATGGCCCCCCTCCTTAAGGCACACCCCCAGTTTGGTTAAATCTCTTCATCTCTCCCTTACTCTCTTCTTCGGTTTAGCCCAGTAGAGGAGACACGCATTCAAGCTGAGAAGAGCTAGAGTGCTGCCCGCGAGCAAGTGGAAAGGACAACAAATGCTCAGGAAGCCTGAAGCTAAAGGGAAGCTCCCATCAACCAACTACGTTGGTGGAGTATTAGATCTGTGTAGAGCTATGCATGTGTGAAAATGAAGAAAACAGATATGAGACAGAGAAATTACCTTCAAGGAAACTTACAGTCTACATGATGAGAAAGGATAGCCAGTAAATGTATCTTTGGAATCATTTTTATGAACCCATGATTGGTAAATTGTTCTCCCACAGAGCCTAGTTGCCTATCCCAATGATGATGATTAGTTCTCTTTTCTTCCTTTATTTCCTTCTTTCTTCTTTCCTACCTTCTCCCTCCCTCCCTCCCTCTCTTTATCTCTGTAAGAGTTGGGAGGGAAGCATCTAAAACTATGATCTCTAAATTATAATGAATACACTAAATATTGAAATAGGATTTTTTTTAAAGCTCTCATGTAACATGACAATGGCATATAGCTTGTACCACAGCCCATTTGATGACAGGGGAACTAAGTTTCCTCCTTTTAATCATCTAGAAATGAGCACTGTGGCATGTGTTGCAATTATAAGCATGTCTTTCTCTTAAAGTCTACTTTGATGAGTTAGCCATAGCTTGAGGAAGAAAAGCACTGTTTGATTTGGTGGTTCCCAGGCAAAAGAAGACATCAAAATATCCCAAATCTAGACATAGCCAGACACTTCCACTGTTCTGCAGAGAGTCCATGATGCCTGCGGAAGGGAACCAAGGGCATTTCTGCACACAGGTCTGGCCTTTCCTCGTTGAAGGTTTATGGGGCTTGTAATGCCAAGATTCATGAATTTCAGGGACTGTATTTGTCCTTGGATCAGATTTGGAAGCAGCTTTTGATCAGTGAAGTGAAACAATTAATTATAATAAATAATACTACTTGGAGTCCTCACACAGTCAGCTGAAGGAGGAGGGGGCCAAAGAAACAAAGCTGGTTTCTGGCACAATCTCATCATCTGGCTGTCTGGATTAGGTCTTGTGGCTACAGCCCCCACGGCCCTACGCCTTTGTGAAAGGTACAGTTGCTCCATCTTCTCAGCCAGTGGACAGTATTAGGTTTTGGTGAGTGGAGGGGTTGGTGGGAAGAGTTAAA